>NQLW01001292.1:0-16304 GCA_002312845.1 Kalanchoe fedtschenkoi | reverse complement strand
CCCCGCAGGTGAGTGGAACAAATCAGTGGAGGATAATGTAAACTCCTGTGACAACTTCCCACCATTTGCATTCAAAACATCAGTTAAAGGGACTAAAGTAAAACCGAGCAACTGATCTTCAAGGTAGTTTCTAACCCTGCTCAGCATCCATATTTCACACTTGACAGACGAGTCGACGGTTTGAACATTAAGGCTGAGATTTTCATTAAAAACAGGATTCTTTCCTCCGCCGTTGACAATCTGCGTTGAGGCTGTAGTGTCGGGATCACTAGTCAAGCAAAGCTTCGCATACACATCTTGTTTGTGGTAAATGCATATGTTGTGGATATCTCTGGCTTGGTGTATGAAAACCTCAACCACACCAATAACTTCCTTTGAGTTATTCAGCAAAGATATGCTCTGATCCTTATGGACACCGAAATCCCATGTCGAATTGCTCGAATTCTGGACCTCAGAGCTGGAACCTGACTTGGAAGATGGGTTTTGCAGCATCACTGATTGTTGAGACTCCATGGTGTGTGAAATTCAAACTGGATTCACATAAAAAAAATTGCAGGATTGCCAAAAATCATAAACCCCAAATTCCAAGGATACTTGTAAACAGGCTAAAACTAAATCAACTGAAACTGAGGCAGTTATGCAAAACACAACTATAGATAAGATGCGAGTTACCAGTAAAATCCCAATGGAATCAATACAGAATTCTGAAAGGCAGACGCACTTACAGATGGACAAAGCAGTTGCAGAAGACCTGTGAGGCTGCGGAAGAAGGTAAAAATGTGGGGGTGGATGAATTAGAGAGAGAGACAGAGGAAATGTGAATTTAGCAGCAGGAGATGGAGGGTCTGCTTTAATCAAGCAAAAGATGCCCTAATGATATGCACAAACTTCAACAAAGCAATCAGCTTTATCATATATTATTGTGACCCACAAATCAGAATCCAAAGTGTGTCATAGTGAAGCACACTCACTGAAGAAAGTAATGAGATGTGATGATAGGATAGGATAGGAGGGAAGTGGAGAAAAGAAAAAAGATAGACAAATTTAGTTGAGGAGATGAGGACCCATCTCATTACAGTAAAAGTCAAGTATATGCAGCATTTTATATGGAATCAATCTCTACAAACTTTGTTAATCAAATCAAAATAATAACCCAGCATCCAATCCCTGTTTCCATTATGTCTGCACTTTAAGATAATTAGTGTGTGTTACCAACTTACTACTATTTGTGTAAGTAAGCCAGCTTCATAAGAAGAGTGGGTCAGAGGAGATGGTGTAATTTTTGTTGATATGATTTACAGTCACAGTAGAAGAGCTTCAACAATAATAACCAATTAATTACTCCCTCAAAACGAAAGATAATGTTATGATGATATTTAGAGTAGTAGAGTCATAATTGCATTCGGCCCCAATTCAACCCTATCCTTATTGCCTTTTGTTTATATATATCACCAAGTCTAACGTTTACAGAGAAACTTTTCAATACATATTTGACTTTTGCCGTGACATATACAACACATGTCACAACATCTACAACACACGTCGACTTCTCTACCTCAAATTCAACTTTATCTCATTCACATCCTCCCAAAACAAAATGTCTTCACTTTATTTTCCACAGTTCGTGTCGCAGCAATCAATTAGTTTCTCATATTTTCAAAGAATACCAAATCTAGGCCTATTTTATTCTACTCACAATACTTCACTGAAACAGGTTTATAAAGAGTGATTTTCACACCTCTCCATTTTGACAGATTAGAATACATAGGTGCTTCACTGTGAGAATCATCATTGAAGAAATCATCTGTATGCTCTTGTGTAACAGGCAAAGGCATGACTGGAGTAAGAGGTATGGATTGGGGGATAGAATAAAAGGACAAGTATTTTCATGAAAAATGACATGTCTACTGATGATGTACTTATGACTAGACAGACAACATAATTTATAACCTTTGATCCATAAGGATATCCCATGAATACACAAGGTGTTGATCTGGGATCCATTTTATCTCTTTCTTGGGACTGAGTAGCAACAAAGCATAAACATCCATGGGCCCTCAAATGATCCACAGAAGGCTTCTCATTGAGCAAGATCTCAAGTGGTGCTTTGTTATTCAAACCTGAAGAATGAAATTGTTAATAAGATATGTTGTTTTGAGAATGCAGTTACCCAAAAACCACTTAGGCACATTAGATTTTATCCTCAAAGCTCAAGCAATATCAAGTAAATATTTATGTTTTCTCTCCACCACTTCATTCTTGAGGAGTATAAGGACAACTTGTTTGATGAAGGCAACCTTGAGATGCAAGAAACTATTTAAGTTTCAGATTTAAGAACTCAGTGTCATTGTCACTCATAAACCATTTAACTTGGGGTCCTAAACTGTGTTTGCACCATGCTGAAGGTATCAATGAGCACCTCTGGCACCTTAATTAGTTTTGGATCTCAGCAAGTAAGCCCAGGTGCATTTTAAACAATCATCCACAAGAGTTAAACTATTTACATCTTGAAATTATTTGTTGTATAAAGACCCCAGGCATTGTTTGGTATTAGAGGACATATGTAAAATTGAATAGGAACATGAATAGATATTGATGACACCATTGAAGGTAAAAGAAAAGGCATTTTTGAGAAAGGTAAATTTCCCAATCTTTTGTGCCAATTTCCATAGTTGCAACTGTATTGACGTAGGTGGACTTACATTTCGCATATAAAAGAACTTCATCGTCATGGTGATCAATATGAAACAAGCATTCATTCTAGTTACCAGTCCGTAACAACTTCTTGTGCAATAGGCCCTATATGATATAAGTATCAGGTTTAAATTGATACCAGATTGAATTTAAATTATTGTATATATAACACATTCTTCAATACAAAGTTTTTAGGGAGCAACTTCCTCCATGTGTGACATGGTTGTAGCACCATTAGGCAATACTACTTTAAATTTGTTCTCTAATTCATTGAATTATATGAACATTTTAGAATTGAAACATATATGATCAGTTGTTCCACTATCCAATATCCAAGTTTTTATTGAAAAACAGAAGTAAGATAAGCAATACTTGCCATGTGAGTTTTTTTGTCATTACGGAGTGAATTATGCTGAATTAAAGCAAGAATTTGCTGGATTGGGTCTTGAGAAAATGATTGTGAAACACTGAAATTATGATTATCATCATTATGAATTGGGGAACTGCCTAACATTATTAACAGACACATTATTGGCAGCATAAAATTTTTATCCGTACTAGATACCCTACTAACTTGTAGCATATTTCCTTATAATATGTCAATTCATCTGACAAAAGGTGCAGAATAAATGCTTCATGTTCTTATTGTTTTAAGCTGCATTTTTGTTATGATTGCAATCACCATTTTTGTTGTAATTACCATGACCTCCATACTGACTTGTATTATGATTTTGCACATACATAGTCAATGCTTCCATCTGAGGCAGACTATTGATATTATTTTGTGCCTCATCTTGAAGAGCCATATAATATATAAAATTTAAGCTTAGTAATGGTGTCATCTCCAATATATAAGTCCATAATGGTACAAATAAATCTTCAGTCCCACTAAAAACTGTATAATCTATCTCTTATCCCGCTTGCTTAGAAAAAACTCAAAACATGCACATTGCCTCCCAAAGAAACATATAGGAAATTACCCCATTGCTTCATATTTATGCCAAAAATTCACTGATTTTTGATAAAACACAGCTACTGACAATTCTTTCGGAGAAAAATTTGCTAGATCCTTCTCAAGATTAAAGATTCTAGTCTCATTAGATCAAATAAACTATATGTTTAGGCTCAACCAAATCATAGCCGTTTCGGAGGCATGGAGCATAAATCCAACTATCTCTTTTGACACAGAACTAATCATCAAATACACTACTATACTATTGCATTTTGCCATTCAAGATGAAAATTTGCATCAAAAGGCTTAGGACACTTACCTACGATGAATCCCAATTTTGATCTTGCACACAAAGCTATCTCCATTAATCGACATCATTTCAAATAATTCTCCGGTTCGACGAGCAATTCGCTTACAAGACTATGACATGTTATTTCCGCACTGCTCACAAAGTATGGATCATCAACAACAACAGTTGTAGTGCCTGCTCCCGTATTCATCGATGACGGAACATCAATCGACGTAGAATTTATCATAAAAAATCTCTAAGAACTCAACACTGCATTCAAATAAGAGCACAAAAGCGAATCAGAGGCTATCTGGCTCTGATACCATGTAGAAATTCAAGAATCGCTCTTGCTGGAGCTTCACCAGAAAACGAGTCGGAAGACAACAAAGTGCAGAAAATGGTAGTAGTAACAAATGTAACGTTTATCTTAATTGAAATTTTGTTGAGTCTGTTACTGGACTTATGTAGGCGCTCAGTTTTACACCCTTTAATTTTCTCAAATTACACACAAATCCCCTTAGTAAATACATGTGATACCTGTAAGAATCTTTTCTTATACGAGCCTACCCTTTTATCTCTAATCTGCATAGACCTGGCGAAATTGATTAATCGACCTACACTCAATTCTCATCAAGATCTAAACCATAATCTCAATGAGAATTACACACTTCCATCGTCATCATCATCTGTCTCAAAGCATACATTGTTTGGATGATGAGGATTTGTGATAATTAATTGATGACGTCTACTATAATTTTAATACAAATTTGTACATTTTTTCCCAAGTCAATTAAATTAAGAAAAAATATTAATAGATGCTTTGAACTACAGTAGTCATTTCCCATCCAAACTATAAGAATTGTTAGAAAACTTTCGGACTTGTTTAGGACGTCATTCAAACTTAAGTAAGTTTGATTCATTTAACACAATTAATCGTATTATATCATTGAGAATTAGAAATTGTTTAGTATGGGGAATTTTTATTATGTAAGCAAAATGGTATCGGTATTATTTTATCTACAGATAAAATGATATATTTCCCTTAGAATTTTAACTAAACTTATTTGATCATATTGTTCATTCTATAACAAATGAGCAGAACAGTTTAATGCTTCAAATTCCAACTGAGGAAGAGATCAAAGTTGCAATTTTTTGGTCTCAAACCCCACCACCATTCCAGGACCTGATGATTTTACCGGTTACTTCTATCAGTCCTGCTGAAATAATATTAAAATAAACTTAGTGGTAGGAATTCAATCTTTCTAGAATCAAGGTACTTGATTGCCAAATTCTATTTCCAGTACTGCTATAGTATTGATTCAAAAAAAACTCAGATGTAGCTTTCTTAATGCTATTCTTGATCTTGCGCTTGAGGTATCATTAGGAATGCACGTCTTTGACCCTTTCCTATCATGGAATTTCTCCTCGGGCTTCATCTTAACCTTCTTAGGATTTTTCCTCCTAGGATCTAATGATTTCTTAGTTACAAGTTATATATTTTCAGTAATGGTATGGGTAATGACTTCTTATCATTGCTTCATTCCTCCTTAATTCCATCTTTGTCCCCTACTTCCTTTATAATCTTAACATTTGGTTCTACTTTCTCATGTCCGAGGAGTCGAATATGCTCATATGTAAGGTTCTGTTACTGAACTGCATCCACATCCTTCCCTCTCCCACATCGATTATGATTCTAGTTGTTGCATTGAAGGATCTTCCAAGAATAATGGGTAGCACCTGTCATCTGGATCATCATGTTTTAAAGGTATATCATAAGTTGAGATAGAGGACACCCCTAGTTAAGCTTTTCCTTTTCTTCTTCTTTGTTGACTTTGGTTTCGACCTAAAATAAGAGAGTAGACATAGAGTGTTAACTAAGAGGGTATTGATTTTAGAATTAGGTGTAACATGTGTTTTGTGTTCTTAAGTCCATTATGTGGTCGATGAATGAGCTTTCATCGCATGCAGGAAACTTGAATGCGGGTGTGTCCTCCACGTGCGGGGTTTTTCTTTTTCTTCTTCTTCTTCTTCTGTAATTCCTCTAGCCGCATGGCCAGCATAATAGCGGTTTGCGCATGGAATCCTGCGCGGCAGTGGTGGAATTAGTTCTGAAATTGTCTTCTGGGGCTCATGCTTTTGTTTCTCCTTCGTCATGTCCAAGGTACTTATATTGAGGTGAGGATTCTTCTCAATTTGTGATGGTAACCAATCCTGCAAAGCTCTGAGTTAATTAACATTAGTGGCAAGTTTTGATAGTTGCCTCTACGCTTTGGCAAGCATTATGTCCATCTTCTTTTCATGTTCCCTTATGAACTCTTCTGCTTTGTCCACTCGTGTTTCCAATCTGCTATCTCCTTATTGAAATTTGGGAACAAAATTCTTGTCCCAATGTAGTTGTTGTTCTCATAGCTCATGTTGAGGTGGTTTTGAAGGTCTGGATTGTAATGTATGGGCAGTGTGGTTCCTTGCTGGTGCCCTTGGCGATATTCATTTATAGCCATCAAGCCTTCCCCTTGACCTGCATGTTCTTTCCAAGAAGGACACACACCAGTGGTATGCTTAATGGACATGGATACCTTACATTGTGTGGGTGTCATGTTCTTCATAGCTTGAAGTAGCTCCCACATCACTGTCTTCATATTTGATGTTTATGAGGATGGAGCTGAAAGTGGTGGCATATAGGCAGATATTGCGTCAATATCCGAGGTTACATGATGAGGACATCACATTGTCTAATGAGAAATCATTGTCTCTTTCAGATACACATCCGACGAGTCCAATAACTCTTATTCACGGACCAATTACTCGAGCTTATGCCCATTAATTAAATTACCAGGTGAACTCATTCCTAAGTGTTCATACAGATCTTTCTAAATATTGGATGCTACTAAATTATTGTGATGATTTTATTGTCCTTAGAAACATGAAAGAAGAAACTAAAGTGGCTACGCTGCATAAATCGAATTCAAATCCCAAGATTTATTCAAACCCTGAGCTGGCCAGCCACGTGTCAAATTTGGAAAGTTCTTGAAGTCTTCTTCCAAAAGGATCCAGTCAAGTGTTAAGTCCATTTGAGCTGCCCCAAATCCACAAAATGAATTTCGTGGGCTTTTAGTACCAATTTGGGCTTTAGACTTAAGTTAGACTGACAATAGGATTTGGAATGTGGGCCTAGACCTAATAATACTAGTCCAAATCTTATCAGTGATAGAAATCCCAATTAGCTTAGGAGAAGCCCTAGCTTCCTTCTTTATAAATAGATAGTTACAGAATTCTTTTTAATTAGATTTTGTTTAGATTAATGTTAGCTACTGCTTCTTTTTCGTGCGTGTTGGTTAGATCACCCGTTTACTTATCTTCAGAATCTCATTTTTTATTTTATTTCAAATCTATTATTCATTCAAATTTGTAATTTCAATTGCTCATTCATCTTTTTCTTGCTCGTTCTTTGATTGCTTGCAAGTATAAGGACCTTCATGGTCAGGTTGATCGTGCTTCTGCAAGATCAATATCGCTTATGGAGTAGGTGTAACGATTGTCAAGGCGCAACGTCCTAGACAGTTGTAGTAGGATCGCCAACGTCTTCTCCTCCCAAATTGAAATCCTATCTCATCGAAAGATCGGGACCACATAAACTTCTATCATTTCAACCTTGGGCACTCTGCGGGATCTTGTGAACAAGGGGGCATTCTCGGCCATCTCCTTTATATTTTTCAAATCTCCTCGGGATACTTATTTTTAATGCTTCCACCATCTGCTACTTCCAATATCTTCCTTTCTTGGGGCTACATTCCTTCTATATAGAACTCGATCAGGTTTTAGTCTAAGAATCCATGAGTTTGGCACTTGGTGGTCAATCTCCTGAAGGGTTCATAGTAGTCATAGTCTGTCTCAGCCGGCTATTGTTTTACACCACATATTTCTTTCTGGATCAGAGATGCTTTACCTACAGGAAAGTGCTTTGTAAGAAAGGTTTCTTACATCTGATTCCATGAATAGTCATTCCTTATCATAATCCATTAATGAAAAGGGAAAGGCTAACAACCTGTATTGATTCATATCAGCCCCACCCAGCTTTATCGTGATGCAAATCACATTAAATTCTCGCATATGATGTTGTACATCTTCTCTCAGCGTCCCTCATTTTAGAGAGTTGGTGTATAACATCTCCCCTAATTTCAATATCTTCAAAATCAACAGCTCTTATGTATAGCGGCTGATCATGGAAAGTTAGGGTGGTCAGTTCCCTCAGTGTTCTTCTCCGTTGCTAGTTTTATTGGGCTGCCATATCTGCTGCGGCTGCTTCTCATATTGCACAGTTCCTTTGGCAAATAAAATCTTTAGGATTCTTGCAGAATGTAAACAGGTTATCCTAAAAATTATGATTCATAGACCCAGCAGAAGCTGGTATGAATGGTTAGTGCAAACATTGAATAGTTGAAGCAAATCTAGCAAATTTTGATTGATTGTCAGACTGTTTTCGCACGCTTGGTGAGAAGGATTGTGCGTGCGAAGACACTACAAAAACAAAGAAATTAAAGTATAAAAAGGTTGCACGCTCGATTTACCT
Source organism: Kalanchoe fedtschenkoi (assembly GCA_002312845.1). Taxonomy (NCBI): domain Eukaryota; kingdom Viridiplantae; phylum Streptophyta; class Magnoliopsida; order Saxifragales; family Crassulaceae; genus Kalanchoe; species Kalanchoe fedtschenkoi. Next base: position 7,799 of record NQLW01001292.1, on the reverse strand, counting down.
GACCATGCACATGGTTGAATCTAAAAGACTCAGAAAATAAGTAAAAACTATATAAAAATTGGTTAGTTACTAAAGTATCAATATATCTCAGTGCCTGGCAATGGCGCTAATTTGATATGACTGTTCATTGAGTTGTCCTATGCAAATAAATTTATAAATTGTATGCTTATCATTTAGTAATAACTATAGGATCGATCCACAAAGACTGAGTTATCGAACATTTAACAACTAGAATATTAGACAAAATAAAAGACACAAAATATTAGGGAGTTTCAGAGATAAAAGTAATTGGGATAAAAAATAAGGAAATCGGATAGATAAGCATGTAGTTTATGTAGCTTTGACTTGTAGTTGATCATCGCTACAAAAGATTAAATTCTATTTATGCATTGAATTCGGCAAAATATACATCTCATATTTCAGAGTGTAAACAATTTCTCTCATTCTGCATTCATCGTACACTTAAACCAATATTATGAATTCTATATGTCCAACATGTTCTAGTAGATTGTCAGTCTAACAACAAGACATGCGCGGTTGTGTTGTGGTTATAGGAATTCAAACAAAGTTATGTACTTTCATAGAACTTAGGACATGTTATTATATATGCTCTTATCTAATTGGTATTGGTTTTTGTCCTCACAATTAGATCTAAGCGTCTAGACTTCATGCGATGAGGCACTGCACATATTAGTTTTGTCATGCAGGTTAATGCAATCATTCAGATTTAGCGTAGTAACAATATCAACTTAAATAGAATTTATAATCACATATTATCTCACAATAATCATCACAAGTTTACAACACTTGAACTACACAAGAAAATTAGCCACTAAAGGCCATAGACATATATATAAGTAAAATAGTAGGAATTACCCTTACGGTCTTACTCAATGCTAAGCTAGACTGTGCTCTCTTGCTACTCTCCACTGCTCCTTGAATAAAGGCACAGATAAGTGATCTGGTCTTGATCAACACCAAGCACCCGAAGGATTGTTAGTCACACAGATAAGTGATCTAGGCTCAAAGATTTTCTGCTCAAAGATAAGTGATTGGACTTCTTCGGCTTATGGAAATCATAATCAAGATAGCAGACAAATAAAAAAGATTACCTGCTCAGAGATTTATCAGTGATTCTGGCATACATACATCGAAATTTAAGCTCTGACTCCTGTACAACTTGTAGATAACTATCTGATCTTTCTATAGCTTTTTGAATTGAATATGAGTCAAAAGATATGCTCCTCAAAAGTTGGAAATGTTCTATAAAACGGATTAGGAAATCACGGCTCTCGCGCACACGTGTTACATACACATGTCACATTCCACCGCGTGCGTGGTAGTGAACCACTGCGCACGGCTCTTGCGCTTGGCTGATCACTGTCTTCTACCCGATTTCTTTTCCTTATCCAATTGTGCTCAAAACTGTCATTTTAGCACATTTTCGCAGTAAGACCTAAAATAAGCCTGAAATATAAAAAATTAGCAAAAACCATTAAATAACATCCAAGAATAGTCAAGAATTAGGTGAATTAAGCATAAATGAGATGTAATAATTTGGTCTCATCAGGCAACAAATCTATCATTGCAACAAACATAATCGATATATAGTTCTGAGGTCTCAATTGGAATCTCAACTGTGCAAGTATTAACCCGAGCTTGTTCCTTGAGGAAAGGCTAACAACTATACTCCTCTTCCATGGATAAAAATTTTTAGTGTCTACCAGGTGATGTTGCTAATCTTTGTACCAGCATGATATCAAGATCTTATGTAAGAAGGATGTCTATGATTTAGTTGAATGAAATTTATGTCTCAAGCTAATTCAGGTGTGGATTTTTTTTTTGCAGATTTAGGTGTTGGATTTATACTTACTGTGTTTCGTCATTCATGTTAATCAACTAACCCTTTCACGGTATCAATACTGATAAAGTTGATGATGATTCTGGGTTTTCCACTAGTATAAATTTGCACATAAACTATCTGAACTACCTATTGTATTCCTTTACTGTAGCAGCCAGTAGGTTTCGAGAAGAAGGAGAATATATTACTAGATTCTGGAGACTCGACGTCTCCAGTGAGGCTCTGATATCATGAAAGAAGCTTCAAGAAATCTCATGAAGCCATTTGAAAATAAACCTCTCCTCATTGATCTCAGAAGATTCAAAAATTCCGATCAATAAAGGAAGAGGGAATGATATTTAAACAAGAGAGAATAGAAGCAGAAAAAGGAGTTGCATTTGTAATAAACTCCTACTTGCAATATGATGTCGCTTCTTGCTCCAGGTTGAAGACTTAACACCTACTCATGATGACGTCGCTTCTACTCCTGATTGAAGTCCTTCACGCTTACACAAGGGTGTCGATTCCGTTCTACTTCAAACTGCATGCCGCGCTCTACAAACGACGCTATCGACTCTTCATCACCACTAGTGACTATTTTAGATTTGAGAGTTTAGAGGGAGAGGAGATTTCAGCGTTGGCCGAAAACAATGGCTCTATTTTGTGTAATTTAGTTGACTGTGCTCTATATTTTCTGAATGTTAAACTGTAGATTACAGGTCAGAATCAGAAATCATGACTATAAAATTTTGTAGGCCGACAGATGTCGTGCTCCAAATCTCATATTTCTCTCAATTCATTCGTCTCCTTACTCCAAAATCCCACCTTCCCAATATCCTTGAATGTCCACCTAAAATTGGACCAAATTACATGACTAATTTGCAAACCCCACCGCCACAATCGCTTCAACTAAATGCCCAAGCAGCAACAATTTCTACGAAGGAGAGCTCTAGATAACCTTAAAGGTCAAAATAGAATTGGATAATTTAATAATAAGCTTTCTTGCTACCCTGATAGGGTTTAATCTTTGCTTGACTGACTTTTGAAATAATTGTAGTTTGCATCAATTGGTTTAATCAGATTTATTGCTCCAATATTAATCATTATTGTTACGCTTAATCAATTTGGCATAGTTATAATTTTACTGGTTTAATATTAACATGGTTCAATATTATAATCTAATCAACATAAAACATAGTAAAATAAAATAAATTAATAAGAAAATTTTAAAATTATGTAGCTTTGTATAAAATTAAGGAATATGAGGTGACACCTCATATAAATATGTAAGGGATTGGGCAAAAATAAGATTTTGCTACTCTCTCTTTTTATTATTTTAGGAATTGTAAGGTTCTAGTGTGTTAGAGTGTTAGATTCATATGGTTTTAAGATTTTAAAGTTTTAAGATTTTAAGGTTTTAGGTGTTTTTATAGTTTTATTACGGTTTATGGATGTTTCGGGTTCATGTCTTCAGATTTGAGAGTTTAGAGGTTAGATTTTTTAGGATTTTTAGGTTTCGGAGTATATAGGACTGTGTTTCGGAGTATATAGCTAGATTATATTATTATGCTCAATCCCTTATCCAGCTTACATGGGGTGTCACCCCATATCCGGTAATTCAAACTAAAATATAATTTCCAGCCATAAATGTTTTGGGCTTGGAGGATATACCATGTGAGGGTATAAGTTACATACATTAGGACTAAAATAATGTAGTTTTAAATTATTTTTGGAGTTGTAGGATTTCTGAGTTTTATAATTTTTAGTGTTTTAGGATTTTAAAGATTTTTGGGTTTCAAAATTTCATATTTATAGTATTTTTAAGATATTTCAAAATCCTTCAAAAATGACATCGTTTCATAAATCTAAAACCCTAGAAGATACTAAAAATTAAAACCCAGAAACTCTAAAATAAAAAAAACCCTAAAAGTGTGCAGACAATTCAACTTCTCTGATGAATATGAAAGCAAAATTAATGAATATAGATCATAAAATAATCTGATAAATATATGAGCAAATCTGATGAATATATAAGCAATTTTGGTGAATATCCATTCAATTCTGGTGAATATATTAAATTAATATGGACCATAAAATAATCTGATTAATATATAACCGATTTTGGTGAATATCAATGTATTTTTGATGAATATGGAAGCAAAAATGAATATAGACCATAAAATAATCTGATAAATATAAGAGCAATTCGGATGAATATATAAGTAATTCTGGTGAATATCGAGGCTTTTCTGATGAATATGGAAGCAAAATTAATGAATATAGACTATAAAATAATTTGATAAATATATGAGCAATTCTGATGAATATACAATCAATTCTGGTGAGTATACAATTAATTCTGATAAAGAAAGGGATTTAACATGTTTCTATTATTAAACAAAAAAAATGACGCCGTTTTGATCAAATTCAATTAAAATGACACCAATTTGATAAAATACAAAATAAAAACATGTATACGATCAAATAAAACGACGTAGTATGAGGGAGTGTCGTAATCTGAAGCATGTAAGAATTTGCGCTATTGGTGGGCTTTAATTATGGGCTTGGGTTTTTATTAGCCGGGGGTAAAGAAAGGTGAGAAAGCGAAAGCAAAACCAGAGAGAGGAGAGACGTGGGAGATTGATGATGACGGAGAAAAGCGGAGTGAGTTTGGAGGGGGAGAGAGTGATAATGGTGGCGTACATGAGAGATCACGTCCCCAAGTATCACGACTGGATGCAGAGCCCTCAACTTCTCGAGGCCACTGGCTCCGAGCCGCTCACACTTGATCAGGAGTACCAGATGCAGCTCTCCTGGCTTCAAGACCCCCGCAGTACCATTCTCTATTTCATCTTCTTCGTTCTTTCCTTTCTCATTTCAATCCAAATTTTCCATGTATTGATTTTTGAAATGGGTTTGGTTTTGTTTCTGCTTTCTATGTATAATTTCAGTTGCATCTATTTTGTACTGTCAATGTAGTGTTAAATTAAGGACTTTTGGTTTTGCAGAGCAGACATTCATCGTCTTGGATAAGGAGTTGGTTCTGGGGGAATTTGCTCATGGATCTCCTCATGTTGAAGGTGATTTCAAGCTCCAAGTACTCAACTTTCCGGGAATACATTTGCACCTTAATCTACTTAACTCAGGCTATACTTGATGTCAAAATGTAATAAACCCTCTGCATAGGTTTTCCTGTATCTCTTCACTTGCTTACTGTTAATAACGTTGATCCAATGTCTCATTTTATATCCCTTGATTTTATTGAATGCATCTGCAACAAGATGATTCTCCAATTTGAATGTATCTTTTTATTTCCTGCTCTATCTAATAGTCACTCTTTGCAGCGATGGTCGGTGATGTGAATATTTACATGAATGATATCGAAGATTCCAAAGTAGCGGAAGTTGAAATAATGATAGCTGAACCCAAAAGGTACTTTTTTTAGGTCTGGAAATTAGAAACTGAGCTTCAGATAAGAAAGTCACGATCTACAAGTAACATGTGTCATAACTGCTTCATTGTGCACAAGATGGGGGATGTTAATTCTATCATACAAAACCTTGGCGCTGTGAATAGTGGCCTTAGAACAGAGATAGTAACATGGCCATGCCTATTATGATCTGCAATATATTAGGTCCTTGCTCAAATTGGCATTAACTGAACTATGAGAAAACATAGCAGATATGATTTTGAACCCTCTTTTTTCCTCGAGTTTATTTTACCAAGTTTATCTTATGAAATAGTTCCCTTTCTAAATTTAACTGATCTGGCTAGCTAGCCGTGACAAGGGACTTGGGAAGGAAGCAGTTTTGATGATGATGGCCTTCGCAGTTGATAATTTTGGTATACGCCTTTTCCGTGTGAAGATTGGAGAATCAAATACAGCTTCTCTAAGCATGTTCCAGAAATTGGTCTCTTTTTCACTCTCCCATTCACATTTACATTTTTACTTACCACAGTTGGATTCATATATAGGAAATATGGCATGATATCCGACATACGTGCGTGCTTTTAATTTAATTTTCCATGTGGTTATTTCTGGCACAGGGCTTTGTGGAGGTTTCTCGTAGTGAAATTTTTAAAGAGGTAAGCATGCATCTCTTTTTATCTATTGTTTCCAAACTGTTATTTAATTCAATTTGACATGGTATATGTTTGGTATTTACCAAAGTACTGATCCTTCTTTTTCTTCTTTTTTTGAAAAAAAATGGTCGTGCTGTTCACTCAACTGATTAGGTGACTATGGAATTATCTGTTGTGAAGCCCAGATTCAATGAGATTTTGCATTTGGTTAGTCATATGATTAAACATGTTTAGATTCAAGATACCCTGACGGGATAACATACTGAGAGTCGAGATTATAAAATTTTCCATGATTCCTACCAAAATTGGATCTTGTTTATAGCACTAATTCCAACTTATGTTGACATCCATTTCCTTTCTGTAGTACATCATGTTTTTTGTCCAGAATTGTATCGGTGGTCATGTTCTCAGATAGTTTTTCCTACCGTCTTATAATTGGAAAACTTTACCAGCTACATCATTTCATTTGTCTTTAACATTATTTAAGGGTCGAGGTTGGTTCAGCTTGTCTAAGGCTACAGCATATACTGACAATTTTTGGCAACCAGCAAATATATCTTGGCAGCAAGAATGTTTGCGTAAAGTACAAACTTAATTATCAAGAGCCAAGGCATTCTTGATTTCCTGTTATCTCACAAGGTTACAGCCCATCAAATATCACCAACTTATTGATAGATACTTTTTAGATAGATTTTGGATGACTTGGATATATGTGACTGTACTAAAAGTGTGTAACAAAATCATTGATTTGGACTGATTTTGATCTGCCTGCCCTTAACTGGAAAAGAGTTCCAAAGTCCCTAATGATTGTCTTCCCCAGACATTGAATGTGCTTGAGGAACATCATGGGGAACAGACCCAGCGTGCTAGACATGATCTACTGATGGTCCATTTGGAGGGCCTAATACAGCATGTATAGTCATCTGGTTGTTATAATACTCTGCTGTCTAGTTAGAAATATCAAAGCTGAGAGCTTCAGGCCCCATAGAAGGCACAGAGCTTGTAATTGGAGTTGGCTAAACCCTTAAGACTCCCATTAGAACGGTGAATTGCCGCTATCATGGGGCTGAACCATTCCTGTTCCTGTAGGATTTATGACACTCGGCCTGCGTGGTTTCTTCTGTTTGACTCTTTTGTTTCGGATTTGTGTTGTGGTCGGGAGAAACTGTCATGTGGAAGAATGAAGTCTGTATAACTGGTCACCAAATATGACTGCCCAAATCTAGGGCCCAAGTAGTTGAAAGTTTTCTGCTGAACTGAACCATCTTGAAGAAAAAGTAGCAAGCGTACTTGATGTAAAAGGGGCATATATAAAGCTACTTTCTCTGATAGCCCAAATTACAGACCAATCTCTTCATGCTCGTGCCATGCAATGAAACCATTTTGATTTTTTTTTGTTAGCTTTGATAATAACGACTACTACATCTCCATCTTTATTCATTTAAAAATGGAGACATATACTCACTCAGTCATGCATGCGGGTGCACACACATGGTCTCTCTATAAAGCCTCAGCTGAATTGGGTGGGCGCATGTGCATCCGGGGCAGTTGTTGGGGATCTACTCGATGATTCTCAAGTTAAACCTCATCAGGAACAGGGTGTATGCTCACTCTATTGTGCTAACTAACTAATGACAACTTACTACTGGTCTGGAGGTGGTTAGTTAGTGAAGGATTAGGTGAAAAACAGTTCACATTACTGTTTCTAGGTTAGGTTAGGTGAGAAGGAAGATAAGCAACAAGTATTGTTATCTCTATATCCCAGCTTGCATGGACAAAAGCCCCCCTAGTCAAAACTCTCAACCATTGTAAGACAGAACTGGTCAAGTAGGTGGGCTTTGGTTGCACACAAATAGAAGTTAGTTGACCTGTTTGG
>NQLW01001284.1:28175-41366 GCA_002312845.1 Kalanchoe fedtschenkoi | reverse complement strand
GTGGTTCGGTCGACTTAATTGACCGAAGACTAATTCGTATTTTATAGCCAAACCAAACTCACATCCCCTCCCACATGCTGCCCGTTTGGCTTCATTCTCTTCCGCTCATTCCTTTGGAGTAAAAATTTTCTGCTGCGCCCAGGAGCCATGACATAAATACCTTTGGTTAGAATCCGTGACATAAATTTTAATTTTTAAAATACAAATTAATAATTTCTTTAAAATAGGTGACTACGAATCTCGGCATTAATAATTTATCTTTATCCATATTGTCTACCAAATGTCTCGGACCGACTCAAATTATGATGACGAAGATGTACACTTTCTAAATCGAAAGGTTCAGCTTCAGATGGGTCAAAACCTGAACAACTTTTAGGAAAATCCTATGCTTACTGCCACCATCAACCTATCAACATTACCGTCACTCCCCGGCGCATGCTTCTCCCCGCCCACCACTGCCTGCTCTTTAGTTTTCCCTTCCGATCGCCCTTCATCGTACAACAAAAGCAAGCTTCCAGTTGCATCTCCTCTTCCGGTCAGTGATATTAAGATTTGATCGAACCGCTATTACAAACTGGTTCTGGAATAAATTCAACATCAGTTTCAAAAGATCATTGAAATTAAAATTCAACGACCGTTTGAAAGAATAGCAGGACTTAATCCAAACACGTTTTCTAACCACGGTTAGATCACGTTACGTTTATTGAGCTGCATAGTATCACAAATTTAATGTTGGATCATTAAGTCGTGTGACACTTAGCTAGAATCTCCTCAAATTTGTAGTTAAGAAAACCCCTTCCCGGAACTTCACTATAAAACAAAGAAAACTCAAAGAGAACAATAAGGGTGAGAACATTTCATTATCACTAAGGAGATATAATTATTTTTGGTGGTTTGGAGCAAATGATCACCTTCTCAATGGATGGTGTATATCGATTTGATCATGCGGTTATGATTCAAGTATCTAGATTATTTCTATAAAATATCTAGATATTTACATGCCTCCATTCTTATTTATAGGATTCCATAAGGTCTCACACTCTTATAGAAGTTGGCTCGGACTTCCATCTTCTTAGACGGACTTCTATCCTTCTTTTTAACATGTCATGATCCGATCTACAAGGATCATGTAGGCTGGACCGTAAACTCAATAGTCAACTGTAAACTCAATCATCCAAATTCAAACACGATTTTAACCACCATTGATATCAACAAGACCATTTCACAAAAAACTTATTAAACTGGACGATTCGAAATATGTTACTTTGGGTTGGCTGCAACGGCTGATTTCTTAAGTCTACACATTTGATACTCGGAATTAAAAATATAATTAGATAAATAATAATAATAATCTAATACTCTCTCTGTCATCTTTTACATGTCACTTAACCGAATTTTTTTGTTCACTTTTACTTGTCACTTAACAATTTTCGATGCATATTTAATATCAACAACTACCTTAAAATATCAAATATTTATTACTTCTTCATCATAATCAATAAAAAAATCATTCATCACCAGTAATCATCTACCAATTTTACTTTTTGCACGAACTTTTTCAAAAAAACATCAACCACCCACTCATTAAATTTGTTCAACCGCTAGCATTAATTTCACCTTAATCTACTCAAATTAACCTTAAACGACATGTATTATTAGAGGACGGAGGGAGTATATTTGATTACAAACATAATAAATATTAATAATTCCAAAAAAAATGAATTTTCATTTTTAAAATTAAGATTACTATTCATATCGGAACAGCTGAACACGCCCATTAATTACCTGTAGAAATTTGCCGCACCTGTTGAGTTCTGCAATCGGTCTCTCCAATTTGCCCACTCGTTGACCGTTCGAATCTAAGACGATGATGAGGACGCGGTTACTATGGTTCGCTGCCGGGTTCGCGATCACCGGAGCGGCGATTTCGCATTTCGTGTGGAGGGATCTCTTAATCGATAGGACCTCTCTCGTCTCTGAGGTAAAACACTTATTCGACTGATTTTTCCCTTTCATCTCTGGAGTTGATTTTCTGCGTGGATGCTGATTGTGATCGTTTTTGCTTTCAGATGAAGCAAAAATTTGATGATTTGGAAGCTAGGGTTTTGAAAATTGAAGGCGTCTCCCATGGCAATTCGGATTAGGATTTGCCTGCTTGAGGTTCGGTTCCGTCACATTTTGTTTGTTCCTCTGTTCGTTGGTGACTTTGCTAGCGTAGATTTCTAAAGTGCAACCAAGTGATGATGACTATGAGCAGTTGAGTAGCAATGCTGTGAGTGGATGGTGAAATTTATGCTGGTCCAGTGGCTATGCAATGTTCTACAATCTGCTGCATTAGGCTACTTGCAGGGATTGCTGAGTACTTAATAAAACTTCTGCTTATGTGTTGTAGGAATGAATTTTCCCCCATTCTATGCCAACAACCATTTTGAGTATGTGTCTGTTTTTCTTGTCCAGAACCATTCAGGTGGTTTCGTTTTTATGGTGTTACTGTGTTATAGTGGTGTAGTATGCTTGGTATAGTATTCTGCAGACATTTTCACAGCTTACTCTGTGTCATAGCATGTGCCTGTTTGTCACTGCAGCAAAGGTTCTCGTTGAATTAACAAGTTCTGGTTCATCTCAAGTATGCTTATTGTTTTTGTTAGTTTTGATTTGCAGGATGGAACCGGGTGTAGTTGCTAATGGAGTTCAGAGATCAGTGGTTGAGTCTCTTATCTTCAACTCTTTTTAGTCACAAAAATAAATATGTTTTGAATTTTTACAGTTGTTAGAATTCACACTTGCAAGAGTAAATTTGTGAGTATAAGAGAATATGAAGACTCGGTTTGGTCTTGACGGTTGTTTTATATTTCAAATCTTTGTTCAACTACTTTCACTTGGTTTTGAGAGGATGCTTACATTGAAAAATACATATTTTTGCAAGTCTGTTCCCTTGCATGACACATGTAGTGCAGCACTCAGTTTTGAGGTGTATCTTCCTTTAGTTTTGTCACGATGCAGCTCCACCTAGATTCCTTATTTTACTATTTGAGCTTCGCTTCAGTTTCTGAAATGCGAAGGTTAAGGACAAAGAGCTGAAGTGTTCTGGGATATGGACAAGTACGTCGACCATGATGTAATCAACATTATTGTTTTACATAGACTCTATTGTTACAATGAATATCATCATGTATATGTTGTATGCTTTCAGATGAAGTTGAAGCATCCTATAATCTACTGTCCAAACAGGAAGAATCCCTTGCGCTGCCAGCCGCTTGTCGACCCAGAACACAACATGTTTAGATGTGGGTTTCTTCTCATTTGCCAGAAATGGCTCAACAGAATTTGGTTTTGAACCAAAGTAAGATATTGAAAATCCTTTAGGACCTGTTGATTCAGTGTAGCAGTGTTAGGTGTTAGCTCCAACTGAGTGTTATGAGAAATATGGATGTCAGAGTCCATCACCGACTTGGAGCATTTACCTGTCAGATTTCCATCAGGGAAAAATGCTCAAAAAGAATATGGAGTTCCCTTCGGTTGAAATGAACATTCCAACTGTTGAACAAGTTTTTTCTGAAGTCAGCATAAGAACTTCCTACTCCATAAGTTGCTAGAATCATACTGTGATTGGTACGTAAGATGACCCAGATTACCTTATTGTCTTGAAAGCATAATGCAAATGTAATGTCCTTCTGAGCCTCGAGGATGGACTTCAGTGCTGGGATCAATTCCTCCTCCATCAGCTGGAGCAGTGGTTACTTGTACAGCCTTTGGCTTAGGTTTGGCCGGTGGCAGCTGCTTCTGTCTCAACTGGAATCATCTCCTTCGCATCAGTGGCAACTACGATAACAAAGAAGAAAAGGGTTTTCTGTTTTGTGACCAGATAATAATCTGAACTCTGAAGCATGTGGACCTGTAACTACTTGCAGACGTTGCAGTCTCTTGTATAGCAGAGCAGGCCACTGTCCTGTGTTAATTCACCATTTTGACGATCACCTATGGTGTTCCATATATGTTGAGATATTACATGAGAAGATGAATGAAGATTCAGGAAAGGTAGAGAACTGACCATTGGACGAGATATACTGGGTATTGATATATGTGTGAAGTAAGGAGAGGGTGAGAAACTGCCTGCAAAATCGATCGCTCTGGTTCCCATTCTTATGAAACTCAGAAGACCTCAGTGTAATCTATCTGCTCTGGTAGTTGTGAATTTGCTACCTTTGATTTCGTTCAGTGAATTAAACAGGCTTTACCAAAAATGCTGGGCTTGGTGAATGTTCAACTTGAAGTCTCAAAGCTAGGCGTGGTCTTTACGTAAGTTTCTCGAACTCCACCTCACCAATTTTAGGACCTTAACTATTTTTGAATACGTTGCTGTCTTTGATCATTTCACGATATCAGATTCGTGATACCAAAAATTCAAGTTTTTTATTATCTATATATGTGACTAGTTGTCGATGGTATTATGAATTCGAACTACACGTCTCCTCATTTACGCTTCGCTCTCTTTGTAATCCCTTTCGACTTTCCAGAAGTCCGATCCTCCAATCCATTATCACTCTGTAAGCTTGAATCTCTGTTAACCATAAGCAGCTAACCTCGATTTTCACTGCCTTGCATATCTATGTAATAGGCATTAAAAATTTTAAAATCCACCCCTCCCGAGCCTCGTTCCGCCAACTGTAAATAATTTTCTTCGTGTTTTAATTGTTGAAATACGGCTTGTTCATTGCTTTTTCTGCAAATCTATCGGGTCAGAGTTTAATTGCAATAAATCTAGCTCAACTTGAATTCATAAATTTGAAGTTTTTTTTTTTTTACAATAGATACATTAAACACAAAAAAATACACATGCATCCAACCATCAGCGTGAACTCCTTGCCACTTGACCACCACCTCCAGTGACATAAGTTTAATGTATTCAACTTTTGAGTAAGGAGATATTTTTCATTTATGGCTGGCCTTTTCATCTCCACTTTATTATCGCTCGGTAAATTGCGTATATGAGTTTTTGTTATTTTTTAAGATGAATTTACAATAATTTTCATGAAAGTAGTATATCAATTTGAACTCAAATTCAATTCAAGCATATCGGAAGATAGAGAAACAGAGGTTCGTGTTCTCCATACAATCACTTTCAATCTAGCTGTTAGAGCGAGGATAAGCTAGCCGTTACGACTGCCACCACCATCTGCCGCTAGAGTGCCTCCTCCATGCGAGTGCAATAGTCTGTTGTAACTAACAAATAAAATGACCTTTCTGCAAAAAAATCTACTGAAAGTAGGCTAACCAACCCGAAACAACAGCCGCTCTAGAGCACCAAAAGCACAATCAACACAAGTCCGGCTAAGTTGAGAACCAACTAGAGCACAAAAAAGCTTAAAAAACCAGAAGCCAACCTTAAACAAAATAACCTGTTACAGATACAAACAAGGCCAAATCTGTAAAGAACAGGGCACCACCACATCTTATGCTCAAAAGATATCAACTACTTATCTTGATGTAGTAAGCTTTCTTGTTTCGATGGCTAGAGCATTTATCAACAGCCAACACCAGAACATTATAATATGTAGTATGCTTCACCATAGCTATCCCCAACTTCAAAATTCTTAAACAAATAGAATAATGAAAATCTAAAAATAAGAAAAAAAGTAAGAAAATGAAATCAATTTTGATAATCAAATCAACACTTCAACAACACCACTACCAGCACATCAACCCAGCTATTGGTAATCACATTATGATTTGGAAACATAAATGAACAGAAGACTAAATTTCTGATATCGGTTCACATGATCATCGATAATCAAGTACAAACATAGATAACTAAAATATCCTAATTTCCGTTACCATGAATTCAGTATCTTGAAATGATCAAAGACAACAACCAAATCGAAAGTAATTAACATTCTGAAATCGAATGTGAGGTGGAGTTCAAGAGACTTATATGGTTGGAAATTACGAGAAAGCTGAGAGTTAGAGCGGCGATGGAACGAATATTAAGCAACATTATTTTGTTGCATTTTGTATTTACAATTTTACCCTAAGAGAACAATCTGGATATGAGTTGATAAGTGAAGATCTATGGGTAAAAATTGGTGTGCAAAGGCCAAAGGCAAAGAACTCTCCTCATGTATCATGGTGATGATTTTTCACATAATAAATAGTTTCAACTATTACAAAACGATTTTTATGGAATCCCTTAATTTTAATTCTTCACTGAAGCCATTAATTTTAATCCTCAATCGACAAAACGATTTTGATAAACGTGAAAATCTTTAAACCCAATAAAAACCTATTTGACCGAAGTCACTGGAACGGTTCCGTCTCCGGCGATCACCTCCGGCTGCTTCTTCGCCCCGAGACCTGGTTCCAATCCGGCGAAGGTAACTACTTCCCATCACGTACTCCGTGTTCTATCCAGTCCAAATAATTATCTTTATAGCGTAGCGAACAGCGCCGGCTTTCTGCTGACCTAAGTGGACTGGTTTTGTTTTGATTTGATTGGATTAGATTTGAGCGGCTCAAGAGTCATATAGAACGAAGAATTAGTTCCGGTCTTGCAGCTATGGACCGTATCACCAACGCTTTTTCCTTGCTCCAGTTGGATGCTGAGGATGACAGAGATCCTGCAGCACACTTACAAGATACAAAGCATGACAACAAAGGTACACTTCTTCGTATTCTAGGGCTTGAAATTTAATGTTTTCAGTTTTTTTTTGTGTGTTGCTGGTGTCTGTGCTTCTTCAGCTATATGTTTCCAGATTCTGCAAATTGCTCTTCCTAGTTAGGTATTGTCCTGAGCTTCCTGTAGGTTATGTTGGATCACGTTCCCTCTTTGCTTCTGTAGCAAAAAAGTAGTCTAAATTTACTGAACAAGGGAATTCATACCATTTTTTCTAAACCAAGGAGACATGTTAGAGCGCTAGAGATGTTTCTTATTATGGAAAATTTCTTCGTCAATTCATTTGATGGCGTTGAAGATTCAGTAGAATTGCGGAATTGTTAACAATTTGGCACCTATGGCTTGTTTCATTATGCATATGGATCCATATTTTTTGTCAAGCTTCTTACAATATTTTGTTTCCTGATTTAATGGTCTCTATTGTGGTGTCACACAATCGTTAAATCTTGTTGATCTTCATAACGTCATACTCATTTATTTTATTTTTTTACATTGTATTTACAACAAATCACTCAGCAATCAGCATGGTACATGATTATAATTTTAATACCAATTTATTAGGTATACATTTTCCTGAAAGAAGCATAATATAGTTACGAAGTCCTGACCCTTGGGGAAGGAGAGTATACTGATCCGTACACACTGAATCCAGGATAAATAGAAGTTTTCATACTCCTCTTTAGTGCAGGTAAAGGAGCACATGGAAGTGCTGGTCCTCTGAATGGGACTTCATCAAAAACCGATAATGAGGATCAAAAGCAGTATGGAGAGAATTTAACACTGCCTCTGGCATGGATTGATCTCGAAATGACTGGTAAAAAACTGCACTTGGCGTGTTCATGTTCATATTGATGTTCCCTTTAAGGCATTTGGTATCCAACTTGATCTCATGTATGCCTGACCCTACTTTATATCCAAAAGAATTACTCTGACTTACTATTAACTATGCTGGACATGCCAGAGGACTAAAAAAGTGCTATAGATATATTCATGTTAATCATTTTTGTGATCTTCCCGGCTGCATTTTATGGAGTGTTGGTTGGTACTTTGAACTGGTTCAATCGGGTAGGACAGCCCTCAATCATAACAGATTAACACACGTGTGTGTCCCATGAGATAGGGTAGTCAAAATAGAAAGGAAGAAAACAATACCACGTGGATCTTGAGGTAATCAATTCTTCAACCGAAGTTCCGTAAGATTTTTTTGTTTTTCTTCTTCCTCTCATATCTTTGAATGATCGGAGAATATCACTTCCAAGTAAATGTTATTCAGCAACACCCTACTGCCTGTCTTCTTGTCACACATTTTCCTTATCTGTTCTTCTTACCTTTACTGGTGAACTGTCTGCTTCTCTCTTTTTTAAATTAAACTCCATTTATACTTTTGTAGGTTTGGATGTAGAGAATGATCGTATACTGGAAATTGCTTGTATAATGACTAATGGAAGCTTAAGCAAATCAATCGAGGTACTCACGAATAATATGTTTGCATTCCATGTACGCCTGTATCTTCAGCATTTTATGGTCGTTATTTGAGTTCATGGCTCATTGATTATGACATGACTCATTGTAAAGTAAAAAAATTAACTTAATGATGAGTTGTTGTCCTAGTTAGAGGGGCAACACAAAGGTTCCGTGCTCCTTCTCACTTATGTCAATCTTCATGTTTGTGCTCTTGTAGTGTTGGAGTTTATCAGTAACTGTCCTTGTTTTTCTGAATCCGAAATAGCTTTTGTTTTAGTTTTCCAACAACTAAGAGTCCTTTTTTCATTGCAGTTTCTTGCCCAACATGATACAATAATCGAGTATCCAACTTCAATAATTTTACAATGATATCCCATCTTATAGATTTATTCCTATTTCCTACACGTGTTACTTGATTCACAATTATACTTTCCTAGGGACCTGATTTGGTTATCCATCAGTCGCAAGCTTGCTTAGATAAAATGGGTGAATGGTGTCAAACTCATCATGGGGCCAGTGGTAAGTACTTCGTTAAGCAAAATCTGATTCCTATGACAAGTTCTTCCATTGTTTACTATCTCATTTTTATATGGGCTAACTTCCTTTCCTCTCTTTAATTGTTTGACTTTACAATCAAAGGATTAACGAAGAGGGTATTGCAGAGTAAGATAACTGAGGAGGAAGCTGAGAAGCAGGTTGGTTTTGGGATGATCATATCATATGTGTAGTTCACCTAAATTGAATTTACGCACGAAGTGGTGTTTGCTTAGTTGTTTACTGAGATATTCAAACTAGTAGTCCAAGAGTCACCATTTTAGTTCAAGAGTCAAAAATTTATTTCCCATACCAGATTGCTACAGTAAGAGACTGAAATATGCATGTTGTTCGGCTAAGCATTATCCTCTTCATGTTTCCTGTGTCCATGTACTATCAAAACTCATGGATTGCACTCCTGCAAAAACATTGAGTGGAGATCTTTGCTCAGTGCAATTCAAGCTATACACTTTTATGTTGTTTGATTGTGTGCTCTTTTATGAAAGCACTATGTTGTAACAGGTAATAAAGTTTGTAAAGGAACATTCGGGTGAATACACACCTCTTCTTGCTGGAAATTCTGTATATGTTGATCTTCTGTTTCTGAAGGTGCTCTCTTTTTTGTATCAATTGCATAATATTTCTCCTTGTGATTATCTGCAAAATCTACTGTCACGTGCAAACAATCATCTTTAACATTGATTCTTATTCATTTCTGCAGAAATATATGCCCAAATTGGCCAGTATGTTCCCGCACGTGCTGGTTGATGTTAGTAGCATCAAGGCTCTATGTGTTCGCTGGTTCCCAAGAGGTCTAAGACCTTCTTATGTGATTGTTTTATCATTCCTGTTGCTCCCACACACCAAAACCGTGCTGTACCCAAATGATGATCTCAATACTTGTAGCTTTTATTCCTATGCAGACAACAAAAAGAAGCCTAATAAGGAGAACAAGCACAGAGCCATGGACGACATCAAAGAAAGCATCGCGGAACTCAAGTATTACAAAGAAAACATATTCAAACAGGCCAAAAGGAAGTAGCATCGGCATAGATGAATGTTCCAAAGGCTCCGTGCAGACATTTTGCTTGTTCACTTTGCGGGCAAAGCACCAGAAAAGCGGCTTTGTATTTTCATGCTGATCAACAATGTAATTTATTCCACTGTCATTACCATCTCTTGTCAAAATCTTGCTTAATTTATACAGAAAAAGAATATAAAATCGATCGTTCTGAGAAGTAGGTTTGAAGTCGTGGTTTCACTGGAGGGCATCCGTAAGTTCTGATCGTTCTGAGAAGTAGGCCTGAAGTTGTGGCTTCACCATGTGGACGGTTGGCAGTTCAAATGGATCTCATATTTATATGTTCACAATTCACATGTTGAAATATGTCTATCTAAGAATTTTTGTTGAAACAAAAATATAACAAAACAAAGAGCTATACAACCAAACATGCAAAATGCGATACAAAATCATTCGATTTAAATATTAATAATTAATAACGACACATATTAATTACAATTATTTATGGATATATGACAAATAGAGAGTTGCCAATAAAAAATCAAACTATGTCGTTTAGTATGTTGTTCAGTTGTTTGACCCTTTAGAAATATTATTCCATGTAACATTAACGCGATATAATAAATGTCGATATTAAACATTATATAATGATAATCACGAAAAATAAAATCGAACCGGGTTCAAAATGTGACCCAACGAACATCAATAAACCGTAGCCAAAATCAAATCGTTTTACACCGGCTCGGTCTCGATCGTCCATTTAGAACCGTGAACCGACCATTTCAAGCAGTGGCGGAATTAGAAATTTTAACTTGGGAGTACGAAATTTTTTTTTTAATTGAATGAGGTATTAAAATAAAAAATATAATATTTTTAAGTTTAATTGAGAGTATAAAATTTTTTTTTAAGCTGACTGAGGGTACAAAAATAAGAAATATCATATTTTTAAACTTAATTGAGGGTACAAAAATTAAAAATATGTTATTTTTACACTAAAATATGAATATTTGGTCGGAATTTGGGTGGACAGCTGTCCCTGCTGACCACCCCTTGTATCCGCCCCTGATTTCAAGAATCGTGCCTAACTAGAACTGCCGTATTTAATAAATATAATAAATTAAGACAATCATACGAAAGAACCAACGATAGATAAGATAGAGCAAAATCGTGAAGCGAAAATTTACAGAAGCTTCAGGAGACGGTAACCCTAGTTCAGCGCACTCCGCTCAATCGGCCGTCGGATCAGTCAGCAATCGGCGGCTGCACCGCCAGGTACATCTCTTTTCTATCGTGCAGCTGAATTCTCTAATTCCGAGGTCTGAGATCGCCGATGAATGCGGTTACAACTGCATGCATCCCGATCGCTCCTTTCCTTGTGAATTTTGCCTCCGCATGTTTCTGCAGGGGATTCTTTATGTGGAATTTTGGTTTTTGTGTAGTGAATAGAAGGGTGTGTGTGAGTTTGATCCTTGATTTGGTAAAGTCTGCCAGTGGTAGGGAATTCTTTTTAAGAATTAAACCAAGCATCAGTGATCCCACGGCCAAATTCCACCTAGAATACTTATTTCTACGTTAAAAAAAAAATTTATATATATAAAAATAAATTTATATACTTAATTTCAACTAAATTTTTAGTTTAGCCCCCACCCAATTTCCACCAAAATTTTGATTAGGTAATTTTGTCCCCCCTCCCGAAAAAAAAATTCTGGATCCGCCACTGCCCACGGCCTACCTTATGCACGAAGAATGTTATCTGTTTTACTCATGTATTAATCCGTCAAGTTGATTGTTTGTGTTTGGTAAAAGAATTGATTCCTGGCTGGACAAGCTCAGTTTTGCTTTTTTTTTTCTGTAGCCTTGTTCTTTGAGGAAAGAAGGTCGGTTTGTTAAAAGCTAAAGTGATTTGTGTGGTGGGTTTCTTTTCTTCCCAGTTGTATGATTATAAAGGAGATGCATTTTGCAACATCTTTTTTCTCATAATTTTCATTTTATTGGTGATTTGGCATTTGGACGGATTTTGGTGTCGCTGAGGCAGTTGATTGCATTCCGTTATGGTACCTTTTGGCGTTTTTTTTTGGTGGATAAGAATTAGTTCTTTTCAAATATTCATCAATCACAGATTGCGTTTTAAACATAATACAAAAAAATGAATTTCTTGCATTGTTGACTATTTCCGCTGTGCTGAGGTTGTAATCCAGGGCATCATAGTTATCGGACTCCCAGCGTCAAGTTTACGAAGAGCAGTTAGTAAAATCTTTAGTTGTTAGACTTCCGTAAGATGGAAGTTACGGTTATGGTTGCTGATGTGGTTGGAATAAGCCTTGACGTCATGGAAATGGATCGCGCTTTGAAACACGTTTGTTTGAATGTATTGATTTGTGTGGTATTAGGCTATTAGCTTTCCAGATTGATATGGTTTAGGAAATAATTGTTCTCAAATGATCTGGATTGGTATGAGCATATATGTGCCTTTCTTCTTTCGCAAACTATATTTCTTTAAGCTAGAGTCATAGATGTAATCATTATGATCTTTTAATCACTGATGCTATATTTTTCAGTTTCTATTATGATATTAAATTTAGAAGATTCGATTGTTTTATTCTCCTTAGAATTTATTATTCAAACAGTTCAGAGTGTTGTTAAATATACGTCAGGGCTTTCCCGTTTAGAAAAGTTGAGTTTTGCTATTGTTCTCATTTTAGCCAATTGCATTATGAGTTGAGGTTTGTTTATATATTATCTGAAAACCAACTTTTGAAATAAAATATGCAATTCATTACTCATTGGTGCCAAACTGTGGGGCCATTGAGGTGTTTAATCATGGGACTGCCCATATCTCAATTCACATGATCTGACCATGGGTTCGTTGTTGTCAATTTTCATTTTTTTTGCAGTCTGCTAGCCTTTTGTGATTTCGCTTGTCGTCCCTCGCAATGGCTGATTACCAAGAAACAGATAAAAACATTGAGATATGGAAGATCAAAAAACTGATCAAGGCATTGGAATCTGCACGAGGTAACGGAACTAGCATGATTTCTCTTATCATGCCCCCTCGCGATCAGATATCTCGAGTTACTAAGATGCTTGGAGATGAATATGGAACTGCCTCAAACATAAAAAGTAGAGTGAATCGGCAGTCGGTCTTAGGGGCCATTACTTCTGCGCAGCAGAGGCTGAAGCTGTATAATAAGGTCCCGCCTAATGGACTTGTTCTGTATACGGGCACCATTGTTACTGAAGACGGGAAGGAAAAAAAGGTTACCATAGATTTCGAGCCTTTTAAACCTATAAACGCTTCTCTATATCTGTGCGACAACAAGTTTCACACTGAGGCGCTGAATGAACTGCTAGAATCCGATGACAAATTTGGCTTTATAGTCATGGATGGAAATGGCACGCTTTTTGGAACATTAAGTGGAAATACAAGAGAGGTGCTTCATAAATTCACTGTTGATCTCCCTAAGAAGCATGGAAGAGGAGGTCAGTCGGCCCTTCGGTTTGC
>NQLW01001284.1:0-27946 GCA_002312845.1 Kalanchoe fedtschenkoi | reverse complement strand
ATCAACAGATACGTGCTCAAGAACAGTTCTACCAACGAGATAGTCATAAAGCACTTAAACAAGGAGCAAGAGGCTGATCAGAGCAACTTCCGTGACCCAGCAACCGCAGCAGAGTTGGAGGTTCAGGAGAAGATCTCCCTACTGGAATGGTTCGCAAATGAGTACAAAAAATTTGGCTGCACCCTCGAATTTGTGACCAACAAATCCCAAGAGGGTTCCCAGTTCTGCAGAGGCTTTGGTGGGATAGGCGGCATCCTTCGGTACCAACTAGACATGAGATCTTTCGATGAACTGTCAGATGATGGTGAAGCCTACGAAGATTCAGATTAGGTAAATCCGGAAAGCTTGTTCTTGGCTTTTGATGCTCTCTTGCGGCTTAATATTTTCCTGGCTTGGAAAGGAAAAATTAAAACATGAATCCTGATAGGGCACCTCCCTAAACTGTTCTTATATTTTCTGGTTTGATATTTTCTCAAACAGGACTCCTCCTTTTCTGACATCTGCATGGTTCATGAATGAGCATGGTGAGTGCAAGTTTTTGTTCAGGAGTTCAATGTGTTGGTATCCTTTTCAAGTCTCAACTACTCACACATGACAGATTGTTTTTTGAGTGGACATGTGGACTATGCACACACTGATGGATAGATGAGTAGGCGTTTTTAGCTGTTATGCGTTTTTTCATCAGTCACGTGGTTTGTTAAAAAAATAATAATTCAAAAAATTAATAGTAAAATGTCACTTTTAAATCTTTACAGTCTCTAATTGGCTATGTTCATCCAACCCAAGAATTAGTCATTAAACAGAGGTCAAACCCATCAACATAATGACATGTTAAAGTAAAGCCAGTACTGTACCTTTCATGAGTAAATGAACATTTTACCATTTGGAGAGAATTAGAGGCATAGGCCTGGGACCAGCGCAAGTATCATTTTCTCATTTTACATTGCTGGATGAAAGTGAAACCTATTGATCCCAGCCAAATATAGTCACTACTCACTAGTAGTATCAATCTAGCTAATAGAAATAGACGCTATGGCACAATCCACATTTGGATTCTGCAAATTGTAGTACGAACATACTTAATATTGTGTATAATAATTATTTGACTATACTTTAATAATGAATATCAATTTGCTAATATCGAAATGTATTTTGATAATTTGCTTCCGAGGGAATTAGATGCTACAAATATAACATTACGTCACTTCGAGATTCATCAATCAATAATAAACTGTAATGTGTAAAGTTTTTGAATTTTTAATTTCTTCTCATTTTTATAATACACATGATAGTTTATCAGTGCAAATTCTTAATAGACCGGGAGCAGTTGTTTTTGGTGACAATGTCGTTTTATACTCCGCTACACACCATCCATATAAATAGTAAATAATTCGAAATAATTATGTACAAATCACAAAAAATTAAAAAAAATACACTAGTTTGATTTGTATAGATTAAAATGATGAAAAAAATTTATAAATTCATATTTTTTAAATTTATATCCATTAAAATAGTTATACGTGATTTTAATGAATATATGTACGCAAGTGATGACTATGTGTATGCAAATAATTAATACATGTGTGCAAGTGATGAATATGTATATGAACATGATGAATATATGTATGTAAGTGATAAGTATATGAACACGGAGTGTTTGTCAATTTAATGAATATTCAGCTAAAAGATACATATATCCATCAAATATATATATATATATTCATTATATTCGCAATTATATTAATCAAATTCACATATAATTATTTTTATGGATAAAATTTAGAAAATATATGAATTTATATTTTTTTTATTTTTTGTTTGTTAATTTGATTGTATTTTTTATTATTTTCTGATTTGTTTTCTGTTTTATCAGCTTTTTCTTAATTTTTAATTTTTGTTTAATGAGAACATATATAAAAAATTAAAAAAAATTTGGAGCACCGAGAGTATCTTCTGCTCCCGATCTGCTCCCGATGCACTTAGGAGTGATTGATTTATTAATGGATGATGAAACTCATAAATATGTTGTTTATATTTCCCATAAATTGTTTAATTGCATGAGATTTAATTCCCAATTTCGGAAAAATAAAAAACTAGTGTTGATCTTATTCCCAATTCCAAAGAAAGAAAAATTAGTGTTGCAATGAAAATTTTGGTGTTTATATTTAAAGCATAAGTGTCAACGGAACCAGTAACTTATCACATCCAAAAAAAACCTTCATTTTTCTTCTATTTAAATTAGTTATTTTTATTGAAAGAGTGGTAATATCTTTCATCACTCTTTCTATTTCTACCCCTGCTTTTTTTAATTATCTCTTCGTCTGCCCTATTTTCAGAATATTGAAATCATTAAATAAAGTTATAATTAACCAAAACTTACAATCCAATCAAATATTCAAGTTTTTAAATAAAATTTGATACGTGAAGATCTTACTTATCGATACATTACTCTGAAATCAACTTCAAATCACCAAAAATTTACTCGGTGCATTTGTGGTAGGATGTATTAAGGCGGATATATTATTCATAATGCTTATGAAGTTACTGATAGGAAATTAATCATCAAATAATTAGTACGCAATACTCAAAAAAAATAAAAATGTTCATATAAAAATAATATTATTAATATATTGATGAGATATGAATTAAATAATGCTTTCATTATTAATGTTGAAATAAATAATACAACCTGTCAAAAATAATTTCACATAAATCTAAATACGACACGACAAATCTCACCATTCAAATACGGGCATTAATGTAAAAGTAGTAAAAAATTCTGATGTCAGATTTCGAAATCAAAGTTTTTATTATTCATGAACTTATCCAAGTAAATAGAAAGAATAATGGATAATCTATATATATAACAGAATAGGATTTCAGTCGCGACGCTCCCGAACCGGTCGGTTCGGTTCGGTCATGTCCGGTCCGGTTTGATTCGCTTTGGTTCGGTTTCAGATTTTAAAAAATCATTCGGTTTACAGTTTCATATTTTAAAAAGGGATGACTAATAATTTAGTTCGATTTTTAATTTTTTTTGAACCGAACCGTCGGAACGACGGGTGCCTTTACTCGTATATATATAACAGAATAGGATTGGGATCGCGACGCTCCCGGTCGGTTCGGTTCGCTCTCAGTCGGTTTGGTTCTGCTCCAGTTGGTTCGGTTCAATTTAAAATTGGTCGGCTTGGTTTGGAACTGATCGGTTCGGTTCAGTTCGGTTCGGAACCGGTTGGTTCGGTTCAATTTTAAATGTTAGTGGATTGGTTTGGTTTTAATTCGGTTTCAAATTTTAAAAAACCGATGACTAATAATTTAGTTCGATTTTTAAATTTTCTTGAACCGGACCGATCCAAACCCGTCGATTCGACGGGTACTCTGCTTGTGATAAATATAAAAAATAAAGGAATTACTTCCGAGATAACGAAGCAATTTTATGGATAATACTAAAAAAGGAATATTTTTTTAGTATTAATTATTAAATATATAATTAATATATATTACTCACTCTGATTATTCAATTAATATTTTTAATTAATCTCTGCCAAACTAATTAATTGCTTAAATCCACCTCCTAATACAGCACTTTTTACAACACTAATTATATATTGAGTCGTAAAAATAAAAAATCATTATTGAATTTTAAATGATTTATAATTCTATGCATATTTTCCCAGCTTATCCTTTGATTTTAATTTGTATTAGTCATTACTTAATTAAATAAAATGCTGATAATTAAAAGATTTAAACGAGTTTAACGATTTAACCAGCCAACAGTCTCATTCTCCCACTCATCGTCTGTTTCCATTCCATTCCAATCATTCTCTCTCCTCCGAAAATATCGCAAATCTCTTCCTCCATCGCAATACGGCGCGCATCGCTTCTCCGACCTTCCACCACCGCCGATAAGTGACAGCACGCCTCACCGTCGGAATCGAAGCCCGCTCGCTGTCCTTCCTCTCGACGCCAGTTGATCCGTCGCCGCCTAGTAACGGATGCGAGCGGCGGCGGCGACGAAGACGGTGATGGGCATGTACGAACTCGTGGACGGGGAGGAGAGTGGGCAGATCGGTAATGTGAGTGTGGCGGGCGGCGGCGGCGGCGAGGAGTTGGCGAGGATGGAGGCGGGTTTGGTCGATGGTGGCGGCGGCGGGAAGAGTTTGAGTTTCGCGATTGGCGGTGGATCGAGACGTGGAGAGGAGTGGGGCGGTGAGAAGAAGAGACGGCTTGCTTCGCTGGATGTGTTTCGCGGGCTCACTGTGGTGGTGAGCGTGAAAGAATATTGTGGATTTTTAACTTTGATTTCTTTATTGATTTGGAATGTGTTTGTGTCTGTTTGATCAATTTATGTGTTCTTGGTTGCAGTTGATGATCATTGTGGATCATCTTGGAGGGATTTTTCCCTCAATAAACCATTCGCCGTGGAATGGAGTGACTTTGGCTGATTTTGTGATGCCATTTTTTCTGTTTATGGTTGGGGTTTCACTGACACTGGCATACAAGGTAATGTCACATACTATTGCTTTCAGAGTGAAGTTATTATTTGTTGTAGAAGTTTGATTGTTGAATTAGTAGTGGGGCTTAATCTTTAATATTGTTGCTTAATTTTCAACAGAATTTGACAAGCAAGCTTGATGCGACCTTGAAGGCGTTGATTAGAACTATGAAGCTGTTTGGTTTGGGTCTTCTTCTTCAAGGCAAAGACTTTGCTCGAGTTATCCTAGCCTTTATTTTCATGTTTCCATTTTAAGTAAATGGTTAGTTTTTATGTGTTTGAGGAAGAAAGAAAGAAAGAATAGTTGTAGCATGTAGTTACTGATGTTAAAGTAACTTTAAAAGTAGATTGACACTGATTTAATTGTGTTGTAAAGTTGTTTTGTGGGGACCTGGAAACACCAGGAAGATAGAAAATTATATTCTTTGACCAGCTTATATGTGAGAATTGATTGTAATAGTGTTTTGGCTTATATTCATATGTAATCTGCCAAACACTCACGATTATTCGTGTGTTATATAACACTTACCAGGAGGCTATATTCATAGCGTCGGCGATTTGTCATACGGAGTTGATTTGACGAAAATTAGATGGATGGGAATATTGCAGGTATAGGCAGCTAACAGTGGTGTTTCTTATTTTGTCTTTGCATAAGGTTTCTGTCTATTTACCGGGTCATTATTTCATTGAATATTTTGACCAGACTGATAAACATCTTTATGGCGCTGTGTTGTTGAAACAAATTTCATTCCAACCATGTGCATTTGTTTTCAGAGGATAGCAATAGCATTCCTGTTGGCAGCATTATGTGAGATTTGGCTGAAGCGTCCAGGTGATATAAAAAAAGAAGCTTCAGTGTTCAAGAAATACCAATTCCAATGGTAAGTTGGCTATGGGTCTACTTGGGCTAGAGTGAAACTGACTCAAGTACCTCCTTCACTTATTTGTTACTGATTATTGTTGACATTCTCGCAGGATGTTCACATTTGCGCTCTCTGCAATTTACCTGGCCCTGCTGTACGGTTTGTATGTTCCTGACTGGAGTTACCAAGTCCCAAGCCAAACTGATGGACCTCTTAGAACATATACTGTGAGTGTACTTATTCACAATGTTTCGTATTCACTCGGTTGAAGTGAATTGTGGTGCTGTTTTTCTAACATTAATAGTTCGATATTCTAAAGGTCCATTGTGGAGTAAGGGGTGATACAGGGCCGGCTTGTAATGCTGTCGCGATGATTGATCGTAAAATCTTGGGCATTCAACATTTATATAAGAAGCCAACATATGCAAGGACAATGGTATATCCATGGCCTTTGCCTATAATCAATATTTGGATCATGATTTTGCCTCCATCTATCTGATAGTTGAGGGCTTTCACATTTGCATGCAGCAATGTAGTATCAACTCCCCAAACTATGGACCACTCCCTGCTGATGCCCCTTCATGGTGTCAAGGCCCTTTTGATCCAGAGGGAATCTTGAGGTACATATCAACTTCCTCAGATCCGATGATATTGACATTTGAAAATCTCTTTTGTCAAGCTTCTCTTGCCCTCCCGGTTGATGTCTTTATTTGTGACTTGTAGTACTATCATGTCTGTTGTCACTTGCGTCATTGGACTCCATTATGGGCACATCATTGTGCACTTCAAGGTTTAACTCTCTGTCAAACTGATTCTTATAGACATCGCGTCATATTTGTTCCTGCATTGTTTCTTATTCTGGGATTGGAAACATTACTTACAGGATCACAAAGTGAGGATTTTACAATGGATGATTCCATCATCAGGATTTGTTCTCATGGGCATACTACTGGATTTAACTGGTACCGTGATGGGGCTGTTCCTTTCTTCTTCTTTCTTTCTGTGCTCGCTATTTACTTTTGGCTCGTAATTTGATGGGGCGGTTCTTTCGATCTTCTTTCTTTCTGTGCCTGCAATTTACTTTTGGCTCCGAATATGAATTTTGTGGGTCAGCATGTTTGTAACCTTGTCACAGGGGTGCACCTCAACAAAGCTCTATATAGTTTGAGCTACACATACCTTACTGCAGGGTTTGCTGGCATTCTCTTTAGTGGACTGTACGTTCTGGTTAGTTTATAGCGGCTTCTTTAAATACCTTTCGCGTTGTAGTCGTGATCCTTTTTTGTTAATTAGTTAGAGATTGAGATGACATTTGACATCATTGCACCTCTCTTTTATAAATAGGTGGACGTGTATGGATTCAAGCGTCCTTTGGCAGTCCTGGAATGGATAGGGAAGCATTCTTTGGCAATATTTATCCTAGCTGCATGCAATATTGTGCCAGTAGTTTTACAAGGAGTCTACTGGAGAGAGCCCCAAAACAACATTGTAAGTCTCTCTTTCATGACAGTAAAGCACAGAAAGCATCCCACTATTCCGTGCTCATATAGTTTCTTCTGACATTTGTTTCATTGGCGAAACTCTCTTTTGCAGCTAAGGCTTATTGGGGTTAAAACCTAAAACAAATTTATTTTAGTATCCAAGAGAGCGAGCGATTTTATCATCTGTAGGGAAGAACATTACACGGCTGTTTTAGAAGAGATGGTTCTATTATCAAGTAGCGCATTAGGGAATCATCTGAAGCAGATGAGACTGGCTGGGTCCGCTGCAAGCGCTTCTTTTGTTACACAGTTTGTAGCCACACATTATTTATGTATATAATTGGACCAGCACCAATTTCAGGCAATAAGGTGCATATTAGTACATTTATTTCATGTTCTGAGCATTGCTCAAAGCTACAGTGTACGTAATCTAATGGTCTTTTCAATGCAAGAGATCCATTTTTATAATTTTCTCAGTTACCCGTTTATAGGTTCTGTCGTCATCGTTTAGAGATTACCTGATTATTTTATATGAATGTATTTAAATTGATTTGATTAGCGCGAGCGCAGGAAATCTTGTTTGAAGACACCTGACCTCAATAGGGCACATATTAGGGTACTCCGCCTCAGAAACAGCAGGCTTAGTCAGACCAGTTGGGTCTTCAAATTTGAACGGAAAGACCTAAAACGTCTAGCCTAATGTCACAATCCTTTCTCGCTAATCCTTTTGTCGGGGTTACGAGAAGTGGATCCGTGCAGCGATAAGGCCTCAGCGCCTTAACCAGTTTTCCCGGGATCTAATCCAAAGGACTAGATCAGTGCACAACGGATAGGTTTTGAAATGTTTGGACAAGGAAATTGGACAGAGATATATAGGGGAAATTTTGCTCGACTTTTATTGCTCTCAAGTGTGTACAAAATAAGGATTACACAATCTGGCTTATTTGTCTCTACAAGTGATGCACCCTAAGGGATGCACCCTTTTCCCAATAGGTGCAACCCTTACCGAACGGATACCACTCGTGCCCCTTCGCCAAGTGAGTGCCTCTTCCCAACTTAGGCTATATAAAGCCCATTTCCCCACTGTAGTGCATTGCCCAAGTGTTCTCCCAACACTTAATCCGCCCAACACCTCAAAACGCCCAGATCCCGCTGAGCCTTCTGCCCAGAAATTCGCCGACGGCCTTCCGAGTGATCCAGCCCGACCCAGGGCTGATCCTCCCTGATCCGGATCCTGTCGAGCAGCCAATGCCCCGATGCTTGGTCGCCTCGCCTTCGAGCCAGCCGAGTATCTCGCCCGAGTCTCCCGCCCGGGCGCCCAAGTCCCGCGCCTGCGAGTCTTGGCCTTGGAACTCCGAGCGGCCAAGGGTCCGCGCCTCTCGGATCCGGGCCTGCTCCTGCCGAGCGAGCGAGGCCCCCGCGTCTGGATCCCGCCTTGGCCCTGCTGAGCGGCCAAGGTCCTGGTCATCCTCGCCAGGTAAATCCTCCGACTTATCTGGATCAATCTGGATCTGATCCGGATTAATCCAACTTGGCCCCCGACTGAGTAAATCGGCCAAGTCGGATCAGATCCAACTTTGGGGTGTGACACCTAACCACCAAGCAATTACTTTTTAGCTTATTAGTTCCTTGACTGGCGAAGGTGGTTTGAGTGTTTTTATAGGCTCACAAATCGGGCATGAACCTCGCCTCAGTGAGTAGAGGCTCTCCGTATTCTAAGGACTGAAACATTTAAAAGTTAAATAAACATATGTGATATTCCACAATATGTCTACTACTTCATCCAAAAAAAAAAATTAAGAATAGAGAAGGGCAAGATCAGCTTTAACCAACTACGAACACTTGAGCAAGACAAAATAGAAAACGAACACTTTATACGAGCTAAATAGAGTCCAAGGATAATAAGCGACCAGCGCAAGAAAAGAATGTTATTTGCTCTAAATGCAAGTAAAGAACAACCTGATGCTGAACATGGTCAGTATAAAAACATCATACCAGAGTTACATCCGTTCCCAGAACAAAAAGAACAGCAACATTAAGCAATTATGTCAACAGAAGAAGATACATTGTTGAAGCAAATCATCGCCTTACACAAGCCAGACGGCCGAGAAATTGATGTCAAGTCCCTCCTCCACCTTGTCAAACTCATCACTTTGTTCACTGATCAAACACAAGATGAACCTGTAAGAACACTCCACGAATTTTTCCAGTCTCTTATTGTCCTTGACAGTTTATATATGTCTAACATGTTTTATACACAGAGCCAGGACATACCCAAAGCAGTTCAATCCGTTACCTCTCACATATCCGAACTCCATGTAAGATATTTCACTCATATGGATCACATTTTGGACTAGAATGCTCCGTCCTACAGTGATTCAAGCATAAATGTACCTAACCCATGTTTTTATTTGCTAAATCGATTAACGAACTTCGGTATTCTTAGAAAACGATGCAAGACAGAAGCAAGGGAGAGGGGACGCAAGATACCTCCATGTCACTACTCAGTGTGATAACAAACTTCAATTGGGATGCTAAGGCGGTCCTGGTTCTAGCTTCTTTAGCCATGAACCACGGAGTATGGATGCTTGCCCAGATGTATTCGGCGAATTCACCTGAATTGGAAAACAAGGACCATGATAAGTTGTACAGATTGTTGGACTTTTCCCAACCTAAAAGACTGGAGCTAGATGCATATTATTTTTATTTGTCACTGATATACTCCTTCAGCAAAAGACCAAAGAAGAATCAACTCCCAAAACCTGCACTCACCAAACTGTTTCAGGCACTCATGGGAGTGGCTGAATGCATAATTCAGTTGCAAGAGCTACCTGCAGCGGATCTCCAAGGCTATGTCACAGAATACGATAATGCCATGTCCAGAATGCCGGTGGCTGTCTATGATCTCATCAAAATAGTCGTACATTGTGCAGCAGTTATCAGCCGATTTCCCAGCAACAAGTATGCTTCTGAATTCCTTTTCATGAATGAACATATGACGTCTGATTTAAAAATTTTCCTTTTTCTCCATTAAACTTATTTGCAGTTACGAGATTTCAGATACAGAGGATCATGAACTATCCATATATGCTGCCCAGCTCAACAAAAAAACCAAAGATTTTACAGATCAGATAAAAGAGTGCAACCAGTTTTTAGGTAACTTCACCACATCATTGAGGTCAAGTAGCATTAGAAGAAATCTTCATAATCAATAGCAATCCAAATTACATCTCCAATTAAAGTTTCTCCGCTCGCTGTTGCAGAGGAAACAAAAGTTGATAAAGTGTATCAGATACCAATACCTGAGACAAGCCGTATGGATAATAGAAAAGCTCTCGAGTTTTTGATCACAGGTGGTGGTGATCAGCGCGAACAAAATGCTGTGGTTGGTGTTTCTGAAACTTAACATAAGAAATCATTAGCTATTAGCAACAAAATATGAGAACTCAAATAATTTCTGATTTTAGGACCCAATCATCAGCCAGCTAAAGGGAAGAGATATATCTCCTTGATAATATGAATCAGCAGAAAGAACAATTCAGCATACTCTGTATTCCACTCTACTCCGGGTTAGGCATGGACATTGATCATCAATTCAAGACCCAAGGCAACAACATGTTGCGGCTTGCTGTGCCGCACCCTTCAATGATATCAAAAGAGGCTGTCGAATTCATAAAAGAGAAGTGGCGATTCCAAAGCAAGACTAATATACTGGTGGTGCTAGATCCACAAGGCACGGTTCTGAACATCAATGCATTCCATATGCTCTGGATTTGGCCAAGTCAAGCTTTTCCCTTCACTAGGTCCAGAGAGAGAGCTCTGTGGAGAACCCAGACCTTGAATATTAAATTCCTCATGGACGGCATTGATCCAATCTTAACCCAACGGGTAAGGTAATTAGTCTGTTCATATGCCGCCGTCATTTGAAAATCATGTTGAATTCTGCCTTACGTATGTATAGAAATTGACTGTATGCATCCACAGATTAGGGAAGACAAACATATTTTTATATGGCGGGGACGATATAGAGTGGGCTCGGAAATTCACAAAAACAGTGAAGAGGGTGGCAGATGATATGGGCATTCCTATAGAGCTGATGTATGTGGGAAAATCAAGCAAAGGGGATCAAACAATTACCAGTAAAATCGAAGACACAATCATAAGCGAAAATCTCAGCCTCGTATTAGATGATGAAATGCAGTGCCGGTTCTTCTGGAGCCGGCTACGCAGCATGCTGATCTCCAAACTGAGTCACCAGCGTGGGCTGGAGAGTGAAGACTGGACGACGCGGCAGCTGAAGTGGCTGTTAGGCTACGAGACGGAGAAGAGCTGGGCGGTGCTGGGAAAAGGGGATGCGGAGGTGACACACGGGCTAGGGAGCACTGTTTTACAGGTGCTGACAATGTGCGACAAGACGAGGATTAGCGAAGCTGAGAGCTGTTGAGGTAATCCTTGTGTGCATGTTAGGCCAAGTTAGGTATAATGTGTTTTGGCAAGTTAGCGAAGCACAAGTTAGGTACATGTCAATGCCTATTTAAGAAAAGGAATAGATGAAGGAAAAAATGACTTCTTCACAACAAATCATCTCTTGTGTATCTCTCTCTTCCATTGAGTTTTATCTTTGTGGTTTTTGGCTGGAATTATACCGGCGATGTTGTTTGCGTCGTCTCTCCGGTGAATTCCTAACAAGTGGCATCAGAGCTAGTTTCGAACTAGGGCTAGATGGGTGACACGAAGAAGTCTGTCGACAACACCTCCATGGACGGCGTCGTGATCCAGCGAGTGATCTGTGAGGTGGGCGGCGGGAGCAGCTACCCCGTCGAGACCAATTACTCTGATTGGGCGCTGCTGATGAAAGTGAAGTAGAAGGCGAGGGCACTTTGGAAAGTCGTTGAAGTCAGCGGCGCAGATCAGCAAGAGGAGATGATGACACTTGACGCCCTTTGCAGCGCGGTGCCACCAGAGATGTTGTCCGCGATCGCCGACAAGGAGACGGCGAAGGAGGCGTGGAAGACCATCTCGGAGATGCGGGTCGAAGATGAACGTGTGAAGAAGTCCGCCGCGATGCAACTTCGGCGGAAGTTTGACTTGGCGACGTTCAATGATGGTGAGACCATCGAAGACTATGTGTTGCGCCTTCAAGGCATGGTGACAACCCTCGCCACGCTAGGCGAGGTGGTGGAGGAGACCAGAATCGTGCAGAAGATCATCCGCAACATCCCATCGCGGTTCAGGCAGATCGTTCTCGCGATCCAGACGTTGCTCGATGTGTTAACGCTCACCGTCTCGGATCTGACGGGGCGATTGAAGGCAGCTGAGGACACGTTCGAGGAACCACCAACGTCGTAGCAACACGACGGAAGGCTATACCTCACGGAAGAAGAGTGGGACACGCGTCGAAAAAAACGCGAGTCGGAGAACCACTCCAGTGCTGGCTCTAGCAACAGATCAGCGTGCCGTGGAGGCAGACGCGGCCGCGGGCATGGCCGCGGAGGCGCATCATCAAGTGGGCTGCAAAACCAAACTGGTAAGTCCACTGGTGATGAATGCAGAAAATGCGGAAAGATGGGACACTGGGCCCGTGATTGCCTCTCAAAATCCAAAAAGGAGTAGACCCATGACACGCAGAAAGAAGAGGAGGCTTCACTGTTACTCGAAGCAGCCTCCCCCACTTCGCCAAACACCACGCAGCCACTGCCATCGCCCCATCTGACGATGGCGGCAGACACCCAGATCCAGCTGAGGGAGGAAAAGGTGGTCGCCCACCTCGGAGAAGAAGAAGACCGCGACACCAAGACATAGGTCCTAGACACAGGGGCCACCAATCACATGTCTGGGTGTCGGGCGGTGTTCATGGATCTGAATGAGGAGGTGCTGGGGTCGGTACGATTCGGCGATGATTCAGTGGCACAGATCAAGGGTCGTGGGACGGTCACGTTTGTGTGCAAAACCAGTGAGATTTGATCATTTTCTGGGGTATACTTCATCCCCCGGTTGACTAAGAACATCGTGAGCATTGGGCAGCTCGATGAAGTCGGGTACAAGATCGACATCGACACTGATGTCATGCGGATTCGAGAGCCCGACGGCTAGCTACTGGCAAAGATGATGCGCGCGGCAAACCGGTTGTATGTGCTCAACATCAAACTAGCACCACCAATTTGTCTCGCAACGCGTGATGATGAGGAGGCATGGCGATGACACACGCGCCTAGGACACGTAAACATGGCGGCATTGCGGAAGCTAGCTCGGGAGGAGCTAGTTCGGGGATTACCAGAGATAGGTCATGTAGAGCGGGTGTGCGAGGCATGCCAGGCCGGGAAGCAGAGACGCACTGCGTTTCCAGCGCAGGCAGAGTACCGCGCACGGGAGCTCTTGGAACTAGTGCACGGCCATCTGTGTGGTCCCATTACGCCAACGACTCCGAGTGGCAACAAGTACTTCTTGTTGCTGGTAGACGATCTCAGCAGATACATGTGGATAGCCGTGATTCCCTCCAAAGATCGTGCAGCGGCTGCCATCAAGGACATCCAGACGCGGGCAGAAGGCCAGTCTGGGCGTAAGTTAAAGGCTCTCCGCACCGATCGCGGCGGCGAATTCACCTCCATAGAGTTTGCTGAGTACTGCGCATCAAAAGGAGTTCATCGTCAGCACACCGCGCCATACAGTCCGCAACAAAACGGCGTGGTCGAACGCTGAAATGCCACGGTGGTAGCAGCGGCAAGAAGCATGCTCAAGGCGAAAGGACTACCTGGATGGTTTTGGGGCGAGGCAATAAATACTGCTGTGTATGTGTTGAACAGGTGCCCGACAAAGAGCGTGGACGGAATGACTTCGTTTGAGGCATGGCATAGGAAGAAGCCAGCCGTGCATCACCTCAAGACGTTCGGCTGCATCGTTTACGTCCGGAACACGACTCCCCACCTCAAGAAGCTTGAGGACAGAGGCCGCAAGATGATCTTCATTGGTATTTGTTAGGAACAAAGGCCAGAGAATGCCTATTTAAGAAAACGAATAGATGAAGGAAAAAATCACTTCTTCACAATAAATCATCTCTTCACAACACATCATCTCCTGTGTATCTCTCTCTCTTCCATTGAGTTTTATCTTTGTGGTTTTTGGTTGGAATTATACCGGCGACGTTGTTAGCGTCGTCTCTCCGGTGAATTCCTAACAAATACCAATGAAGATCATCTTGCGGCCTCTGTCCTCAAGCTTCTTGAGGTAGGGAGTCGTGTTCCGGACGTAAACGATGCAGCCGAACGTCTTGAGGTGATGCACGGCTGGTTTCTTCCTATGCCATGCCTCAAACGGAGTCATTCCGTCCACGCTCTTTGTCGGGCACCTGTTCAACACATACACAGCAGTATTTACTGCCTCACCCCAAAACCATCCAGGTAGTCCTTTCGCCTTGAGCATGCTTCTTGCCGCTGCTACCACCGTGGCATTTCAGCGTTCGACCACGCCGTTTTGTTGAGGACTGTATGACGCGGTGTGCTGACGATGAACTCCTTTTGATGCGCAGTACTCAGCAAACTCTATGGAGGTGAATTCGCCGCCGCGATCGGTGCGGAGAGCCTTTAACTTACGCCCAGACTGGCCTTCTGCCCGCGTATGGATGTCCTTGATGGCAGCCGCTGCACGATCTTTGGAGGGAATCACGGCTATCCACATGTATCTGCTGAGATCGTCTACCAGCAACAAGAAGTACTTGTTGCCACTCGGAGTCGTTGGCGTAATGGGACCACACAGGTGGTCGTGCACTAGTTCCAAGAGCTCCCGTGCGCGTTCCTGCCTGCGCTGGAAACGCAGTGCGTCTCTGCTTCCCGGCCTGGCATGCCTCGCACACTCGCTGTACATGACCTATCTCTGGCAATCCCCGAACTAGCTCCTCCTGAGCTAGCTTCCGCAATGTTGCCATGTTTACGTGTCCTAGGCGCGTGTGCCATCGCCATGCCTCCTCATCGTCATGTGTTGCGAGACAAATCGGTGGTGCTAATTTGATGTTGAGCACATACAACCGGTTTGCCGCGCGCATCACCTTTGCCAGTAGCCGGCCGCCGGGCTCTCGAATCCGCATGACACCAGTGTCGATGTCGATCTTGTACCCAACTTCATCGAGCTGCCCAATGCTCACGATGTTCGTAGTCAACCGGGGGATGAAGTATACCCCAGAAAATGATCGAATCTCACTGGTTTTGCACACGAACGTGACCATCCCACGGCCCTTGATGTGTGCCACTGAATCATCGCCGAATCGTACCGACCCCAGCACCTCCTCTTTCAGATCCGTGAACGCCGCCCGACACCCAGACATATGATTGGTGGCCCCTGTGTCTAGGACCATGTCTTGGTGTCGCGGTCTTCTTCTTCTCCGAGGTGGGCGAACACCTTTTCCCCCCTCAGCTGGATTTGGGTGTCTGCTGCCATCGTCAGATCGGGCGATGACAGTGGTTGCGTGGTGTTTGGCGAAGTGGGGGAGTCTGATACGAGTAACAGCGAGACCTCCTCTTCTTTCTGCGTGACATGGGCCTACTCCTTTTTTGATTTTGAGGGGCAATCACGGGCCCAGTGTCCCATCTTTCCGCGTTTTCTGCATTCATCACCAGTGGACTTACCAGTTTGGTTTTGCAGCCCACTTGATGATGCGCCTCCGCGGCCACGCCCGCGGCCGCGTCTGCCTCCACGGCGAGCTGATCTGTTGCTAGAGCCAGCACTGGAGTGGTTCTCCGACTCGCGTTTTTTTCGACGCGTGGCCCACTCTTCTTCCGTGAGGTATAGCCTTTCGTCGTGTTGCAACGACGTTGGTGGTTCCTCGAACGTGTCCTCAGCTGCCTTCAATCGCCCCATCGGATCCGAGACGGTGAGCGTTAACACATCGAGCAACGTCTGGATCGCGAGAACGATATGCCTGAACCGCGATGGGACGCTGCGGATGATCTTCTGTACGATCCTGGTCTCCTCCACCGCCTCGCCTAGCGTGGCGAGGGTTGTCACCATGCCTTGAAGGCGCAACACATAGTCTTTGATGGTCTCACCATCATTGAACGTCGCCAAGTCAAACTTCCGCCGAAGTTGCATAGCGGTGGACTTCTTACCACGTTCATCTCCGACCCGCATCTCTGAGATGGTCTTCCACGCCTCCTTCACCGTCTCCTTGTCGGCGATCGCGGACACCATCTCTGGTGGCACCGCGCTGCAAAGGGCGTCAAGTGTCATCATCTCCTCTTGCTGATCTGCGCCGCCGACTTCAACGACTTTCCAAAGTGCCCTCGCCTTCAACTTCACTTTCATCAGCAGCGCCCAATCAGAGTAATTGGTCTTGACGGGGTAGCTGCTCCCGCCGCCCACCTCACGGATCACTCGCTGGATCACGACGCCGTCCATGGAGGTGTTGTCGACAGACTTCTTCGTGTCACCCATCTAGCCCTAGTTCGAAACTAGCTCTGATGCCACTTGTTAGGAATTCACCGGAGAGACGACGGTAACAACGTCGCTGGTATAATTCCAGCCAAAAACCACAAACATAAAACTCAATGGAAGAGAGAGAGATACACAAAAGATTATGTGTTGGAAGAGATGATTTGTTGTGAAGAAGTGATTTTTTCCTTCATCTATTCCTTTTCTAAATAGGCATTGACATGTACCTAACTTGTGCTTAACCAATTCCTAACTTGCCAAAACACATTATACCTAATCTTGGCCTAGCTTGTACACAAAGGACTTGGCATAACTTGCACACGAGGATTACCTTAACAGTATTTGGCTGTCGTACAATTGCAGTTTCGCTTTGGGATTGCTCTTCAACTCAAGACCAGCAGTTCATTTCCATCTAGCAATATTAGAACTCTGGGATTGCTCTACAACTCAGGACAAGCAGGTTCTGTAAGAGTATCTATAAGATGTTTATCTCCATCTCCAATGTCCCTACAATTTAGCAGGTCCGAGAAAATGAAGTCCTTCTGCAGAACCCGATCCAATATGAGCCAAACCCTTGGCACCGATGTCCAGGACAAGAGAGAACAGTATTGAGATGTTGGAGCCCGCCTCCGCAGGCCATATCTGACATCTCCTCAATTTCAATATACACCAGTAGAAAGATACACAAGAATAAATATCATTGTATGAGCGGTTGTGTATTATTGAGAGTGTCGTCGCTGTCGTCGTCTTACCCTATTAGGTTACAGTTACATGGTATTTATAATAGAAATCCTATTCCTATACCATACCGCGGGTCTTTGGCCCCGTAACCCCAAGCCCACTTAATCCTAACCCACAACTATTAGTTTTGTTATCACCATCCACTGAGATTCAACCCTATGTCCTTTCCTGCTCCACTTTGACATAAGCCATTTATCAGTATATGAGCTATACCCAATAAATCTCCACCTTAGCGAATATCCTGCTCCTTACGAGATAAAATCCAGGGTAACTCATGTCTCAAAGTGGCCTGTGGTTCCTGCTCTTCTAGTTGCTACAAACATTCAACAAGTCCAAATAATTCTTGGACTTGTTTGTAGTATCCTGCTTCTTTCCCTCAGGAATCCGAGCTAGCTCCCATACATCATTTTTCTTTAAAGACTCCATCTCTTCTGCCATTGCAGCCATCCCTTTATCTTTCTTCTGGCTAGTGATAGCTCCCTGAAAGACACCCGGATCTTCACTACTGATGTGAAGTGCATAAGAAACCATGTCTTCAAAACCAAATCTGTCTGGAGGCTTCACATTGGTGCGTTTTCCTCTGTACCTGACCAGATTGTAGCTCTTCAAATCATCGGTACTTGAGGTATCAGGTGCTGAAGTATAACTATCAACTTTCTTTGTTGATGTTGGAGTCTGCTCTAAATCCAACCGCACCTTCTCTTCATTCTGTTGCAGCATGGACTGCTCATCAAAGACTACATCTCTACTGATCACCACCTTCTTTCCTACCGGATCCCAAACTTGTATCCCTTGACACCTTTCTTATATCCCAGAAAGATGCACTTCTTGGATTTTTCATCAAGCTTTGATCTCTCATCACCAAGTACATGCACATAAGCAGGACAACCAAAAATCCGTAAGTGATCAAAACTAACAGGTTTACCTATCCATACCTCTTCTGCAACTTTTCCTCCCAATAATGCTCGTGGTGATCTATTAATGATGTAACATGCCATATTCACAGCCTCTGCCCAAAAGATTTTAGGGAGTCCTGCATTCAATCTCAAGCATCTCGCCCTTTCAGTCAAAGTCCTGTTCAATCTTTCGGCAACACCATTTTGCTGTGGTGTCTTACGCACCGTGAAGTGCCTCTGAATCTCATTCTCCTCACGGAATTTTTGAAATTGCGAATCTGTATACTCTTTGCCATTATCTGACCTCAAACACTTGATCTTTCTCCCCGTTT
Organism: Kalanchoe fedtschenkoi; assembly: GCA_002312845.1. NCBI lineage: Eukaryota > Viridiplantae > Streptophyta > Magnoliopsida > Saxifragales > Crassulaceae > Kalanchoe > Kalanchoe fedtschenkoi. The sequence goes on along the minus strand of NQLW01001284.1, from coordinate 9,718 downwards.
GGTTCTCCACCTCAGCTCTCCATAACTTGAACTTGTTGAAGACTTCAGAATTCTGTTTTAAGAAATACACCCAAACTTTTCTGGAAAAATCGTCAGTAAACGTAACATAATAAACAGATCCAGCCATTGACCTTTCTTTGACAGGGCCCCATACATCAGAATGCACATAATCAAGAATCCCTTTAGTTGTATGTCTTCCAGTCTTGAAACTGACTTTAGTCTGCTTCCCAAGAACACAAAACTTACAAAATTCTAGCTTGCAATTTTTAACACCATGCAACAGTTTTTATGCAATTCAGTCATACCTCGCTTACTAAGATGATCAAGACGCATATGCCATAGCTTTGAGCTATCATCATGTGACTCAACAGAATGAACTCCACCTACAACTGTACTTCCTAACAGTTTATAGATATTTCCTGCAGCCATATTTCCTTTCATCACAGTCAACGCACCTTTAACAACCCTAATGGTTTTCTTATCCTCATCTGCCTTAGAAATAAAATCATTCTTATGTTAAGTGCCCAAGGATATAAGATTCTTTTTCAATTCAGGTACATGTCTAACATCACACAGTGTTCTCACTATCCCGTCATGCATCCTAATTCTGACTTCACCAATACTAGCAATATTGCAACATCTATCATCACCTAGATAGATAGAACCAGAATTAACTGACTTGTATGAGTAGAACCATTCCCTGTTGGGCGTGATATGATAAGACCATCACGAATCAAGAATCCAAGCATCCACGAACTGAGTAGTTGAAACCGAAAGCATATCACCATCACTGCAATCAGAATCATTCTGCGCCACATTCACAGACTTCGATGATTCCCCGTTTTTTCCATCAATCTGCTTATTCCACATTGGACAGTCCCTCTTCATATGTCCCGGCTCCTTGCACTTGTAGCAAGAATCGTCTTCTTGCCCTTTGATTTTGATCTTGAGTTTCGTTTTCCAGAACCATCCTTCTTAGACTTTCTCCCACGGTCCTGACTGCTCTTGACGTACAAACTGTCAGCTTGTGAAGAATTCTCCCCTGCATTATGCTTTCGCTGGTGTTGGGCCAACAAGGCTGCAGTAATCTCTTCAACTTTGATAGTTTCTTTTCTGTATGTCAAAGTGGTCACCATGTGTTCGTAAGAAGGAGACAACAAATATAATAAGATTATTGCTCTGTCTTCATCCTCAATCTTCACCTCGAGCTACGCAAGATCCGTGATGATTTCATTAAAGACATTCACGTGCTGAGCCAAATCACTTCCTTCCTGCATCTTCAGCCCGTACAACCTCTGCTTTATATACAATTTATTTGTAAGGGATTTCGACATATACTGAGACTCCAACTTCTTCCAGATTTCTCCTGGAGACGACAAACTCATCATGTGGTACATAACCTCGTCCGCCAAACACAGTCGTATCGTTCCTGCAGCTCGCTGCTGCATATCCTCTCAATCCTCGTCCTTCATTGATTCAGGCTTCACAGGTTTCAAAGCTTTCAGAATCTCTTGCTGCGCTAACAGATCCTTCACCCTTGTCTGCCACAATCCGAAATTATCATGACCATTGAACTTGACCACTTCGAATTTAGCACTTGACATAGCCATCTCAACTTTGCTCTGATACCACTTGTTGAGAATTCTAGCTAACTAACAAGAGAGAAAACAGTAAAGAGCACACAAGATTTAACGAGGTTCGGCAGTGTGCCTACGTCTCGGGAGCAAAAGAGCAGTTGTGTATTATTGAGAGTGTCATCGCTGTCATCGTCGTCGTACCCTATTAGGTTACAGTTACATGGTATTTATAATAGAAACCCTATTCCTATACCATACCGCGGGCCTTTGGCCCCGCAACCCCAAACCTACTTAATCCTGTCCCACAACTATTAGTCTTGTTATCACCATCCACTAAGATTCAGCCCTATGTCACTTCCTGCTCCACTTTGACATAAGCCATTTATCAGTATATGAGTTATACCCAACAGATTGTTATTGAACAAAACCGATGATAGCGCAGCGTAAAAGCCAGAAAACCTAACTAGTTACCTGTAAGAGAAATCCGTGAACGAAGGCCGGTCACTATGCTCCAGATCGATAGCGCAAGAAATTGGAGCGGGACGGAGCTCAAAATGGCGACAGGATTTTGAAATTAATTGTTCAATACTTTTCCTCACATCTGCCGGTCGGGACGGTATATAAAAACAAATAAACCAATGAACCGAATTAAATCGAATCAAACCGATAGATTTGGTTCGGTTTAAAAAGCTAGTGGTTCGATTATGATTTTGAATTTTAAAAAACAGATGATTAATGGTTTGATTTGATTTTTGATATTTTTTGAATAGAACCGATCCAAACCGAACGGTTTTACAATATTTTATATCATATTTAAATTTAATTGAATATATAATATAAATTAGTCCATATATATTATTATTTATATGAAAAATCTCCTTTCAATAATTAAATTAGTTAATAAATTTGTGGAAAAAATAAATCAAATCAAACCGAACCGAATCACACGGTTTGATTTGGTTTGATTTTTTGAAACAAATGGTTCGGTTCGATCTCAAATTCTTCAAACCAACCATCAATGATTCGGTTTGATTTTTTTTATTGAAAACCCAACCGAACCGAATGTCATGAGGGAGATATAAGATTATCCCTTACCACGCATCTAAAGTGATTCGTGAGAGCATCTCTATAACTAGTTACACGTTACTCGGTTGGGATATTCGTTTATCCATGAGATCCGTCTCGGGGTTTCGCCTAGTCCCGTCCTCAGCTAACGTATAAGAGTCTCTTCTTGATTTCCCTTCTGAATCTCATATTACATTAGGGGTGGACATCATCAATGAGAAGTTGTCACGTGACGCGTTGAAATGTCAAAATTACACGTGACAATTTAACATTGATTTTGATTTTTCTTTTACTTTTCTACGCGCCACGTGGCGTCTTGTACACGGCCAAATGACGGACACAGTCCACCCGAAATATTTTGAGAGTTTTGTAAACTGTGCTTGCCAAACCTTTTGTGAGGCACCAGTCACTTTATTCAAATTAGCTTGTTCTGAATGCTCAAGGTCATTAACTACTAATGTCATGATTAAGAAATGACAAGCTACTGCCGTCCTTCAATTTCCTCTTATTTGATATCTTGATTTCTATAGATAAAGTGAATTGTAGTTTTTTTTTTTAAATACAAAAATACAAAAAAAGAATCGTACTATCACATTTTTAATTTTGACAGATATTACTATTAAAATTTACAAATCCAAAAAATGTTTCAATTTTGGATTGTTGTGTAAATAGTCAATTAATGATTTCACCCTATAATTTTAAATCTATCCTGGAATTGTAAACTCGGTTTGATTGTGTAATTGATTGTAATACATTTCTTTCCTAAAATTATTTTTTTGTATGAGAGAAAAACTGAGAATACAATTTAATGATTATTCTCTAAACTATATTTTACTAATATAAGAAAAATAATATTAAAGTTAAACATTTAACATCAAATTCTTTCAATTTTTCTTAAGAATTTGAAAATGGATCGGGAGGGATAGAGGAGGATTCAATCCCCCACTTTATTTAAAAATTCGGGGTCAACTTATTTTTTTGAATTCTTCCAAAACTTTTCGTTTCTATTCTAAAATCAAATCTGGATTCAGATCTAATTTGTATAATCATTGCCCATACATATATGATTTATACATAGCTTGAGAATAAATGAATCCTCAAAATCTTTATTCTACCACACATTTATACAAAAGCATCCAAAAAATCAAATAAATGGTTGTGCTATTTTTCAGTGTAATGAGACCGGATTCTACGTTACTAAGCCATTTGAAGAAAAAACAAATAGAATATAATAGCTAAATAAAACATACACCTGGATTTCAGCTTCATTATAATTTATTAGTTTTATGTTAGATACATATTTTTATTTTGATTTATTATCCAAAAACTCTAATATAAAATAAATGTTTGATCAAGTACGAGAACCAAAAAATAATTTGCATGTTACGTGAGACAGAATGAGTTGTTTTTTCAATTAAGTAAATTGAGAAGATATACTTGCTAATTAATAAATAACAATTTATTTATGCAAAATGAATAAATTTTCACCATGCATTCTCTTATTACACGTAGAAATAAATTAATTCATAGGGAGGAGATTAAAAATCGACCAAACTTTGATTTTGATTAGACATTAAATTTCTATGTTTGATAGTTCAAACAGATAATGTTTTTTGAAAATAAAAGCATAATATATGTTCCGGTAAAGATTAATTTTCTATTAGGTTCACAATTGAAGTTGGGTAAAATATTGAATTTCTACAAGTTGATTTAATTAGAAAGTAAATTAGTTATTTGGAGAGTACAAGTTATTTAAAATATACTTATTTTTTAATTGAGAAATGATTTTAAGTTATTCATAATTAATAGACATGTGTCAGTAAGATATAAAAACTGAACACGATTTTTTTAAATGAGTCGTGGGATCAAGGATAAACAAAATTTAAGGTGAAATCGTAAATTAATTATTTATACAACAATTCAAAATTGAAACATTTATTGAAATTATAAAATTTGATAGTAATTTTTGTCAAATTTAAAAATGCGGTAATACATCCCTCCTTTTTATAATTTTTTCTAAAAAAAATCTTCTGAGTAGAAATAAACCTGTTGATAACCAAAGCTTAAAAGCAAATGGTTGTTGCAATTATTGGGTACATTTATTTTACGTACATATGCAGCAAAAGCCCAATCCAAAACAACAAAACCAGCAACTGCAAGCTGTGTGTGTTCAACTTACAATCAGGCAGAAGTGGTGGTGGCCGAGGAAGTGGTGGTGACAATCTGTCATCTTTGTTGTTTTCTGTTCAAATTTTATTTATAGTTGGATATGTGAACAATTTTAATATGTATTACCTTTCGCATAACAAATCCACATCCAACCAGGGAGCACATCCACAATCGGTTCTAGTTTCTCACAGTTGCTACAATGATTAACTCGCAAATAGTAGCAGCTTACTAAATGTGACAGTTATTGTAATATCACTTTGGGTTACGAAAAGTCGGATTTAGATTAGGTGTTGCGCAGCGCTTTGCTGCGAGCAAAAAATGATGTCGTTTTGTGCTATAAACGGCGTGATTTTGAATGACAGTACACGGGACGACGTTGTTTATAACACAAAACAATGTCGTTTTGTGCTCGCAGCAAAGCGCTGCGTAGCACCGGATCCGTGTCCCGAAAAGTCATTCTCTCGATTCCACAAATCTACACCGGCTTAGGGCATGGACATTGATTAGTACATCTATTTCCTGTTCTGAGCATTGCTACAGTGTAATACTTTCTCTGTCCTCTTTTACATGTCACTTAATTGAATTTTTTGTCAACTTTTACTTGTCACTTAACAATATGCATATTTAATATGAAAAACTAACTTAAAATATCAAACATTAATCACTTCATTATCATACTAAAAAAATACATTCCTCACCAGTAATCATCTATTAATTTTACTTTTTGCACGAACTTTTTCAAAAAAATATTGACCACCTACTTGTTAAATTTGTTCAACCGCTAGCATTAACTTCATCTTAATTTACTCAAATTAACCTTAAACGACATGTATTAGAGGACGGAGGGAGTAATATTCAATTGCTCAGCTAGGCTGTGTTTGGTTTAGGAATATCAGAATTTAAAAGAAAATAAAAAGAAATTTCTTGTTTGATTTAAGAAATTTTAGGGGATGAAGTATTAGATAGAAAATGAGATGAACAATTTTAACAAAACAAAGAATGTTTGTGTCATTTCAAATTAATTTTCTATTTCTAACCAAATGAAAAAAAGAGATAAATTGAATTAAAAATTCACTTTCACTCCCATTTTACTTTTCTGCTTATTTTCTCTAAATTAAACACAATCATAGGTCTATCCTCATCATTTATAACATTTTTGCTTAAAAAAATGAGAAAATGAAAATATGAGGGAAAATTCTTCATGGAATCCATTCAAATTTCATTTGATTAGTTACAAGTAAAAAATTCATGAAAGAATGTTCAAACACTCTTTGTTTTGTGAAATTTTTAATTTAGTTTTTCTTCTCGTAACTTTTACTAAACCAAACAAGGATCACCTTCTCATTATCTCTTAAAATTTTTTTTCCCTCTAATTTTCTCTAAACCAAACTCAGACTTAGAGATTATCTAATTATTGTAGATGAATGTATTTTAACTCAGATGATCAGCACCAGAGCAGGAGGCCTAAATTGAAGACACCTGACCTGAATAGGGCACATAGTAGGGTAGTCCGCCTCTAGAATAGCAGGCTTAGCCGTGCAGTTGGGTCTTCAAATTTGAACGGAAAGACCTAAAACGTGTAGCCTAAACCACTAAACAATTACTTTTTAGCTTAATAGTTTCTTGACTGGCGAAGATGGTTTGAGAGTTTTTTTAGGCTCACAAATCGGCATGAACGCTCATCTCAGTGAGTGCAGGCTCTCCACATTCTGAGGACTGAAACATTTGACGAAATTGTGCTCTCAAGAGTAAATAAACTCCGAATTGATTGATGAACTCAAGTTACAGAATGAATTCGGAGAGGAAATAAACTTATACAGCTGAGAAGGAAGAAGAGAAGAGAGAAAGAAGGGGATTGAGCAGCGGGGAGCGACAATGTTTAACACACGCGCCGAATACATTTGAGTTATTGCAAACGACGACGTTCCTCCAGGACAACGCTCCCTCCTTACTCATTCAAGCGACACCGTTCCACATGGCGCCAACTCCTTTCTTCTTAGCCTAAAAACCCACAACTTAACTGTGCAATGCCGCCCTGAGACTCCTGTAAGTTCAGCTGGATACCGATTATAGAGGTTAAAATTGGAAATTAGATGGAGAAACTGGGGTTCGGGAAGAACCTTGGTTAACATATTTGCAGGTTGATCCATCGTTGACACATAAAAGGGAGAAATCATCTGAGTCCGAACATCGTCACGCACAATGTGACAGTTGATTTCAATGTGTTTTGTTCTTTTATGATGAACAGGATTCTGCGCAATAGCAAGAGCTGACTAACAGTCACATGCAATTGAAACTCGGCTAGGTCTGAGAATGGACAGAGAATCCAAAATGTGAAGAATCCACTGCAATTCACAGGTGACATTAGCAAGAGAGCGATATTCAACTTCTGCGGACGAGCGAGACAATGTGTGTTGTTTCTTGGATTTCCAAGAGGTTAAAGAAGATCTAAGGAAAACACAATAACCAGTCACAGACCTTCGAGTAACCGGACATGCTCCCTAATCAGAATCACACGCAGCCTGCAACTGAAGTAAAGAATCAAAATTGTATAGCAAGCCCATACCAGGAGATCCTTTCAGATAACGAACTACCCTAATGCTACTTGCCAATGATGAGATGCCAAGAACTGGATTAGACAATGGACTGAATAGCTAATATCAAGTCAAGTAATTGTTAGATACACCTCTTAACTGTGCAATGCAGTTCTGCCTCCAGCACAGGCGTCAGCTCCAACGCCGGCCACCAGAGCTGCCATAGGTGACTGAGAACATTTAAAGTTCAATAAATATATGTGATATTCCATGTTATGTTCAGTGCTTTACCCAAACAAAAGAAAAAAAAGTAAGGAATGGAAAATGGCAAGATCAGCTTTAACCATCTACGAACACTTGAGCAAGACACAATTAAAACGAACACTTTATACGAGCTAAATAGAGTCCAAGGAGAATAAGAGACCAGAGCAAGAAAAGAATTGTATATGTTCTAAGTGCAAGTAAAGAACAACCTGATGTTGAACATTGACAGTATAAAAACATCAGACCAGAGTTACATCCGTTCCCAGAACAACAAGAACAGCAACATTAAGCAATTATGTCGACAGGGAAAGAGACACTGTTGGAGCAAGTCAGGGCCTCACACAAACCAGATGGCCGAGAAATTGATGTCAAGTCCCTCCTCCAACTCGTCAAACACATCACTTTGTTCACTGATCAAACACAAGACGAACCTGTAAGAATCCTCCAAGAATTTTTCTAGTCTCTTATTTTCCTTGACCGCTTATATATGTCTAACATGTTTTATATACACTATACAGAGCCCAGACATACCCAAAGCAGTTCAATCGGTTACCTATTACATATCCGAACTCCATGTAAGATATTTCACATCACATTTTGGACTAGAAAACTCCAGTCCTACAGTTATTTATGTGTAAAAATTTATCAAACCCATATTTTTATTTGCTAAATCGATTAACAAGCTTCAGTTTTCTTAGAAAACAATGCAAGACAGAAGCAAGGGAGAGGAGAAGCATGATACCTTCATGTCACTACTCCGCGTAATAACATACTTCAGTTGGGATGCTAAGGTGGTCCTGGTTTTAGCTTCTTTTGCCATGAACCATGGAGTATGGATGCTGGCCCAGATGTATTCGGCGAGCTCACCTGCATTGAAAGACAAGGACCATGATAAGTTGTACAGATTGTTGGGCTTTTCCCAACCTAAGAGATTGGAGCTAGACGATGCATATTATTTTTATTTGTCACTGATATACTCCTTCAGCAAGAGACCGAAGAAGAATCAACTCCCAAAACCTGCACTCACCGAACTGTTTCAGGCACTAATGGGAGTGGCTGAATGCATAATTCAGTTGCAAGAGCTACCTGCAGCGGACCTCGAAGGCAATGTCCCAGAATATTTTAATGCCATGTCCAGAATGCCGGTGGCTGTCTATGGTCTCATCAAAATTGTCGTACATTGTGCGGCAGTGGTCAGCCGATTTCCCAGCACCGAGTATGCTTCTGAATTCCTCTTCATGAAATGATCAGATGTCGTCTGTATTCAAAATTTCCTTTCTCTCCGTTGAAATTTCTTGCAGTTACGAGATTTCAGTTGCAGAGGAGAAGGAACTATCCAAATATGCTGACCAGCTCAACGGGCAAACCGAAGCCTATATAGATCTGATAAACGCGTGCAACCGAGTTATAGGTAATTCTGAAAGTTCTCTACCTGCACCACCACATCATTGAGGTCAAGCAGCATTAGAAGGATTCTAAATATCAATAGCAATCCAAATTACATTAACAATGAAAGTTCCTCCACTCGTTGTTGCAGAGGAAATAACAGCTGATAAAGCGTATCAGATACCTGAGATAAGCCATGTGGATAATAGAGAAGCTCTTGAGTTTTTGATCAAAGGCGGTAATGATAAGGGCCTTCAAACTGTTGCGGTTGGTGTTCTGAAACTGAACATAATAAATCATTAGCTATTAGCAAGCAACAAACTATAAGAAGTCAAATAATTTCTGATTTTAGGCCACATTGATCAGCCAGCTAAAGGGGAAACATGTGCTGTTGCTGGTATCAGATGAGGAGAGTCCAGAGGAAGAGATATTTCTCCTTAAAAATATGTACCAAGTGGCCATACAATTGGGGGAACAACAATTCAGCATCCTCTGGGTTCCAGTCAACTCTGGCTTAGGCATGGGCACTGATCATCAATTCAAGACCCAAAGCAAATCCATGCCTTGGTATGTTGTGCCGCACCCTTCAGTGATATCCAAAGAAGCTGCTGAGTTCATAAAAGAGAAGTGGCGATTCCAAAGCAAGACTAATATACTGGTGGTGCTAGATCCACAAGGCACAGTTGTGAACATCAACGCATTCCATATGCTCTGGATTTGGCA
>NQLW01001277.1:8700-18821 GCA_002312845.1 Kalanchoe fedtschenkoi | reverse complement strand
GAAAAAAAAATTGAACTGATTTTCTAAAATAAAATTTACCATTACATTCCTAAACTAATATTATTATAAGATTTAGATTTGTGTACAAAATTTATGTCGTTTGGTTATCAAAATAAATTATATCGTTTTGTGCACATAAAGAAAACGACGTCTTTTGATAACCAAATGACATAATTTTCAAACACAAATCTAAGTTTTATAATAATATTAGTTTTGAAATATAATGGTGAATTTTATTTTAAAAAATCAGTTCAATTTTTTTTCATCGCACCCTTTTTGGAAATCGTGGTAGTTCTGACCGCAATTGAGTAAGTGGTGGTAGTTCAGGACCCCTTTTGGGTTTTTCCCCTATAATAAATTATATTTTTCCAATTTTGGAAATTGGCTGGCACATGAGTACCCATCAACTATTTCATGATTCAATCATTATATTTTAATTTCGATCAACTCACAGTGGCCAATACGAATGTCGATGATGTATAACAGGAATGAGTTAATGCATCATCGGTCATGGATGTACGGTCACCGAAATATATCGGCATACGTTGATGGAGTTGAAGAATTCATTAACTCAGCTATTGCGAATGGGGCGGTGTCTGCTGGCCAGATATTTTGTCCCTGTAAGAAATGTAAAAATAAGAAATGACAGCTGCTAGAAATTGTAAAAGAACATTTACTGAGTCTGGGATTTATTAGTGATTATTTCAACTGGACTTCTCACGGAGAAGCACGCTGGGAAATGTATCTGCCGAATTTTTATTTAGGGTCGGGATCTTCTAATATTCCGCCATATGTACCGCTCGAAGAACCTCATTGTCACTATACCCACATCGCACAACCGTATCCGACTAATATTGATCCCGAAGCGACCACTACTGGTGGAGAGGGAGACACAACTATGTATCAGGATCAATTTGGAGGACAACCACTATGACTTGGAAACACTTCTTCTCATACAGATGTATCGGTGAACATGAGGATGTTGAATATAAAGTCAACATCTAATATGTCAGAAAGTACGTATGATGAGCTATGTGGCTTTTTCCACGATCTACTGCCGGACAATAACACTTTCCCTCGCAATTTTTACGAGACAAAGAAGGTCGCTGCAAGGATTGAGCAATAGTACATCAAAATCGATGCTTGTGTGCGAAATTGCATGTTATTTTATAAAGATGATGAAGATCTGTACACATGTAAATTCTGTGGCGAAGCCAGATACAAACAGAAGACCGGCGTGATGGGCGGCGTGATTGCTCGTAAAAATATGTGGTTCCTATCATTAATTCCACGGCTCATCAGATTATTCCAATCTGCCGAAACTGCGAGGCATATGCGTTGGCATAAGGAATAAAAAAGGATCGATCCATCTGTAATGACACATCCATCTGATGCTGAGGCATGGAAGGTTTTTGATAACACATATCCAGACTTTGCAGAAGATCTTCGAAATGTGAGGCTTGGTTTATGCAATGATGGTTTCTCTCCTTTCTCATGAATCGGTGGCAAGTCATACTCGTGCTGGCCGGTGATTGCTACTCCATACAATCTACCCCCATGGTTATGCATGAAGCAACGCTATCTATTCTTGACGTGCATGATTCCTGGTCCGCGAGGTCCGGGTAAGAGGATTGAACAATATACGCACTTGTGCAGTGCACGCCTGATTTGTCTGAGGTACAATGCGGCCGCTGTCTCGATCCGCCCATTAGTGACATTCCAAAGACAAAGAGGATTCCGAGGAGACAAGGAGGGAAGTATCTGGGCCCAAGATGTAATATTAGGTTCCAGACTTATCAGTTTTATGACAGCCAAAGCAGCGTGAGAATTCTTCCTCCCACGCCATCATCTGATTTGCCAAAAAAGGGTAATAATTCATGTGAGACTTTTAATGCTCGATTCTCTTTAGTCTTTACTATACCTGTTCGTGGCTTGTGTTGTACTCTGGCGGGAGGTTCTCAGCAAGAAGATAAGTCAGAATTCGCTCACTTGCTATATATCGAGTTTTTAATCACTGACCTGAGGAGTTGAAACTAAGCAGTAAGCGAATATTTTTTCACGGGCGGCATTTTGATAGAATGAATGAAATTCTGAACCTTTTTACGCAACAAAGTAAAGAATGCTGTTCAGGATTTTTATCATACTGTTTCTGGTAAATGTACGCTGATTATTCACTATAAACTCACTCTCTTGATTACAGGAAGTCAAAGAAAAACAGTCGCCGTCGCACTTCTGGTTACGGCGGTTTGTTTGGTGCTCTCTTTCTGCAGCTTCATCTTCTTCAAAGTAAAGTCACGAGCGAAACTCAGAGGTGAGTGACAGCAGCAAATCCAGTCCACTTTACCATTTCATCACGTTAATTGGTCGACTTCAGTCTATCAAACCCGTATTCGCAGGTGACAGCGGCAGTAAAGATTCCCTGCAGTTGGATTTCGCTGCTGTCAAATTTGCAACTGATGACTTCTCTGAGTCAAATAAGCTCGGAGAAGGCGGCTTCGGTGCTGTATACAAGGTATGATGATGGATGATATTCTACCATGATTCATGATCTATATAAACTAGCGTTCGCTCTCCGGAATCATCACTGTCGATTATTTGCACAGGGCACGCTTCCCGATGGGCAAGAAATAGCCGTTAAGAAGCTGTCCAAGAATTCTACGCAGGGAGATCAAGAGTTCAAAAACGAGGTCCTTTTACTAGCCAAGCTGCAACACAAAAATCTGGTCAGGCTCGTCGGTTTCTGCTTGGCTGGAGTTGAAAGGCTTCTAGTATACGAGCTGATTCCTAATGCAAGCCTCGACCGATTCTTAGCTGGTAAATGTTTCACACGTTGATTTCTTCGAGCTCTAATTTATATATATATAGGAGAGATCCGTTGCGAACACTTAAATTGCGTACTAATGTATGTATATATATATATTACATAGTTGAGGTGCACACTATTGCATGTCTGCAATCTGCTCTCTTGCTTAGCGCTTTTTTGTCTTAGTTTTTGTTTTACTGATTGCAGAAGATGTTAAGCGTGCTCAGTTGAATTGGGAACTACGCTACAAGATCATAGAAGGCACTGCTCGCGGACTTCTCTACCTTCATCAAGACTCCAGCTTACGGATCATTCACCGCGATCTAAAAGCAAGCAACATTCTTCTGGACGCGGAGATGAATCCAAAGATATCAGATTTCGGCATGGCTAGGCTATTCACCTTGGATCAAACCCAGTGCAAAACAAGTAGAATCGTGGGAACCTAGTAAGTTTTCGCTAGAGAAGTGATTTTTTTCATTTTTCTTAAGACCCAACATTAGGAGATTCGAACTTGTAAACTTGATTTATCAGGAATCACCTCTCGCCCATTTGGCGTATTACTCCGACTGGATCTTGACTTGGTAGCTTTATCTTTGACATGCAGCGGATACATGGCACCGGAGTATGCAATGCGCGGACAATTCTCTGTGAAGTCGGATGTGTACAGCTTCGGAGTTTTGGTACTGGAACTTATCACCGGGCAGATGAACAACTGCTTCCAGGGTGGAGAGACCGGCGAAATCCTCTTCAGCTACGTAAGTACAACGACTTGTTACTTTTTTGAAAATGGAGGGCACTTCTCACTTTAGAACCCTGTTAAATTCGACAGGTATGGGAGAAGTGGAGGGACGGCGCAGTCGACGCTGTCATCGATCCGCTGGTAGCGGATGCTCCGAGAAAAAGAGGGCTTTCGTCGCAGTTCATGCTTGGCACGCATACGCATTTGCATTGACATATTGCATTTGATGTGGTATAAAGAAATATATTTGTCAACGGGATAATAAATAATCCCCCATACGTACTCAATAAAAGTACGAACGGTGAACGAGCCGCACGTGATTAATAAGATGTTAAATTAAAATAAAAGATTTCCCCATTCGGCTCGCCAAATACGTAGCGAGTTGTTTACTCATAGAGTGAGTCTTTTGACTCACCCCCAATATTTAAATTTTCTTTTCAGATCAGTTGTTATTTAGTGGTGACGGTGTTTGAGTTAGCAACGAACAAGCTCTTCGGTACGGTTCCATCCAGTCTTCAGTCAGTTTCTTTCAGTCAACAGTTATCTAATTTATGTTACTTTGTCATCTCTTTAGTAGTTGCTCCGATGTATTTGGGCAAGATTTTGGGTTTATTTTGAATAGTTTAAATCTGCTGAATTTTATTTATTTAGAGAGTATGTTGACCCTTTGACTTTGACTTTTTCTACGCTGAGGCTTGTTTGACTGAAAGTCAAAAAGACAAGTCAAACGCCATCGCGATCCTTATTTTTCGGGTCGTGACACTAGGTTAGTAGGACCTTTCACCAGGCATGTCATGAGGTGAGTGTGGAATGGGATGAAAGAGGAGTTTGGCCATGAGTTGCTTGGTCTCTCCATCTTGAACCCCATGGCCATCCCCATGCTGATAGAAGCATTGACTCGCTCTGGTCAAGTTCAGCAGCCTCTCAACTGTGGAATCTGGCAGTGTCCTCTCTTCCATTCTGTACTCGTTCAGCTTCTTCCATCCTTCTCTCACCAGGCCCTTCACATGATTCCTCGCAGCTTGTTCCGTCGCCCCAGCGTCGTTCATATAGCACTGGACGGACTTCGGCACGTCCCCCCTCGCCATCTCGTCCTGCATTGCCACAAAAAAAGTTTAGAATATATATCTGAAACGCTCAACGAAACTAAAATCGTTTTTCTGAAGATTTAAGTACCGAGGAAGTTCCCAAATCATCACAGAATCTGAAGATGATGGAAGCCCATTTCAAGATATTCGGATCATTTTCCAAGTACTCGAGCTCTGTCTGCGTTGCTGGCTTTGGATCGAAGATATGACTGTGCATTGTCATCAATGGAGTTGTTATTGAAATCCTCGCATTGCTCATATACTCTAACAGCGACGGCCTGTGCCCGCTGTGATACCACCTGGCCTCCTTCAAGTAGCTCCTCATCAATTTCGCCCACTAGAAAACCACGCACAGTGATAAACGTCATCAACTAACACTAACACTAGGACGTGGACGACTAACACCAGAAGTGTAAGTAAAAATGTATGAATCAAATTAAACCGAACCAAATTGATATAGTTGGTTTGCATTCTAGTTGTTTGGTTTGGTTTGAAATGCTAGCGGTTCGGTAACGGTTTCAATTTTTTAAAGAACCAATTACTGATGATTCGATTTGATTTTTATTTTTTCAAATCTGAACCGAACCAAAATCATTTCACTATATTCTAGATTATTTATCAATTTAATCAAATATATATAAAAGTTAGTACCGATATATTAATTATTGCTTACATAAAATGTCTCTTATTTAGTACATAAAATAGCAAACAAAGTTCACAATAAAAATTAAATCGAACCACATGTATTGATTCGGTTTTTTAAAATTAACAGTTCAATTAATAGATTTTAAGTTTTTTAGAGTCGGTTCAATTTAAATTTTTACTATATCATTTTACCCTTAACTAAACTCTGGCAAATCAAAGGTCTGGTAAAAAAAAGGAACATTAAGTTACAGATACGTAGAAAAAAAAATCTTACAGTGGTTTTCAGATTGTTTGTGACATCGATCCCCTTGTCCCGAAGAACCTCGTACGCCATTGTATTGACAGTGTTGTATAATGCCATGTAACATTTCTTCATATAGTCTGGAAGCTGTTTCATGCCATCAATGTTCCATCTGTCATAAAAAAAGCCCCAAAATGTCAACATGCATAGAAACCCTAAAACCTTAAACCTAAAACCCTTTCACCGCCTACACGCATAGTTAGACAGTTCAGATTTGTCAGTACTTATCAAACGCAACTAGCTAGCTGGCTTTAACTATAACGATGTATATTGAGTTAACTGACAAACCTCTCGACAGCATCAGTGAAGAGCTCAACTTCCTCCAGAGTTCCATAGATGTCGTAAATGTCATCGATCGTCGAGACTAATGCGAAGACCTTTGTGAAGACCCTTCTGCATGCTTCGTACTGTGGCTCGGGAGATATCTGAATGCTCCACAGGTGTGACACCACCAAACTATCTCTTGCAAAGCTCAGCTCTTTCCCCAGCTCCAGCTTACTCCACCACCTGCTCGATCTCCAAGAGAACTATCAAACTCATTTCGAATATTTTCATGGAGTCAGCGTCGAAGGAAAAGAAGGGCGCATGCCTTGATAAGTCCCGGAGCTCCTCCTGATGCATCCCTTGCACTATGTTGAAATCCAGCTTGGCGAGCTGGAGTAGAAGTGGCGACATGTCGGGTCTTTTTCCATACGCTTCTTCGATGAACCATCTGGCCTCTGATCTCTGCGTCCTCCAATGCAGCGGCATCTCGAGAGCATGAGCCAGTAGATCCTCAAGATACGGATCCACATCGTCTAGTTGACGATTAAGATGCGCGGCTGTGAAGTCCGACGCCTCTTCCAGCACGGTCTCACCTTCTACGGACAAGTACGAGGCTTCATACAGAGCTAACATTCCTTTGACATCATCGGCAAGGCTCGGCTTAAATCTGGCAGTACCCTCGTCCATAAAACAACTGAAAATGTCTGCACGAGCACAACGGAACTCATTCACAACTACGTACAGATAGCAAGCAAAAACTCGCATCATTGTATATATCCATTGCTTAGTGTTACATGACATCCTTATCGATCCTTACCTTGTGATACAGGAAAACTGTGTTGCCTGAGAAGTCTGAATGCGAGAGCAGCCGTGTGCAAGTCTGTCACAGTCAAGTACTCACCAGCTAAGTATATCTTCTCCATTATAGCTCCGATCTCTTCCATAAAATGATAAGCCAATCCAAGCCTCTGGAGATCATCAACCAGCTCAAGCTGTCCGGCCTGCCCCACCTCGCTCCTCAACATAACTCCAACTTCCTGCACCAGCTTCTCCGCCTGCCTTTTGAACCCAACATCCTGCACGAAACGCAAAAGCCACGTCTAAAACACGAAACAATAAACGATCGACGATACTAACTAATTTCCAGCAGCAACTGAGACTGCTACTAGCAGCACTTACGGTGTAGTAAATTTGCATGGTGTTTTGGATGTAATTGTAATCCCAAACGGAGTCTTTATAGCTGGCTGATCGGCGCCGAGCCACAGCTGGCTCTAAACGGCTGCTGACGCTGCTGCACCGGACCGCAACCCGGAGCGTCCTTAGAGCTTGGGGGAGTCCACTCGCAGCATTGGGTTTCAATGCTTGGAGTTTCTTGGATGACACTGACAGAAGCTGAGAGCTAGGAGCTTGTAGCAAGGCAGCAGAAGACATTGTAAGAAAATGTTTTTTTCTGTGTAGCATCGACACGACGGCTCCCATATTTAAACACCTCAGCAAATCCTGTTGAAAAGTTCAGATAATTGTTACAGATTAAAAAACAGGATTAAATTTAATTCACATGACAGATATTTCTGACAGGAAGACATCATCTAATCTCAAACAGTGGATATACAATTGATTCTTCAACTCCTGACTTGTCGGTCGTTGGAACCTCTCCTATTTTTACGAGGAGTCAGATTTAGGTGGACCATTTCGACCACTTGTGTTACACACGGTCAATGAGGAACTGTCACGTGATACGTTCAAAAGTCAAAATTACACGTGATGATTTATCATTAGTTTAATAATTTTTTTAATTTTTTAACATGTTATGTGACAGCTCTCTTTATTGACCGTGTCCACCGGCGATGGACACAGTTCAACTAAGTTTGACAAGGGCTTAGATTGTGCGTCGCAAATGGCACAGTTTATCAATTAATTAGTTATTGTGCTCGGTAGGTGCAGAAGGTAATTTCAAACTTGATAAAATCAGTCCAAACGATAGTAAATTGTACTTTATCATAATCATTGAAATTCCCCATTAAGTTGGAATCTCGAGAGAAACCGCTTCGACACGGTGTTGTCTGGTGCGAATTTCAAACGTTACAATTTTGTATACTTTGAAATTATTAAATATTCTTATATTTATGTAAGGGATAAAATTCAAAAATTGAAATTGCACTGATTTTATAAAATGAAATTTACAATTACATTCATAAACTAATATTATTATAGCATTTATATCTGTGTGCAAAAATTACATCGTTTGGTTATCAGAATAAATAATATCATTTTACGCATATAAAGAAAACGACGTCATTTCATACTTATTCATCTTTAATTCTCAACAAATTTAATAAGATCAATTACATTTAAGAAATCAAACGGACTTATTTTAGAACAACGATTGGACTATTACTGAATCCTTATTCGAGATCGCATGAACAAATGTAAGATTTGGTTTTTTCCAAACTACGCAACATAAAACCAACTCTTTCTCGTATCAAAGAAACCGTAATGGAAGTATATTAAATTACGTTTTCATTTATAATGAAAATTGAGATATTGAACTTCAATCCGTGGTTCAAGACCGACAACTGAATTATTAGGCTTGAGCCCGTGAATCAAACCTAATGAGCATTATTCATGGGTCTCAACTCATGAGTTTAATCAATCTGTTTATAGATTCAGGCGCGGATTATATTGAACGAGTCATATATGAACCAAGTCTTATTCGGTTTTTTACTTAATTAATATTGGTCTGAATTAATCATGAACTAAAACTCATTAATTTTAAACGTTCCTAGTAGGACATTATAATTCCAAATTAAAAATAAATTGATTCTCAAAACAATCGAAATCTTAGGCAATAATACGAATCAACTAATTAATTAAATGACCAGACACTAACAAAAAAATCTAAGCAAATGGCCAAGGTTTACAAGAACAACAAAATCTAAGCATAGGGCTAAGCTTTACAAAGAAAAGAAGCTCAACACCACTTGAGGAGTATTATCATTCTTTTTTGCCTTCCACAAGGAAGAAGTAACCAAAATGATACCCAACAGCTCTGCACATTCATAGGAGGGATAAAGCTCAAAAGACGCACTCTGAGATTATACACCAAAATCATGAATTAAATTGTGAAAGAATTTAACACGTGTGTTCAGGACAGCTAAATAATCATTGACAAGACAATTTGCTTCCGTTATCCTATGTGAATCCCCCATAGAAATTAAGTGAATGGTGATTTTTTTTCAGAATTTTTGGATGGATATGTTGAAATTGATACAAAGAAAAAAAATTGTGGGGGCCCGCACGCTGTTTTTGTCGAAAAACGATAAGGGACGGCCCATGAGTGTTGATTGCATATCTCGCCTACTTGTCCACTGTAATAAGTTTCCTCTCTTTCCACGTCTCTTCTTCCACATGCATTTTTCTCTCCTTTTGGTAACGAAGCGAAACAGAGTCACCCATCCCAACTCCTTGTTTTTCTTCGGAGACTTTATCTCTTTTATATTTTTAATGTATTTTTATAATGATTTTATATTATAACGAAATAAATTATTATTTTTTCTTCAACTAAAATTTATCAAATTTTATGTACACATTTAGTTGAGTGCCGAGATTATTAATAGATCCTAATATGATACAGTTCATTATATAAATTGTGGATACAACAATGAAAAAACGTCACGTGATATTTTATCCAGTCATATGATACGGTTAATAATTTAAAAAAAATCAAAATAATGGTAAATCTCTATATGTTAGTGGCCGAATATCACTGTAAATTTTTACACGATGATTACGATAGACCATCACCCACGTACACCCGCTTTTGCAATTTGAAATTGTTTTGGCAAAAGAGGAAAAGATGGATAACAATCCCATTTGTCGGAACAACATCATGCTGAAAGAAATGGCTTACTTTAAGTATCTAAAGTGGATCACCATGAAATTATTACTAGGATAACTCGAGCATGATATATGTACAGTTCACTGCACCAACTTCTCAAAAGTTCCACTGACACTCTTTACAATGTCTTCTGGTCAGGGACTCAGGGTAGACTGAATAAGTGCAGGGGTCAGGCCCAGCTACACTTCCAACTCGATCATGCACGAGCACAGGCTATGAATAGATGGATATGTTGTTGTTTTCTTTTGGAATGGTGATAATGTGTTTGTATCAATCTCTCTTGTCTGCTACTACGTCTGGATTTTACAGACTGATTGTTGTGCTGATAACTGAAATGTTTTACTCGATGTTCACAGAAATAGTTGAAGATGTGGATTTCATGA
>NQLW01001275.1:0-13086 GCA_002312845.1 Kalanchoe fedtschenkoi | reverse complement strand
ATTTTAGGATCACTATTGAGCTTAATTTGGGTATGGGTAATGTGGGATAATACCTCTATGCTCAAGAAATGTGAAACTTTCTTGTACATAAAAGTAAATGTTAATCTCAGAAAACCATTAACCTCCGGGAAAAATGTGAAGTGGAGACTGGGAAGAACAAAGCAAATTAATGATGCAAAACTGACTGAGTAAACGTCGTATGATCAGTTCCATCTTCAACCTTAGACCTCTGCTTTTTGCATGTTCGTCTTTCTTGACGTCGTGGATTATGTTGGCTGTTTTGTCGTGCAAGTTACATTAGAAGATGTCAAACAGTGGTTTGGTGAGAATTTATGGGATCCCTTCTGGCAAATTTATTCATCGAACTCCCCAGTTGATATTCGCATCCCAATCCTTAATTATTTGCTTTCAAAGTCTACTTAACAGATGGAACTGTAAGCTAGCCAAAAGACACCTATCGTGCTTGAGATGAGAGGTATGTAAGTGGAGCTTCTTTGTAGCATGCTTAGAGAATTAATTAGCTAGAATTATGTATCTGATCAGGGACATTGGAACCCTTTTCAAAATAAAATTTCCAAATATATATGTAATCAAAATTTTTTATGAAATCGGATATACTCCCTCCATCCTCTAATACATATCGTTTAAAGTTAATTTGAGTAGATTCAGGTCGTAAATGTTAGCGGTTGAATGAATTTAATGAGTGGGTGATTAGTGTTTTTTTCAAAAAATTCATATAAAAAGTAAAATTAGTAGATTATTACTAGTGATGAATGAATTTTTATTGATTATGATAAAGAAGTTATTAATATTTGACGTTTTAAGTTAGTTGTTGATATTAAATACACATTGAAAATTGTTAAGTGACAAATAAAAGTGGACAAAATAATTCGGTTAAGTGACATGTAAAAGAGGACGGATGAAGTACTATGTTAAGTTATATAAAGTGAGGCATCTGAAAATTTAAACGACAATACTCCCTTTGTCCTTTTTTATTTGTCTCGCTTAAAATATCGTGCATTAATTTTTGAACTCAAATAACTCAAAATATAAATATTATAAAATTATAATAAAAATATGTTATCAAAGTAGAATTCAATACGAACATATTGATATTCATCATCATACTAATATTTATCATAAAATTTCACATATAAAACGTCAAGTCAAACTCAAATCTATAAAAAGAAAGCGGCAAATAAAAGAGGAGGAAGGGAGTATTTTAGATTACCTAGTTTTTAGAGCTTTAGGGTTACATTGTTTTTTGGATTTCTAAATTTAAAGTTTTTAGTGTTTTCGGATTAAGTGTTTTTAAGGTTTTTAGGTTTCAGAATTTTGAATATTTTTGAAATATTCTAAAAACACTTCAAAAATTTGAAACTCTTAAACCCTAATAATCTTTATAAACCCAAAACACTAAAATTTAAAATTCTGAACCCAAAATTTAAAATATTCACTAACAACGGCGTTGTTGAACCATTCACGTATTTAATTTATATAGTTTTCACATGATATATATATTTTTTTAATAACTCATTAAATTTCTAAGTCGGCCTGTGGTCCACAAATTTGAACGGTCCAAAACCTAACCTTTGTACAAACTAGATGCCAATCTCATCCCTAACCTTTGTACAAACTACATGCCAATCTCATCCGATCACGAGATCTCAACCTTTTTCGATCGATGTACAAATTGAACAACGTTAGTTGGTAGTGTGATAGTCCCTATAGCAGTTTTGTTTTGGATGGAAACTTGATGAAAGCAGCAATAGCATCCGAATGGTTACAACTAAGGGAAAAGTCATCAAGAGTAGATTGTCTGAAGTATTGCAAAGTAGAAGCAGATGCACCGGTACAGATGGATTACTTGTGTTAGGCATTTATTGTTCTATTATAGCAGAAGGCCACCCATCATTTATCGAATGATTCGAATCCTTTTCCTTGGTATAAGTCTATAAGATGATGCCTTTGCCAGTGAGTTACCAACCTGACAAAGCATGCATTAATTGGATTAAAGTCGCCAATTCTTGGTCTACACATAGGGTTTGGAGTTGAGCACAATAGATATAGTCCATCATATCTCTTTTTATTTTACTGTCATTTAACTAATATATATATACATTGGTTCATTTTTATCTGTCACTTAATAGATATAATGCACATTTAATGTTGTCACTTAATCAATATGGTGTTGGTCTGGTGGTATGTAGTATTGTCTAAAAACTTCAAATTTTAGGTACAAACCTTAATGATACCAAATACACATGAATATGTTAGAGGTGAATGAGAGTTGGTCTGCAACGTCTTCACAATAAAGAAGAGTATAAGGGGTGTGTGACCCATAACCACACAAATACCTTATAAAATAAGAAATTAATTATTTTATCATCATATTCAATAAAGAAATCTCTTTAAACAATAATAATACATCACATTTTATATTTTATATAAAAATTTAAAAAAAATTAAAAAAATTCATTTTAATTTTAATCAACAACTAACGTTAATATTTCTTTACTCCGCTCAATTTAATCAGAAACTACTAATAATAGAGGACGGATTGAGTACACTAATTCTACATATTTTGTTTAGGTTATAAGTAAAATTTATAACAACAGTTTGACTCTCTGATTACTTATCATTTCTTAGTGTATACTAATCAACTATTCTTACACAGTCAAAATAACTAATTTTCACCTCACTTCCAATTAAACACTAAAATGTACGTAGTTTTTGCCGACAAATCACTCGTGTGAGATATTTGGTTTGTGATAGGAGTTATTATTGACAAATTGGAGATACAGAGCCTCGTTCATTGAGCTCAAAATCAAAGCTATAAGTTTTAACAAGTTGGCCTCCGATATTGATTGTCAACAAATTTTAAATACGAACCTAATGAACATCACAGTAGAATATCATATTTCACGAGCTCAAGAAATATCGATTTATGCATAAGCATCACTTGTATTGGTATGTTCCTAATCAAGCATTTAATATGGGAAAAAGTCAAATCATTCATTGCTCCACTTTTTAGTGTGTGTAACCTAAACTAAGAAGATGAAATGTAAAAAAATGGAAACAAAAAATATATTGAATGAGTAGCGCTATTCAAGAAAATTGTAAGATGTGCTTTCAATAATAAATCAGAGACAGTATAATGTACTTTCTCTAGTCGTTTAAAATTGAATTGAATGGTTTAAGGGGATATTAATAATAGTTGCTGTTGAACTAATAAATATGTATTTATGTATTTTTTAAAAATTTTGTGTAAACTGTAGTGTGTTATTACTAGTATACATAATTTCCTTATGAATTATGAGGATAAAGTATTAATTTCTTACTTTTTAAGGTATGTGATAGTATTAAATATGCACTGAAATTGTTAAATAATAAATAAAAATGGACAAATAAGCGGTAGTTAAGTAACAAATAAAAGAAAATAGAGCGAGACGTGTGAGAATATTATATTTTTGAAAATATTAATAATTATTTTCTGAAAAAAAATAGTTGACAAGCAGATTTTTATATATTTAAATCTTCATATGAAAAAGGAAAAATCAGGCAATGCGCAACATAAACTTGAGAGAAGAAGAAGTGAACTAACTCTACTAGTGGGTAAACCCTAACACATTCACATATGAAAATGGAAGAATTATTTTATTTTGGAGCTCACTCTTAGATGTTATTATCTGGAAATTATATATTGATAAAAGTAGTTGACATTAGAGGACAAATTGATGTACAGAGATTGCGATGGCAAACTGGTACGCTACTGCAATAAGGGACTTCGTCAGAGAAAGAGACAGAGACTAAAATGTAAATGTTTGTCTAGTCAAAATGGAAAAGCTCTATTCTCTTGTAATTTACTGTCTCAATGGAAAATGATTTATTGCTTTTCTGGATTGGAAGAACAATAATCCGCAGACCGATGAATCTTTACTGTACTTCATTACACATTTTTGCTCTTTAATCCCGAAACATGCAAATAGCGTAAAACCCTAATTTTGGTCTTGATCTTTCGTTCTCGTTCTTAATGTCATGCAAAACACTCCCAAACTATTTAGAAGATGATCTTCTCGGATCATCTTATTCTTAACACTAACTTAATTTCTATCTAACTACAATTGCCAATTAGCTAGTTACCTGATGAGTTTGATCTAGGGTTTGGTCGTATCAAAAGGGCACATTACTGAAATGAGCAGAGAAGGGAGTTTAATGTTTAGCTGGTTACAGCCACGAAGTTCATGCAGCTGATGAGATGAGAATAATTGACTTGCATACTGCCACAACAGTTAATGAACATCCTTTGCAGCAACCCTAGCTAAGAAACCCAGCCGATTTACGCAGCAACATATTAATCCCGTGAAACTGTTTTACCATGCACATCATCGCCTCACTGTATATATATATATATATATATGCGTTCTAATTTGATATTTTACTGAATGAAAAAATTATTTAAATAACTTAATTATCAATAACAAGTCAAAGTCATATAATTGTCATCCAATCCAATCCAACCCTCTTTGCCTTTAGTCATATGACTTTTAGCATTTTCTTTATCACATAATAATTGATATTGTTGGGGTCCAGGCACAGTGTTTTATTTAGCTAGGCTAACATGTAAGCCTTAATGACACAATTCGACAAAATTGTTAAAGAAAATATATAAATCTCATCAAGCTGACGAATTGCACATCACTTATCTCAAACATATGAAATAATTACCAAAAATCTCTTAATTTTTTTTATTCATCATAATTGTAATAAGGACCTGAAGTATATATATATCATCATATTGACCAATATAGATAATCGATGAAAATGGTATTATTCCCTTTTGCAATCCTAATTTGTCTATGCACTGATTTTTTTTCTTCTTTCTTTTTCTGAATATCAAAGGCGAGAAGATTTGTCAATCATTTTCCCACAAATTTTGATTTTTGTAAGGGTGTGTTTTCTTTAGAATGAGATTATCTCATATGGTGGAAAATTTTGAAGACACAAAATCCTTAAAATACATGGGCTTGGAAAGTTACGTACCCGAGGGGGGTTTAATTTTAAAGAGTTTGGAGTTTCAGTGATTTTTAATATGTTAGGGCTTCCCAATTTTTGGGTATCGGAGTTTCATGCTTTAATTTTGTGATTTTTAATGTTTAGGGTTTTAAATTTTTGTGTTTCAGAGTTCCAAATTTTGTAGGGTTTTTAAGATGTGAAAAACTCTCCAAAACGTTGTTGGCCTAGTGGTATTGGGGGTTGTCTAACAACCCCAAGGTCATGGGTTCAAGCCCTGTTGGTACCACATTTACGCTTAGATACGCTGGAGGTGCGCGTGAGCTGACCCGCAGTGAGTATGTGCGTACACTATCAAAGTGGAGGGGGTGTGCGGCCCCTAGCCACCAAGGGGGAAGTGGGGAACCACTATCGATCCCCTTTAAAAAAAAAAAACGTTGTTGTTTCAAAATTTTGAATTAAAATTCTTAAATTGCAAACTTCTGAAACCACTAAAAACATGAAACTCGGAAGGAAAAAAAATACTAGAAACCTTAAAATATTACTCCCTCCGTCCTCTAATACATGTCGTTTAATGTTAATTTGAGTAAATTAAGATGAAGTTAATGCTAGCGGTTGAACAAATTGAATGAGTGGGTGATTGATGTTTTTTTGAAAAAGTTCGTGCAAAAAGTAAAATTGGTAGATGATTACTGGTGATGAATGATTTTTTTATTGATTATGATAAAGAAGTGATTAATGTTTGATGTTTTAAGATAGTTGTTGATATTAAATATGCATCGAAAATTGTTAAGTGACAAGTAAAAGTGGACAAAAAAATTCGGTTAAATGACATGTAAAAAAGGATAGAGGGAGTAATATTCTAAAATTCACAACCCCTGAAACCACTAATTCTCGTCCAAAACGGAATCGTTTTCATCGTTCAGATACATATTTCCCAAAATATATAACAAAAATGGTAGGATTTGTTTTTTTGATCCATTACTCCATTGAAGAATATATATACATATATGGTGTGACATAGGGAAGTACTGGTACTGGCAGTATGTATTAATAAGTGAGTCAGGTGAGTTAGTTTAAGCTTGAGTCATCACTCTTGAATGCCCATCTAACATTTCTCACACCATTTATCACCTTCACACTACACATCACACTCCTCCACCACTCTCCATTAAACCCTCTTCGCCTTCGCAGTTCCACCTATCCCATTCCTCTCCCAAAATGAGCCACCAAGGCCCATTTCCCAGCGGCGCCGATGACGACGACGACTCCAACAAGACCAAGAAGCCCGCCGAAGCCTAAACTAAATATAAATTCTGTACAAAAAAGTCATCATCGAGAACTCGAGAAAACCATGCCATGGTGAGCAGCACAAAATCCTGCAAAAAAGATGACAAATATAAAAAAGTAAAATCAACATCCATACTTATCACACAAAAATAATCCATAAAACATTTATAGTCAACAAAAAATGCAAACGCTCAGAAGACCGCAGTACATACACCGTAACACGAAACAGTTTTACTCAAAAGTCACTGCCATTTTCTTCAGGTTTTTCACAAGGTCAATCGGCAACAGCATGTATGCTCAAAGTCAACCAACATGTAAAAATTCAAAAGCAAGATTTTAAACACATCCATTAATTAATTCCACCAGATTTTCAGACGGAAAGCAAGAGAAGAAAAAAAACATACCGCCGACAAAAAATTCAGGATAGATGATCTATTTAGCCTCAAATCCATGGCCTGCAGCAACAGGAAGCAAGAAATAATATCAAGACGTCATAAAATCATCTCAAAACTTAGGTTACAGTGAAATAACAAGCTCAACACTAAAACACATAACGCAACGATCTACGGCCAATCGAGTCCAGTAAAACGGTTACAAAATCAGATCTGAGCTTCTCTAAGCTAAATAACACCAGACCAACACCGATTACACTTAGTCGACTCGACCTGAGATTCGAGCGGTTATTTTCAAATGCAAAAACGTACCTCGTTAAACATGAGACGGAATTCTCAGCCATGATTCGTTGAATTTTCTCTGGTTGACTGCGTAAGAGGAGCGATGAAGGTCGGCGGCGTCGATCGGGGAGGCGGAAAATTCGTTTGAAGGTGTCGGCTCGGCTCGCGTGACGATAGGTTTTTTTGTTTTCTTTTCCATGAGATTACGACGGGAACATATGGAAGTGGAGCGACGCCGTTTTCTGTCTGAAAATGTGAATGGACAGTACTTTCTTTTCTCTTTATTCATCTATCCTCATTATGAGGTGTTTTTACTTTTTCGGTCACTAAATAAATGTAATTATTATTAGTAATATAGAATCTCACTTAAATTTGATTTTTTTGTTTCATTAAGGTTTTTTTATAACTTGTAAAGTAAAATATTTTAAAAAAAATTACTACACATACCCATCAAATTCTTTCATCTTCACATTATTCATTTCCTATTCATTAATTTAGAGTGAAAATGTTATTTAAAAAATGTAAAGTAAATAATTTCGTAAGATTTATTATTTATCTGGTTATTAATAGTAAGAATATTATTTAACCCATATTTCACCAATATATTAATAATATTCTTTTTTAAAATATTTTTATTATTAATAATAATTTCATAATAAATGGTTTCTAACTCTATTATATTGTCGCTCAATGAATATTTATTAATTTTTATTTATTAATAACTCCAATATATATTTAATATTTTTATTTAGATTTTATTTTATATTTTATACGGAATTTAAAAATATATATTACATAATACTTTTTCGAATATAAATAAATATAGGGAAAACTACAAAAAGGGTGCATGAACTACCACGTTTTCAAAAATTACGGGCGTAACTATTGATTTTTGCAATTTTCAGGTTTTTATTTTTCTGGGTCCATGTTGTAATTAAATAAACTTCAATCTCATCTAGAAATATTTTAGTCTAATTACTAATTGAACCCTTACCCTTTGTTAATCAAAACAATATTGTTTTGACATATTTTATTTTTTATATAAATTTATCTGATAAATCTCATTTCTATTTTATTTATTTATTTTTCATTTAATTTAAGAAAATGAAGAATAGAAAATGTAGAAACACACCCGGTAGGAACCCTTTAAAAAAACATATTATTGGGTCCTATTTTGTGCAAGAATTCGGAGATGAAGATATGTTTATGTGGGCTGTAATTTTATAGGGAATGTGGTTGGCTTCATAGCTTCAATTATGGGTCTTTTTGGATTGATTCGTGACAGCACACTCAGCAAACCAAATCTCTAGCTCATCCCTAGCAACAGTATCAACTTTGGAACTCTTGAAACCCTTAACATTTCATTAAACAATTTCTCAAACCCTCCCTACAGTCACCAATTTCCTTGAAAAGCCTCAAGCTTTTGAATCTCGCAACACCAATTTTGTGGGGTTACTTTCCATCCGGGCTGCTCAAGTCAATCCCTAACTTCACTTGATGTCTAATCCAACATATTTTTTGGGTTCCTACCGGGTGTGCTTCTATATTTTCCAATCTCCATTTTCTAAAATTAAATGAAAAATAAATAAATAAAATAGAAATGAGATTTATAAGATAAATTTATATAAAAAATAAAATATGTCAAAACAATATTGTTTTGATTAACAAAGGGTAAGGGTTCAATTAGTAATTAGACTAAAATATTTCTGGATGAGATTGAAGTTTATTTAATTACAACATGGCCCCAGAAAAGTAAAAACCTGGGAATTGCAAAAATCAATAGTTACGCCCGTAATTTTTGAAAACGTGGTAGTTCATACACCCTTTTTGTATTTTTCCCATAAATATAATAATTATACAACAGTTGAACCAACGGGCGTAGAGTTTGAGCGCTATATGAGCCGAAGCAGCGAGAGCAAAAGGGTTTAAGGTTCTGCCGGAATTGAAAATCGGCCGGGCGAGAGAAGAAGCTTAAACATATGGGAAAGAACGACGGTGCGCTGTGGGACGATTCCGCCCTCATCGATGCCTTCGATGAAGCCCTTTCCAGCTACAAGGTACGCCGGTAACTCTTCTGAGACGTAGCAGCGTCAAATTCGTACTCGATTTATTTTATTATTTTATTATTTTTTTTAAAGTTTTGAGATCTTTTTGTTGCTTGTGAGCTTTGTGGTTACGGTGGATGGGTTTTAATTGGTTTCAGATGATGCATAAAATGAAGCAGATTGATGGCTCGGAGGAGGAGCGAAAAGCTGTGGATCTGGAACTGGGTGGGGCTGTGGAGAAGATTGCTGAAGAAGATACAATAAGGTTTTAGGGGTTTTTTTTATATATAATCTTACTTTTGCATACTTGAATTGATTTTCTTGGTTACTATGTTTTCAACTTATTATATTAGTGTTAGTTGGTTGACCAAATTTAATAGGTATGTATTTAATGTATTTATAAAAATTTAGTATAAAATATAAATGTGACTGGTCTGGAAGAATTTCTTTTGTATTGTGATAATGAAGTAATTAATTTTTTATTTTAATGTAGGTGACTGTATTAAATGTGCATTAAAATTTGAATTGATAAATAAAAGTGGACAAATAGATGTTAGTTAAGTGACAAGTAAAAGATGAAGAGGGAGTAAGCTGGATGATTGATGCGTATGGAGAATAGATTGAATTTGGATGAGATGAAAATTGAGGTAGAATTTCACTATTTTGTTTGCTTAAATCAAGTTTCACCAAATTTCGCTATATGGTAAAACCTGATTTAAATCTAGAGCTTCATAATTTTAATTCATTGATGGTTGTGTGCGTGATTAAAAAATTTAAAAAAAAGAAAGAAATGTAGGAATGTATAACAACACTCGAGTAGAAGTTGATGAAAATGACTACCGTGAATAAGTATGTATGTTGTAGTTTTTTACGAGGGTTAGTTTAATTTATTTTTTTTTATGATGTTGTTTTGACTTGCAGTGATGTTGCGAAGATTACAGCGACTGCAGGTGACGCGGATGTGTCAGACTCGGTGGTTGAAGCTACTTCAATGAAAGAAGAAAATGTGTATGCATGTTAGTGTTTGTTACGTGGGTTGGTGTATTTTTGTAGATGACATTATTTTGATTTGCAGTCATGTTGCGACGATTACTGCGACTGAAAGTGACGCAGATGTGTCAAACTCAGCGGTGGAAGCTACTTCACCAGTGAAAGAAGAAAAGGATGATGCGGATGTGTCAAATGGAACGGCACAAGTGGCAGAAGTAGCGGCAGTTGAAGGCTACCCGAATCCCGAGTCTGATGCTGATTACAATTTATTAGTTAACCAGTATTACGAGCTGCAGGAAAAACTACAAACGACATGGCAACAGCTTCAACAATTTGGATACCCGAGTGACCAGAACAACACTGCTGATGTGGGCTTGCCATACATGGCAGCCAAAGGAGAAGCTTTGGGAGATTCTTCAAATGCTGATTCTGGTCAACAGCTTCTTCCTTGCAGCTGCTTCAGCAACCAGCATTCCTATCCAGCTGGTGTGCAGGGCGCTTACTCCACCTTTCAGCAATCATTTGCCGCGTGCTGCTGTTGCCCTTGTACAAGTAAATGTGTAGCATATTCTTCATGTCCTGCGAGTGTGTGCAAACTTTGTCCAGATGCAGTTGCAGGGTTTCAGCCTGAGATGTCACTGCCTCTAGTAGGGGATAATGACATCATCAGAGTGGCTATGGGAGCTGCAGAGAAAGCAATTTCCTCAATAAAGATCCAAGCTTCTGGCCAACAAGAAGGTAAAGATTAATTCCTTTCAAGTGATGCGCATTTTCTTATTATATGCTGTATCTTACTGAAACTTAATATTCGTAAAATCATATAATGTCATGAGCAAGAGGAACATTATTTTTAAAGATCTGAAAAATGTTAATTTCATATTTTATCCATGGTTTCGTCAAAGACTTGAATGTTATGGTTTTGGCGTGTGATTTATATTCTGATCATTTGTGAAATCCTTCACTGCTGATAAATTCTTTTATCTGGAATCAGAGAGTGGGAAGATATCAAGAGACAGTGAGAACAAGAACTCCGGACATACTGGCTGTGAAACAGACCTCACAACTGTTCTCAACGCTTGGTTTTCAGCTGGGCTGGCTACTGGAAAGTAAGTGTATATAAAGTTGCCAATCACTCACAGGAAGTAAAACCGCCGGGCATTAACATTAACAACAGCTTCTTTTTCATTTTGAATTGTTCTTTTTCAATAGGATGTTTGGGTGCGTGCATTTCTTGTAATTCCCATTTGGTTTTTGAAATAGGTACCTTGCCGAGCAATCTAATGCTAGAAGACCGAGAGGCTAGAAATGAAGGGGCCTGAAAAATATGGCATGGTGGTTGCGCGGTGTCTATACCTAAGAGATGCAGTCGACTTACAATTTTTATCAAGTGCATTGACGTTTAAGACTTATCGTCCGTAGCCTCCAACATTTCATACATGTTTGGAGCCTTTTTGAGCCTCTTATGCAATCCACTCAACATAGCTGGACCAAATTGTATGAACTTAGATATGTTGGGCAAAAAACCCTCACAAAACCAGTGAATGGAAGTTAAAGCAGATGCTATTAAGAGAGTATTCAGATGGCAACATCCTTGAATTATTTTACCCACTTGTGGGAATGCTCATTGATCTAAGATCCATCTCATAAGAATCTGAATATACAATATACTTTATGTGGATAGCGGAACCAATGAAGGGGCTCATACCCTTACTTTAGCCGCAGCTTCCTTGATTTGCTCTATAGTGAAAATGCCAAAGAAATCATCATCCGTTATAGCATTAACTACAGCCAAGGCAAGGTCATCAACGCTGACGGGAGGAGCCAAAAGTAAGTCGGAAGCTGGTAGTGCAGATAGCGGCCTCGTGAAACTCTCAGTGGCGCTCAGCAGCTTCTCAAATGGTTCTCCAATAACATTGAGAGGGATTTCAAAGCCGTCTAACCTCCTTTTCCCATATATGAAGCCAGGTCTGAATACAACACCTGTGGAGTATCTCGCAAGAAAACTAACATAAAAACAGCGAAAGCAACAAGTAGGTGAAATAGAATTCAGAAAAAAAAAAGTAACCAGGACCATTGGATCCTTTCGAGAAAAGGAAATCGTAACAATTCAGATCCGACCAAGTTCATTGTTTTATGATGCATTGGATCCATTTGATGAGTCGCAACGAGTTACCAGAGGTTGGATATTTAGAGAGGACTTCTGATTCGGCTTTTCTCTTTCCGGTGAAGTATCCGGATTGAAGCAAAAATGATGGCAAATTGTAGTCATGCACAGAGATTAAAATGTACTTGGGCACTCCTGCAACAGAAACAAAAAGGATTATAACTGGTGGGACGGAGACGCATCTGCAGCTGAAAGATTATGAGACATTGCCAAGTAACAACAGTTACGCACCAAATTCACTTGCAGCGTTTACTGCCACGACATTAGCCTCCCCATTTATCCTTTTCATTTGCTCCTCGCTGCCAAATCCTCCGATGGTGGAAACGACCGCCGTAGCCCCAAGAAGAATTTCATCCCAGTTAACATAAAAAACATCTCCTGCAAACATGTAATTAAAATATAAAGTAGAACTGAGAACTGGAGCAGCTGGGATCTGGAGAATTTATAGGTAATGACTTGATTGTTAATCATAAAAATTTGGCCACAGTCGTATTCTCCGTATTATAAAAATTGTATTAAAAAATTAATTAGTAAATTTGATACAAACTTGCCTGATACCCAGTTCACTTGATCGGTCCACGAATCAGTTATACTAGGACGTCCAGACCTGACATCAATCATCAGCTCCTTATCTCCAAAGATTTAGTGTACAATGAGAACATAGTTTTACACGCACAAGGACATAATCAAATTAGGACCTCACTAGTTCATGCAGTTAGCTTACCTGCTTAAACTTACAACATCGATCCCCTTTGAAACCGCTGCTTTGCAAATGGCAGAGCCAACAAAACCACTTCCGCCCAAAACTACAAGCTGCTATGAAAAGCACATTCGTAAAATCTGAAATGAAAAATGGGTTGATCATAAAAATGAAATCGTTAACCATACCCGCTCGGTCCTAACATCAGCC
>NQLW01001262.1:15271-77920 GCA_002312845.1 Kalanchoe fedtschenkoi | reverse complement strand
ACGGGCATAGCCGAAACGGGCTCACGTCGCAGTTCATGTCTGTCACGCATTCACGTTTGCATTTGGCCAAAAAGGGCCTAGCCGAAAGGGGCTCATGATATATGTCATTTAATGTGATATAAGAAATACACGTGCTAAAAGAATGATAAATAAACCCCCACGTACACAACAAATGTACGAACGGTGTGCGAGCCGCACGTGACGAATAAAATATTAACCAATGCTATAAAATAAAAGAAATCCCCCATTCGGCTCGCCAAATACGTACGAGTTGTTTACTCATAGTGTGAGTCTTTTGACTCACCCCAATATTTAAAATTTTCTTTCAGATCAGTAGTCGGTCAGTAGCAAGGTGTTTGGGTAGCAACGAGCGAGCTCTTCGGTACGGTGCCATCCAGCCTTCAGTCAAATCCTTCTATTCTGTGATTATGTAATTTCATTTTCTCTGTCATCCTCTTTAGATGTCGCTCTGATGTACTTGGACAAGATCTTGAGTTGTTATTGATAGTTTAAATTTTAAATGTTAATTGACTTAGCTTGTATGTTGAGTCTTTTGACTTTGAATTTCTCTTCGTCGAGGCTTGTTTGACTAAATGTTAAAAAGAGACTAGTCAAACGCCTTCACGATCTATATTTTTTTGGGGTCGTGACAAACTTGCAGAGTAACCAAAGGAAGAAGGAATGATTTTATCTTCAAGGGAGGAAGAATGAAAACAAACTTTATTGTTTGGATGGAGAAGTAATGCGAATGAATAAGCAAGATGTCATGGTGAAGAAGACCAAGAAGCGAGTATTCTCTATTATTGCTGAAATGTTTGAGGGTTCGGGTCAAGGGAGGATTTGTTGGGTTAAATGCCTCTAATCCTTTAGGTTTGAGAAGCTTAATAAGATTAGAATTATTATTTTAGAAACAAATAAAGTTGTAGATTTGTTTCTTATTAAGTTGTTCGGAAGATACTGATTCTAATCATATTAGGAATAGTAATCCTAAAAGGTTTAGAATTGATGTTTATTATAAATAGAGTGGGCCTCTAGAGTTAAGTTTAAGTGAGTTTTGGTAGGCACGAGAGTTGAGATGAATTCTCTTTTTTGTATCAATATAGTGGAGTGCGGTTTTTGAGCGTAGGTTGTTTCACATAAATCATAGTGTTTTTACTTCTCTTTTGTGTATGTGATTTATTATGTGTGTTATCTTATTGCAAAGATCCTAAAAAAGGCCCATCAAACTTGTTTGAGTTGTAAAAATGACCTCAAAAAAGTTCCAGAGTTGGATTTTCTTATTTCGAACCAATTTAATTTCCAAAACCATGAGAAAGGCTATTCAAACTTGTTTGAGTTGTTAAAATGTAATTTCCAAAACCATGAGAAAGGCTATTCAAACTTGTTTGAGTTGTTAAAATGTCAATTTTGGCATTTTTGCAACTCAAATAAGTTTAAAAGTGAGATTTCATGATTTGGGACCAACTTAGATTCCAAAATCAAGAAAAAGGCCCTTGAAACTTATTTGAGTTGTAAAAGTGTCAAACTAAGCTTCACATCTTAAATCAGTTTCAAAGTGATTTTCATATGCAATACATATGCAATTTAGCTTAATATAGTTTAAAATTGTATGTAGATCTATTTCAGACATGTTAAGGTTCTCCTGACTTCTTATGGAGAGCTCAGTTCAGGCTAAATTTTGTTTAATAAACATTATATATAATGAATTAAATGATAAATCATTTTCATATGTATGTCCCTTCTTACTCCTGGACCTCTTCGGCCTCCTTATCTGGCTCCATATCGTCTCATTCAACCTCTTGTGCAGTTTGGACACATCGGTGAACTTCTTTTTTGGCAGCTCTACCTCGTTCGCCACCTCAGCCGAACTTTTCTTCTTGGTAGCAGGCTTCACTCTCTTTGGGGTGGGTTTTGCTTTCATCCATGACATATCGACTTTTGGTATTCGCACTTGAGCTTCTTGTGTTCCAAGCAGTGTCCAATCCTAATGCGGACAAGTTGCGCCTTCTCATCATAAAAATAAGACAACGTCTTTAGATAATCCGGATCGGATATATCGACCCGGCTCTTACCTCCCATTGTTTTCCACAGAACCCACATCCGGTCAACGTTAGAATGATGCGCATAGAAGATGGGGTCACGCGCTGCTGAGTAGAATGTGCTCATCAGGGCCGGTCCCGACATTTCGGAGGCCCGGTGCGGAATAAAAATTGAGGCCTAAAATATTAATTAATATTATTAATTTTATAAAAAGAAGGACGGTGGCCTCTATTTTATTAAATAAGAAGCACAAAATCTTCGTGGCAATTACACAAATGGAAGGGGGCATGTACCTGACTTTCAAATACATGTTGAAAGTTAAAATAATACAAACAAATAGCTCAATATTTAAAAAAACAATATAGAAGTCATACAAAAAATCTATTTGAATAATAACAATCTTCTCTGGTTTTTCAAAACAAAGTCTTCAATCAAATCTTCATATGCAACTTTCTCCAAGTGATCATTTTCAATTGCTAACAATGTCAATCCATTAAGTCTCTCCTGTGACATTGAAGATCGCAAATAAGATTTTAATAATTTTAATTTAGAAAAACTTCTTTCCGCAGATGCAACCGTCACATGAATAATTTTAATATACGTCAGGATTTTAAAATTTTTTGAATAATATCAAAATATAAAAATTTGTAACTCTGAATCCAAAATCTTCAAACATTAAGGCTGTGTTTGGTTTGAAGGAAAGGAAAATATGAGG
Organism: Kalanchoe fedtschenkoi; assembly: GCA_002312845.1. Classification (NCBI taxonomy): domain Eukaryota; kingdom Viridiplantae; phylum Streptophyta; class Magnoliopsida; order Saxifragales; family Crassulaceae; genus Kalanchoe; species Kalanchoe fedtschenkoi. Next base: position 75,165 of record NQLW01001262.1, on the reverse strand, counting down.
GAAAATGAATTCTTTTTAAAATTCATCTTATTTTCACCTTGTTTGGTTTGAAATGGAAAATTTTGTACAACGTACTAAAATATTTTTTAAATTAAATAAATTTTCCTTCAAATTTTTCATCTAACTTTCCATTTAATTTTTCATCCTCAATTTTTCCTTAACCAAACAAAGGATTTCTTCTCATTTTTCCTCATATTTTCTTTTCCCTCGAACTTTCGCTAAACCAAACACAACCTAAAGTTTTTAAAATCGTTAACCCTGAACCTCTAGGAATCATTTAAAAATATATAATTTTAATATATACCTACCTAATTTGTATAATTATCAGATATATTTGCAAATCTTATAAAATTTTATATTTAGTAATGAAGAATAAATTATGTGTACTAGCAGTGAAGAATATATGAATTTATTCATTTTAAACATATTGTTATTGGTTGTTATGAAAATATAAATAAAATTAATTATGTTAAACTTTGCTGAGTTGATTGTGAGTCTGTGAGTTAAACTGTAGGTCATATGTTCGATTTCATTAATTGTAGACTGGATCGAGACTCGGGGACCTCGAGGATGACGACCGAGTGAAAATGACCTTCCCGGCTTGCGGCTGTTCCAGAACAAGGTCGCCGCACAGCACAACTCCTAATGGAGCGCATATGCTAACGCGTTTATACACTCTGCCTGTCCAGTTGGTTCATGGTTGGTGGGATTTATCCAGCAACATGATGTTACATAGAGATTGAAGCAACACCAGACAGTTTAGTAATCTATATGTTAAAATCATTGAAGAGCTTAACTTGAGCGATGTGGGATAATACCACATGCTCAACAATTGTTGCACCAATATATAAAGCAAACAAAAAAATGTTGCAAGCCTCCACTACTTACCTTAGCTCCACTTACGTGCAAGCTAAAAACATACTAATGGTTATGCCATTTGACAAGGATAAATTTTGATGCAAACCATGCAATTCCCCATCTAATGAGTCTCTTCTTGTTTGTTAAGAAATGTGTTTGAATTAGAATGCCCTCATAATCAAACTTACTTTATAAAGCCTATGGGCCTCTCTAATCTTTCATTACAAAACAAAATTTCTCCACATATCTCTTCGATTAATTGTTAAGATGTCGTATATTAGTTGTTCAGATGTCGTAATATAAATTATTGTTTCTATGATTAAAATGGTATTTTCTTGACGCCTAGTCATCACATAATTTAATTGAAAATAGTTAGTGAAAGAATTGTGCGCGTTGATACATCGAACTTTTTGGAGCACTTTTTACTCTTGCATTTGCCATGCTCAAGTAGTAAGGAATTTATATATTAACATAGCTTGTTCTATTAATAAGATATGTCTCAAATATATTTTGGAGTACCAAAAATTGAGGAGTACAAAAACTAACTGTAAGTGAAAATGAGATTTTAAACAGATTCGGGGGAAACAAAATGTAGAAATTTCAGGTCAGTCCATATTGAATTGTATTCCTACTCTGACTCAAAACACTACTACAGATTTTGGCTATTACCACGCTTCCAATTACCACGCTTTAACATTTTACCACGCTTATTAATATGACCGTGGTAATTATTCAAATAAAGCGTGGTAATTGGTACGTACGTAATTGGCATAGAACCTCTTACCACGCTTCAAAATGAAAAGCGTGGTAATTGGTTAAGTTTCAAACTTCTTTCCGCAGATGCAACCGTCACATGAATAATTTTAATATACGTCAGGATTTTAAAATTTTTTGAATAATATCAAAATATAAAAATTTCAGGTCAGTCCATATTGAATTGTATTCCTACTCTGACTCAAATTAAAGTCTAGGCTTATAAGTCATGGTTTAACAATCTAATATAAGCCACTTCATATTCTCCTCACTAGCCGATGTGAGACATTTGTCAAGTGTTCTTTCTTAACAATCTCCCCTCACTTGGGGAAATGTCACAGCTCCCCCTTGATCAATACTTTGCTGGCCCAGGTCTTTGGCTCCATCAGCTCATTCGCATCACATGCTCCCCTCAATCGCACACCCTCGATCAATACTTCGTTGGCTCAGGTCTTTGGCTCCACCAGCTCACTTGAGCAATTGCGAGCTACTTTCGTTGCTCCGTGACATCCTTAATACTCGGGGTGTTAGTCCTTGACCTCCACAACATCCCACGTCTCGCATATTGGTCTCATATCGAACCATGGGCTCTGATACCAATTGTAGAAACTTCGGGCCGGCCTATATTGAATTGTATCCCTAATGTGACTCACAAACCTAGATTTTTGAATAAAAATGGAGATATAATTCAATATGGGCCGATCTGAAATTTCTACACAAAGCGGTGGCCAGCACTTGGTACAACATGTCCTAAACATTGAGAACTCTCATTCCTTCACGTACCCTAACCCTTGAGTAACGTTTTAGCATGAAGCTCTTTTCATTATTAGTACATAATACACTTGCTTAAGAAACCACACTGATGTGCTCAACATGCATTTAAAGATTGGTGGAGGAGGAGGAAGTTTCAAATCATGAGGAGTTTATGCCTGAGTGTCTGACAATGATAAATATAAACTTATAATTTAGTTGTAATAGTTTACTTTATCCAGCTAAATTGGTTCTTGTGTCAGTATATTCTAGATAGTAATTTTATCTGATTTCTTAACACTTTTAAAAAAGCCAAGACTCTAGTGCAATTAATATGAAGGGTACAAGCTACCTAAAAAATTTGGGGAGACGCGTTTCCAGTGAAGATGTCCCAAAAACCAAGACTCCACCGTCCTTCTAGAGAATGAATGTACGTCATTAATATGATGAGCACAATATTAATCTACCTAAAAAATCAGGTCATGAGTCAGGCTCTACAAGTGTAAGTTAACATGGAATTAGACACCCTCGAAGAATAAAGATGAGATCGATCTACAAACCATCAGAAGAATAAAGATTACAAATCAAATTCTCTAGTCCATCCTCTTTATTTTCCGTTTATCACCAACCAAAACTAATGGATCAGACCACGGCAGTAGCGTCCCTACCTTCCTCCGTCAACCCACCCCTCAATGAAATATACAAAAAAAGTAACAGCGAAATCTCACCAACAACATCCAATGTCGGCAGCCCGACCTGCAAGACCCGACTTTCCTATCATCGATCTCTCAGCTTTATTGGAAGGAGGGGACGACGCATGCATCAGTAGACAAGTGCAAGAGAGAAATGGCTAGGGCTTCGGCTGAGTGGGGATTTTTTCATGTGGTGAACCACGGGATACCTCACCATACACAGGAAATGAGGAACGAGATTGAAGCAATGTTTTACAGACCGTTTGCGGAGAAGGAGAAATTCATGGAGACGGTGCCCGGTGCCAAGTATTACTGGGGCGGTGCTACTCCGGCGGCCAAGTCTCTTAGCACGTTGTCCTGGCTTGAGGCCATCCATATCCCTCTATCTCAGCTTACTGGTGGTGAAACTTCTGCAACATAAGGTACTCGATCATCACACGCATTTGCATTAATTAATTGTGTGGGAGATTATTCATGGAACTAATAAATCTTTTAAAATTGCAGGTCAATGAGGCAATATGCCGAACACGTCACTGAGCAAGAAGCCAAGCTTTTGAATGCACTCGCTGATGAGTGACTAGGTCGACCCACCGAATTCTTCAACAGAGAATGCAACACAAGATCAAAAGAATGCTTCTTCCGCCTCATCAAATACCCGTTATTCCTAGTTCTCTCCTGACATCCATGGAGTGAGGTCCCACACAGATGGGAGTTTTTTTATTATACTCTGGCAAGATGGGGTTGGAGGGCTGCAAGTGATGAAAGACGGCGAATGGATCAACATTAAGCCCAAGCCCGAAGCCCTTATCATAACCATCGGTGACCTCTTTCAGGTTATCTTGTCATCGAATAATTGTTCAACTACAAAAGTTTGATGGACGTGACGTGTGATTTTTTTATAAGTGCGTGCATGTGGCAGGTGTGGAGCAATGGAGAGTACAAGGCGGCGAAGGATAGGGTGGTCACGAACGGGCACACGGACAGGCATTCCATGACGTACTTTGTGTGTCCTTTGCGTGAGGCACTTGTAAAAAGTGGAGCCACAAGTTTACAAAACGTTGAGCTACGGCGAATATCGAGATCACGTGGATTACGAAATCTTTTATAAGGGCATTAAATTTGGCTCGGAGAAAGTACCTCATCACAAATTGAATAACAAATCAAATAAGCCATTATGGGGCGATTAGTGATGCTGCTTCATTTAATGAGCCATTATAATTAAGCCTACTGTCAGTTCAATAGAAAAACATATACGGAGTACTGTATGTGTTTTTATTAGCTCTGATGCATTTAGATTATATTTTTATCTGATTCTGGTTTACACTTTCCGAGAGGTTCAAACCATAACCATTGTTGATGTCATCAAAATTCCCACGGCAAAAATATGCAGCTTGCAATCAATGGAGATGAATTATCTCCGTGCAGACAGTGTTGAGAAAATCCCTGTCGTGTCAGACCACTACGTACGAGGTCTTCTTCCACCTGCGTAACTACTCCTCCCTCCAGACAGTGTTGAGAAAATCCCTGTCCTGTAATTGATCTGTTTATTAATATCTTGTTTCACCTTTATCCCTCGCTATCTTCTAATTTTTCATCCGGGTCTCCGTCTTCACCTCTATCACGTGCTGCAAAAAATTACTATCATCGTCATCTGACCCGACTTCACTTACAACAATCACCTGATCTGACGTCACCTACAGCACCCGTTCGGCGACAGTCCGCGCGTGACACAATTATTAGGAAATTAGGTGATGTATGAGAATATGGTCCCACTTTGAGCCTTCTATTTGTCCAAACATGCATAACTGCTCGTGTCTCAGATTTCATTGGCCACCCTAGCCACTCCGCTCTCCTTCAGTGTAACCATTTTTTTCTATTTAATTTTTGCATTAAAGTCTGGATTTACGGTCAAGATAATCAAGATGATATTTTTTCCTGTAATATACATTCTTCTACTCTTGTTCTTCATCAAGTATTGGCATAATTTGAATGATGTAATTATGGATACAGGAGATTCAAAGTATGATGCACATATATGGTAAAAAAATTTGATGCACACGGAAAAAATTTCAGATAGAGAGCTTTTCTGGAACGAAATGACATTTTTATTGATGCATCAAACAAATTCCAACACCTCCGATATCACGATCAAGCATGAAATATGCAAATAATCACGAGCAAGTCCGTCAGCCCCAGCCTGAAACAAGTCCTAGCCATAATCATCCCACTCCCATTATCATCATGTCCCTGACTCCCACCACCACCAGCCTTACGAAGATCCTTCCGCCTCCCAACATTCACAAAGCATCCGGCATACTCGGTGTTTTTTTTAAAAAAAAATATTTTTATTTTATTGATAATGATCCACAAGACCTAGGGCTGGAGAGCCTATAAGGGATGACACGAGGCTTAGGGTGTGGCTTGAGAGTCTACAAGGGGTTGGCACGAGGCCTAGGATGTGGCTCGAGAGCTTACAAGGAGTAGCACGAGGCCTAAGGGTTTGGCTCGAGAGCCTAAAAAGGGGTGTCACGAGGCCTAAAAATGTGGCTGGAGAATTATCCGGTCTATTGCAGTCATGTGAAGCGCGTTGATGTGGTGGATTTTTTGGCTGAGCGGAGGTGTGAGCAATCACACGTGATGGCTGCGGCACGGCTGTCAAGCGGGAGAGTTCTCACGGCGAGGCTTCCGCTCCCCTGCGCCTTAGACGTTAATGTAAACTATTCTCGTCACAACCTACGACGGCAACCACAACCGTAACAACCGTCTGCCATGTCAATGGCGTCAAGTCGTCAACCACCGTCTGCCATGTCAATGGGGTCAAGTCGTCATCGTCAACCACCCCAGCAGCAGCAGCCGTCCATGCTTCTCTCCGGCTCCATCATGTCAAGCGCGCACTGCTGCTCATCAAGCATGGCGACCATCTCTGCATCAGCTAGCTCCACTTCCCCCTCCATTAAACTAGACCTGACCCACACAGCTTCACCCGGCACCTTTCACCTCCAAAGGCCACATCCGCAGTCCCAACTGCTCCACCAAAATGTTAAAAATGTATTAAACATCCAATTAAATATCCCACGAACTCAACTTATTTTCTTCTTGAACAAAATTATTACAGAATGTATAAAACATCCAATTCATTCATTATGAATGAATGGAACAAAAGAGATACAAATTGGTAATAAATGAAATCGAATTTTGTGTGTGATTTGAATCTGGGATTGGAGATTGTTTGATCAGGATGGAGTCGGGTATGAGGGTTTTGTATTATAAGGTTGTTTGTTTGTTTTTTTTTTGTGAATTAATCAATAAATTGATGAGTGGATTATTAATTTCTTTCTCAAATTTTCCAATTTTCTTGTCTTTGTCGTGGACCCTTCACGACTTCATTTCCTTCATATAAATATCAACTAAAACCTTGAAATCCAGAGTTTAGATTTGTCGTACGTTTTATGGTTTGAAATTTTTTTTGAGTTGGTGATTATTTGATGACCATACTAGCAGTCTAAATTCATGATTTTAATGAGAGTTAGGAATCGATGTGCAATGAAATATTTTCGATAAACATTTATGCTGCGAGTGGATATCTTCTTATCGACAGGCTCAGGTGCTGCTGCAAGATGACGCTAGTGGTGCGGCAGGAACGGCTAAACCTAATGACAAAGATGCCAAAAAAAAAAGAGTTATTTTCGGTGTGATCTTGCAAGCATGGATCAGAAACCTCGCAAACCTAAGAAGGCAACGTCGTCATCAAACTGCTAAGCCGAAGGAGAAAGCATTCCAGAAGGCTTCATCGATGGAATTGATCTGCCCCCATCAGATGAGGATGATTATATTATTAGGTTGCCTCTGATGGGCATGGTTCATGTGGATTGTTTAATAAGAATAACAAAACAATAAGGTTCCATCTCGACACATAAAAGGACGTCGTACCCATCCAAAATGAAATATGCAAATAATCAATCTTCATCGTACTCAATCCTAATTCCACTAATCTTGACCGCGCCGCTCCCAGCTCTCGGGACCAACGTGACCACAACGGTCTCATCATCATCCGCATCCAAATCCTCGAGCAAGTCCGTCAGCCCCAGCCTGAGACAAGTCCTAGCCATAATCATCCCACTCCCATGACCGTCATGTCCACCACCACCAGCCTTACGAAGATCCTTCCGCCTCCCAACATTCACAAAGCTTCCAGCATACTCGGTGTTATCCGGTCTGCTCACCGGCTCATCCTCGTCGTTGATGTAAACATCAAACTTGACGTACTTGGACTGATCCAGCTCCAAGTCAATCACGAGCTCCTCCTCCTCATCCTCTTTCTCCTTCCCACTCCTCGACCTCTTCGGCCTCTTTATGTAGCTCCGTATCGTTTCATTCAATCTCTTTGGCAGCTCGGACACGTCCGTGAACTTCTTTTTTGGCAGCTCCGCCGCGTTCGCCACCCCAGCCGAGCTTTTCTTCTTGATAGCAGGCTTCACTCTTCTAGGAGTAGGTTTCGCGTTCATCCATGGAACGTCGACCTTTTGATATGCATACTTGAGCTTTTTGTGATCCAAGCAGTCTCCAACCCTAACGCGGACCAACTGAGCGTTTTCATCATAGAAATGAAACGCGGTGTTTAGGTAATCCGGGTCGGATATATCCGTTCGCCTCTTACCACCCATTTCCTTCCACAAGACCCACATCCGGTCAACGTTCGAATGGTGCCCGAAGAAAATCGGGTCACGGGCAGCTGAGTAAAAATTACCCATGTTCTCATTATTGGGCTCCGCCGGATTCCCGCACCATACATGGATCGGGCCATGGGGTAGCCCCTCCACCGACCCGCCACCCGGGGAGTCCTCCTCGCCGGCTCGGAACGGTGACCCGAAGAAGAGCCTTTTGGTCTTCGAATTCGACACCATTTGCCGGTACATGATGGAGAGGTTGACAGACTCTTGCTCCGCGTCTGTGATTGTCGGATCGACTCCGTTGAAGTCGAGGTCGATGATCTGGCCGTTGACATGGGCCGGGTCGCGGATCGGGTCATAGAGGGGCGAGCTTGGGTCGGTATACAAGGCGGGCATTCGGGACCCACCCGGAGCGTCCCAGTTCCAGAACGGAATGGCGAAGTTGGGGTCACCGATCAGCTTTCCGGCTATCCGTTCGAAGAAATAAACGTACCATCTGTGAAAGGGGAAGAAGAGCCACGAGTTGTGGATCTGAAAGTCAAGTTGCGGCAAGCCGACCTGCTGATGCGCGCCGTTGCAGTACGCGCAATGCACGTCCGCTTGCTGCATGAAGCTGCGAGGATCGTCAGCCGGCAGGGCCTTCATGAGCTCGATGGCCTTCTCGAACTTCTTAACATACTCCTCGCTGACCAAGTGCGCAGCGGGTCGGACGCGGATGGGAGCGGACTTTGGAGGCATGACAAAGTCCACTGCCTTAGTTGTCCGAGGCGGGCAGCAGTCAGTGGGTGCGGCTCCAGCTGGTAGATCAGCCGGGTCGCACTCATCAAAACGTGGCGCTTTAAGAGGCGCTGCGTTTGAGTCAGAGCCAGCCAGACCGGCTGCCCCATACAAACCTCCAAGCCCTATCAGCACATTTCTCCTATCCAGCCACAAGGGGCTGTTGGAATACAAGTCGTTCTTTCGGTCCTTAGACGCCTGGCACGCGACTCTATGCGCAGGTTTGCGGCTGCTACTTGATCTACTGGATGCCCAAAGTTGGGCGGCCGTGGATGAGAGGAAGGCTGACGGGGAGCCATAGACCACTGCGGCCGGGGAGGCTGATGGCAAGAGATAATGGAGAGAAGCCATATGTGTTTTGGTATGAGATTTCTGTTGGAGCATTTCGTTGGAATTTATAGAATTATATAGGACCTGGTAAGGTGGTTCTTCGAAGTTGTCGTGCTTCATTTGTTCTACTAACATATTCATATTCCATAAGTAGTGAGACATTTCATGTGCCCAAGGTTATATCTATTATCAAATAACAAACTTATATTAAAGAAAAGAATTCACGCTCTAATAATTTTAAAGACATAATAAGAATTGATTAGTGAAAATAAATAATTATTAAATTCCTATTTGACACGTGTTAACATTGATTCATTAATTCAAATTTGAAACAATCAGGATTATTTATAATTATTTTGAACTATTTTCATTGTCTTATTTTAATATATAAACTACAGACTAATAAAAGTCCTATATATAACGTGCAGGACTTTGTAACTTTTATGTAATGCAATATTGTCAACAATAATGCAATAAAAGTCCATATCCTTAAACCAAAGTCATCATATTAATGTCAATAGACACTCCTTATTTGCTACGTATATTTAGTCAAACATGACAAGGTCCGAAGTTTTCTTTGGTTTGCCTATAATGTTGTATTCAGAGTATTAAAGTTCATCACGATTGGAGTCCGATGATGTTTTCTCCACATCTCAAATCCAAAGCCACTATTTGTTATCAAATTGGAGATGCTAGTAATTATGTTTTGAAAATGAGCTCAAAATTAATTTAGTGAAAATGAGCTCATGTGAGTGGTTACACTACATTGATATGCTAATTATGTTTTGTGGTAATATATGATAGAGAGAGAGAGTTTGTCAGGCGACCATGAATGGGAAGAGGAAAGATCATGAATGTCGTTTTAAATTGATTTTTTGAAAACTTTAATTTGCAAAATGGTCCAATATTTCTTTTCAGAATTGTCTTTTTGCCGACAGTGATTCTAAATTGCGGTATACCCACCCATTATATGAACAAGCTGTTGGCGTCGGTGGCGAACCGAAGGGTTGTGGAGGGGTTATATGACCCGGTAAAAAAAATTATTTATTTTTATGTATTATTTTAAGTCATGAAATTTAAAAACATTCATAATTAATATTTTAAAAATTAAAATGACTTCTCTAAAATTGAGAATATACAATATATATACCCACATAATATAATATTTTTGTAGCAAACCCTTTTAATATGTTTTTTGGATCCACTCATGATTGGTGTGTGATTGTTAAACAATCTGCTCAATTATCACATTCTAGAGAACTAGATTGAAATAGAGGAGAATATCTCAAAACATTTTGGTTTTAAGATTTTATTTCCACAAAAGGGACGTACAAATTTCATAGCTTTGAATGGTAAAACGTTCAAGCAGAAGATCGTTCAAGAGGGAGTCATTCTAATGTTTCCGAGTGTGAAGGTGGAGAGAACCAGGAAAAAAAATAGAGAAAAGAATTGTTTTCTAATTTATTTATTTATTTTTTTTGAGGGAGTTGGGAGGTGTACTGTGGGAATTTAGAAGGGTGAAACACATCCTTCTTCTTTCCACCCGATTTGATTGGAATTAGGTACGAAAGGGAGAGATTAATATAATTAAAATAATCATTATACTTTTTATTTTTTATATTATTCACTTTTTAATTTTTATATATATGATTATTTAAGTAATTTCACTATTTAATCATTATACTTTTTATTTTTTATATTATTCACTTTTTAATTTTTATATATATGATTATTTAAGTAATTTCACTATTTTTTAGGCTTATCTTTCTTTAACTCAGTAACCTCTATTTTTTTATTCCACCCTCAAATCATTTCTTTTTGTTTCCTTTTTCTTTCCAATCATTTCTTTTCTACTATTTCAAAATTCGGGAACTTTTTTTTTTGACATTACAAAGAATAAACATAAAAAATACACATGCATCCAACCATCAGCGTGAAGCTTCGAATATGAAATCTTACGATCGACAGTTGAGACTTCTTGTCACTTTGACCACCACCCGGGAACAAAACTTTAACCAACTATAATTTGCACTTGACTGTTATCTAATAAATTTGAGTAGGAGAACTATTTATTTAAATCAATGTAAATGTGAATCGTGAAATTGTGTGAATAATTTCTTATCTCATAGCTCTTTAATTACTTGATTATTTTCATCCGATATTTTTTTTCACATTTTCCTCGTATGATTTCCCTGCACCAAACATGTACAACCAAATTGTTCACTGAAGTTGGAAGAGTTCAAATCCATGCACTAATAGTCTAATACACATGACTCTTTTAACTTATGATGACACATGAAACGTACATATGGTGTGAATTAGGAGTGTAAGGAAAAATCATGAAACTGATAAATTGAACCGAATCGAATCGAACTGTTTGATTCGCTTTTATTATTTAATCAGATGATTTTGATTTACAATTATTAAATACCAATCAGTTCGATCATCTCCTCTGTTCAGTTTCCATCACCACAGTTTTTTACTTCCGCCTCCGCCATCACCATTCACCGGCACTCCACCACTCTGCCACTCCACCTTCACCACCACAGTTCGCTTCTGACATCACCTGTCCACTACTCCATTTGAATTCTTTACTTCGTAGACCATTTTCTTCCACACTCATTCATGGTGAAACTCTATCTTTTGCACAGTTGATTTGGTGCCCCTTTCGTTTTTGTCGGTACTAATGAATGAAATTTACCAAGCTCTATTACGTAGTGTTCCGATCTATGAATTTTTTGCAGGCTTCCAAACAATTTCATCTACCAAAGAATGTTTTGCAAAGTGATTCAGTTGATAACTGATGTAATTAAAGAGGCAGATTCAGCTCCTAAGGTAAAAGCTAAGCAATTTGCATCTCTTATTTGGGATCACTTCACTAAGATTTTTGAAAATCCTGGGGATAAAAGTTATGTTCATTTGTGTGTAACTATTGTAAAAATGTAAAGTATGCGAACACAACAGGGACGACTACGTTTTGGGCTCATTTGAATAAGTGTAAGAATTATCCCTATAACAAGTTTCTTCATCAACAAAAAATAATTGAATCATTTCAACAGTCTAGTGGGGATTGTATAGTTTTTTGAAAATTTGATCAAGCAAAATCTAGAAAAGCTCTTGCTAAGATGATTATTATAGATGAATTGCCTTTTAGCTTTATATAGGGTGAAGCATTTAGACAATTTTGTATCAAATATGTGCCTCGATTATAATTAGTATTGCGTGTGATAATTGCTAAAGATTATCTGATGATATATGCTTATTTGAAGGAGTTGAAGAATATTTTGTGTTTCAATGCTCAACGATGTTTGTCTCACAACTGATACTTGAACTTCTCTTCAAATTTTAAGTTATATGGTTGTCACTTCACATTTTATTGACCAAACTTGGATACAGCATAAGAAAATATTAAAAAAATTTCTGATTTCATCTCATAATAGGTAAGGATGGAATGATAGAGGAAGGTGGATGTGTTGGAAAAATGCGAACAGTTGTAAGGTATATTCGTGCTTCTCCTCAACATTCTGAGCAATTTAGAATATATACGCTGTGAAAAATATGAGAATCCTTCTAAGAATAATTTGGCTCTAGATGCCTCAATTAGATGGAATTATACTTTTTTAATGTTGGAGACAGCTCTTAAGTTTCAAAAATCAATTGAATGATATGAAGAATCTGACCCTTTCTTTTCAGTTGAGATTGGTGTCAATTCTCCAGCAACTTCACATGATTGAAAAAATGCACAAGTATTTTTGTAAGTTTTTAAAGACATTTTTTGAAGTCACAAAAAAATTCAGGATCTTTGTATGTCACATCCAATTCTTATTTTCATGAAATTATGACCATCCAGTCAACTATTTACTCATGGTCTAATAGTTGGGATCTTATTTTGAAAAACATGTCTAGAACGATGAGTTTGAAGTTTGGCAAGTATTGGAAGTCGTTTGATAAAATTAATATGTTGTTCTTGATTGTTGTTGTGATGAATTTTAGATACAAATTAAAGTATGTGAGTTATTGTTATAAAAATATGTATCTATAAGCTAAGGTAGATGAGTTAGAGTTGACCCTTAAAGGATGTTGACTCGTTTGTACAATTTTTATGAGCAAGAAAAATGTGATGGAACTAACAATAAAACTGAAAATTCAGCAGAGATTGAATTTGATGGAGTAGAGATTTTTGATGATGGGGTGATTAATTTCACAAATGATTTTTGAGAGTGAGCAATGCCAAAAATGAATTCAGAATCTGAATTAGATATGTACTTAGACGAAAAGTTAGTGGAGCCTGTAGTTAGAGAAGAGTTTGATATTTTGAATTGGTGGAAGGTTAATAGCTCCAGATTTCGTATAATTTTTTTAATTGCTAGAGGTGTTTGGTGTCCCTGTTTCTACTAATGCTTCAGAATCTGTCTTTAGCACTGGTGGACGGGTTTTGAACCAATATCATAGTTCTTTGAGCCCTAGCACAGTGGAGGCTTGATATGTGCTCAAGACTAGTTATGTGCATCATCAATCCGTGTTGATATAGATGCAACTAAGAAAGAAGTGGCTGAAATTGAATCAGGTTTTTAATTTATATTTTGTGCCTTTGTTTAGTAATTTATTTACATGTTCTTTCTAATAATGTTAGTTTTTTCATGCAGTTATAAAATCAGATTCTCATTTGTCCAATGCATTTCATGAGGTTTATCTCATACATAATGACTAATGGGTCATGGTACAATAGTCTTTGGTAAAAGCAGTTTTGTTGATTTGGTCAATATTACCTGATTTGCTAGTTATTATGAGTGATATTTTTTACCTTTCTTTTGGCCAAATATTTCACTTTTCTGGATGATGTTTTGGCTTGTTCAATTTATAACTTTAGCTATCATATGTTATTGGTTGCTACTGTTATTTACTATTTTAGATGCTATAAATGATTTGCTGAGTTCTGCTGGTGCTGGTTCATAGATATAATATATAAAAGATATGTCTGCTGTCTCATTATAACTTATATGTAAATGAGTGTCAGTTGCTAGATGATAAAATATAAATGAGTGCTAGTTGCTTATTGCTTAGATCATTATAATTTATCAGTAAATGAGTGCTAGTTTCTAGATATGTCTCTTGCTTAAATTCCAATCTGATGGCTGGTTTTTCTATAGGCCTATCAACTATTGCTCCAGAATATTTGATTTTGAAGAGACTAGAGGGGAAAGTAGATACAAAAATGAAACAAGACATAAAGTTCCCGATCTGATGTATTTGTATGTGATCTAATGTCTTTTGTATTTGCATTTACATATTTCAGTTGGGAATATAAGATGTTTTGAGACATACATTGTAATATTTAGAAGGTACTTTTGTGGTCTTTATTAGAAAATGAAATTCATCGAACCGAACCGAAATCAAACCGAACCATTTGATTTAATTCAATTCAACTTTTTGAAAAAATTGGTTCAGTTCGGTTTTAAAAAATTGGAATCGATGAATTTCAGTTCGGTTTGAATTTTTGAGCAAAACGAATCGAACCATTACACTCCTAGTGCGAATCACACATTTAGATAGCTGACATCTAGACGCATGCATTATGATAACTGATAGAGTCGTCTTAAATATTTTGAGGACCCCAGAACAAAATTAAATCAAGTTAAAGAAGTTCATTTGTTTTGATTGTGTAATGAAACAAGCATAAAGTTTAGCATTGCCATTTATGTTTCCGTCAACTTTCGTCAATCAATTGCGCACTCTTTCTGATGTGCAGTGGCGGATGCACACATAACTCAGAGGGGTCAGATGACCACATTGAAATTTTCTATATAACTATACATTAGATTGACTTTACTATAAGTTTTTGATATATAGAAAAATGTCTCCCCCAAATTTACAATAAGTAGAAACCCAAACTCACCGAACAAACAATCAAAAACTGAAGATAAGAATAACCGCAGCCTGACTCTCAACCCAAAAGCCGAGTTGTGAGCCCTCTTTCGCACAGTCTGAATCGCCCTTGTTGAATGTGAGATATGAGACCTTTTACCTCTCTTTCGACAGCGTCAATTACGAGCGGCCTGCAACATCGATTCAGACAAGTTTGATGACGGCGACAATTAGAAGCGGCCGCATCTCCATTTAAGGTTTGATGAATTATAGTGATGAAGATTATAACTGATACGCTATATATACTATGCGGCCCAGCCAAATTTTTTTACTTGATTAAGTCAGGAATCCATAAATTTATTTGATTGAATTAGAATAAATAAATACTATTATTAAGGTCCAACCGTAATTCATTTATTAATGTGGCTGCAATTTTGAGTTTTGCATATAAATTCTATTTAATTAGAATAATTTATATGTAATATATTTTATAAGAAAATAAATTAGGACATTGACATCTATATATATAACAGAATAGGATTTCTATCGCGACGCTTCCGAACCGATCGGTCCGGTCCGATCTGGTTCGGTTCGATTCAATTTGGTTCAGTTTCAGATTTTAAAAAAATATTTGGTTTACAGTTTCATATTTTAAAAAGAGATGACTAATAATTTAGTTCAATTTTTAATTTTTCTCGAACCGAACCGTCGGGACGACGGATGCCTTTAATCATTCGGTTTACAGTCCCATATTTTAAAAAGGGATGACTAATAATTTGGTTCGATTTTTAATTTTTTTTGAACCGAACCGTCGGAACGACGGGTGCCTTTACTCGTTCAACAATACAAAGCTAGCAGTCGCATTCATAAACCACGAAGCCAGTAGCAGCACTCTTCACTCGTTTTTTACTCTTTTAAAATTAGAAATTGATGTGAATTGTATGAGATTTATTTCGACTCAATAAATTTCAGATAATTTATTTTTCATCAATATTTTTGGGGTTTTTATGTTGAAGATAGTTGAATATTAGTGTACTGTTTTTATTCTTTGTAAAACCAATATAAATAATTATATTTCTCTTTTTGACTCCACTCATTTATTTTTCTGGATCCGTCATTGCTGATGTGCCTCCTTATTCAATGCAAAATCATCTCCAAATGAAAATTTTGAATTCTTCATATCACATCATAATGGCTCGCGACTCGCGAGGTTGGAATTTTCAAATCTTTTTTTATTAAGGTCTATGTCATTGATCCACATCCATCCGTGGCCATTCTATTGGGCGGACAGTGGATACAGCATCCACTTAGGTCCAGATCAAATTTATTCTATTTTAGTATAAAAAAATATATTTTTAATTTTTATATCTCCAATTAAATATAACAATATTATAATTCTTATTTGTGTAATCCGGTCAACTTAAAAAAATTGTACCCCAATTAAACTTAAAAATATTATAGTTTTTTATTTTCTTACCTCATTCATTTAAAAAAAAAAATTTACATACAAAATAAAACTTTTAATTCTGCTACCGACATGCACTGTTTATTAGCCAGCCTTGATAACCAATAGATTGGAAAATATGAGCGAAGATTCTCGTGAGCCAGACAAAAGCTGGACAACGTTGTAGTTTTTGTCTCTATATATTTGAAAATGTCGAGTAAGTTTAAAACGAGGTTTGGTTACAAGTCTCATTCAACTCAAATAGCCAACCACACTCAGTGTAAATACTAAAAGCCTGGAGGACCAAACCTCAAATAGACCCAAATTCCATAAAGGCGGCTTTGTCTTCGATTCCATGGATCCCATCATCCGACTAATCTCCCATGCAAGTAAAATTTTTATAAGCAAATATTAAAACTAACTCTTAATTATTATTCTTTTCACACTTGCGATGAACATTTTAATTTAAAATAAATGAAAAGATTAATTTTGGACCAATTGGATAATAATACATGTAGTTCACACCTAAATTAATAGTGTCATAGAAATCAGTATATACGTAAAAATACATTATTTTATGTTAGAGTACAATGTCCAATTGGATTGGGTTAAAGAGGATTTTTAGACATGCCCATAAATATTATGAAGATGGCACAAAAAAAAGGAAAGTCCAAGAAGGATGTAATAGTCTGAAATTTTCTAGAATTTTCTACCTAAGAGTTTTTTTAAATTTATTTATTAAAAAAATATAATTCAATAAAAAAACTCGTTCATCTAGTTTCAAATTGCTCGTTTCTGTTATGGGCGGAGCGGATTTTGAATATAAATTAGTGGAGTCGTATTTATAATTTTTGAGCCTTAGTAAAGTAGTAGCTAGGGTCAATTTTATACATTTTTGAAGGGTGGGTATCAAAATAAAGTAACCTTTAATCTTAAATTAACAATTTTAATTTATAATTAAAGAATGAAAGTGTAATTTAAAAAGTTTTATGGGATCAATTTTACTAAAATAAGACAAATAACACACTTAATTAAAAAGTTTAAATGGGGTGATATCATTATCATATGACTCCTCCTATCCTTTGATATTGATGCGTGGTAATTCAGATCCAGGCCCGGCCCAATTAGACCGTCTATATGGACGATCGACCTGAACTCGGGCCAGGATGGGGCTCATAATCACACAAGCCTATACCATACAATGGGATTTGTATGTGTTGGCCGAAGCAAACTCTAATTTTTTTGTTAAGAAAATCTTTTAATTATAAATTACACCCATATAAATTGAATGGACTGTTCTCCCATCAATATTAAATACGGGTCAATATTATTTCCAGAGTGGATGAGATGAAACTGTTCCACTATATTTTTATTTTTATTTTGATAATTCAAATTAAAATTTATATGCTTGGTTTTTTAACTACTCCCTTCGTCCTCTAATACATGTCGTTTAAGGTTAATTTGAATAGATTAATGTGAAGTTAATACTAGTGGTTGAACATATTTAATAAGTAGGTGATTAATATTTAAAAAAAATATTCGTGCAAAAAATAAAATTGATAGATTATTATTGGTGAGGAATGTATATTTTATTGATTATGATAATGAAGTAATTAATGTTTGACGTTTTAAGGTAGTTGTTGATATTAAATACGCATAGAAAATTGTTAAGTGACAAGTAAAAGTGAACAAAAAAATTCAGTTTAGTGACACGTAAAAGAGGACAGAGTGAGTATGAGTGAAGATTTTATCCAATAGAGTTTCGTTGATGAGAGGCTGTATTGTAGAATTGTGAAGATTAAATTAAAAAAATATTTTATTTATAATATATAATTAATATGAGTGTATGAAAACTTTATTGAGAGACGAAATATGGCTCATATTGGTTTGACGAGTACATAATCTAAATCTGATCGTAGTGCTCAGATTGGTAAGTGTTTTGTGACCGGTTGCATTTGAGAATTAGGGGATAATGATCCGGTAATACATACAACAAGTAAAAATTGGAATGGTTTTCCTTAAAATATGGATGATTTTTCCAAAATAGTATGATTTTATAATTAATTAATATTATTAATTATTTATAAAGACACGTGTTAAATGATGATTGATTCTCAAATCATTAATCTCTCTTGCTGCATATTGTTTAACTGCTTGGGATTATATTCCAAAAACAGATGTACTGAATGCATATTTATTAAAATCGGATTGAAAATTAAATTGGTAATATTTTCGAATCAATGAAATTGATCGATTTATCCTCCTATTCATTTAAATAGATGTAAAATTTATATTAAAAAAATTATAATTTGAAACAATAGTTTTCAACAAATGTAGTTGCGGCAGCGGTAGTTGAGACACCGAAGAGGAGGGTGGTGGCTACTGGCTAGTACAAAAATTTCTGATGAGATTTTTCAGAAGTGAAGCAATTGCACATGAACTTCCTAACTGAGATTCATCAACATTGAAAACTCCAAGAAACTGACTCAAAATGTAACAACATTTGCCCAACTAGATTTACGGATTCAACCACAGCACATAAATCACAGTGAAACCAGCACCAGTTACCAAACTAATATTTTCCCGAGCTTTGAGGTCGCCGTCGTCGAAGTTCAGCGCATAGCTCCACGGATCATACTGAAACCTCTTTCCGCGTCTTCCATCTCCACCCTTGTTCAAAGCTTTTCTCACAGCAGCTTTCACCCTCCAGAACAGCCTCCTGCACTGACGCTTCCCGCTCGCACAGCTCACCCAGCTGCCCATCCTCCCAACCAACCCCGCCATCTCACGACTGCGTCACTCTCTCGTCTGTTTCAGCGAGCTTTATACAGTGAGAAAAGAGAGATGACGCTTCTACCTTTTTTCACTTCAGGGTATGGGCGTGTGGGAATTGAATGCGGCAGGGAAGCAAAGCAAAGCCTCGGATCCGAGCCTCAAACTGAAAATCAGAGGAAAAGAGGTTACAAATTTAAGAGCTCTACAGGCAAACAAGTACAGACAGAGAAGTCAGTTTTCCTCGGGATGCTGATATTCCATCGGTGCTAGCCAGTAGAGTAGCTATCACAATAATGGCCGTCTCCACTGCTAGTGGACTGTGGAGTGCTTTAGCAATTATGTTGCAGAAAAATAAGTGGCCCTTTGCTGCCACATAACTAAAAACAACTGAGTGATTACCTTGAGTAGGATTGATAACAGATGACCCAACTTCTTTCTGTGGATGGAGATTCACTGAGCGGGATCAGCTGAACATCCTTAAAGATCAGCGATCCGAGTCTGAGAGAAGTTATGATATGTCTGCTGGCTTCAAGGCTTCACTGATAGGCGTCGCACTGGAAGCAATCTGATGCTATTCCCAGTTTCCCACCACCTTGTGATCCTTGGATGCTTTTATGTCCGGAAGGAAATACGTGCTGCGGAATTTAATGCTCTTTGGTAGGTATCGATAAAGCCATGAAGGTCCCCAAGGGATAATAATGCTTGACATGTCCCTCGTAGGGAGCCTGGTCCTCCGCCTTTCCTCACTTGTCAGCTTACCTTAATAACGCTGCAAGCTAATAATAGTCAGATCATCTAGCAACTCACCAGGATCCAACAACACAACATATGTTGAAGTTGAACCCACAGTTGGGACCAGAATTACAATGACTGAAACTGAATAAGACAGGATGTCCGGATAACTTGAACAGCTCATACATTAGTGTATAATATTCAGGCTTCATGCCGAAATAACTAATGGGTATGCAGAAAAATCAAGCTGCTAGCCTCTGGGATTTGACGGTGTCCATGTGCTGGAGGCACAACGAAGCGATAAATCCCTGCCAGGTCTCTTCTGGTGCACCACTAAGCTGTAGATTTAGAAGCTTCCGTTGTCTTCGGTAATGCAATTCCACTTCTTTGCCCTGGTTAAGAGGACAGTTAAGGAAGATTAGCAATAAGGCCAATCAGTGTATGATAATCAAAGGTGAAAACATCGTAGCTTATAAGGATCATGGAAAGAACAGCTCAACCTTTTACTCAAAGTTTTAATTACACATTTCATTTCCCCATGTAACTTTCTTCCACAAACAGAAAGTCATGTTTTCCGACACGCGTAACATATTGTTTTGAAACTAAATATGAAAAACAACACCATTCCACGTTTTTATGGCTGATACTACATATAATTTATCTCGAACAGATTGGACAGGTTATCTGGCAAAGAGAGCAATTTGCATACCTCGTCCGAATAACGACGGAGCTTCTCATCCCTGGAATCTACACCAATTGTGGAGGATCTCAGGCGGCTCTCCCGCCTTTGTTGCTTGGGCATTGACACTATGTCGAGCCAACTGGAGCCGTGTATCGATTGCTCAGGTGAAGTTCTGGCTAGGCGCTTGAAATTGATAACAAGGCTGATGTCAACAATCCCATCAAGAAGCTCCTGCAAACAAAAACAAAGAAGAAAAAAACCTGTAAACTGTCCAAAACAACAAATGTAAAACACAAATAAACAATGTTTCTCATAGCTGAAGTTTCTTAATCTTACAGCTTGGGATTTGTTGATAGGAACTCCGGTCAAAATAAACCCAGATTCGCCAATCGACTGACCATGCTCCAGCCTCTTCAACAGCAGCGCGAACTTGACATCCTCCGGGACTCGCTTTCCCAGGCCGCCACCACTTAACACCTGTCCCAAAAAAATACAGATTTTTTTTCAAAAATATCCTTTCTTTCGCCGTCTGTCATTTCGACACCCGCCCTTGATTTTTATCTATTCTATCCTATTTTTAGATCTTCATTATTGTAAACAATGAAGATGATAGACATCTTCGTTGATTAAAACAGCTAACCCTACACTTGCCCCTCCAGTGAAGATGCTAATCATCTTCGTTGTCTCAAACTAAGTACTTTACACCAATAATCAACGCGATTTGATTCAGCGAAGAGATTAACCTTCTTCGCTGATATTTATGTTATCTTTTAGATCGGGGAAGTTCATTGTTTAGAACAGCAAAGTTCCGGCGAAGAAGATAGAATAAATGATCCTTTATCCTATATTTCAATCGAAGTTCTATCTTGGCTAGGCTTAGGATAAAAGATCATCATTGTTTCACATAGCGAAGAATATAATTATCTTCGCCAGTTTTAAACCACGAAGATGTCAAAGCTGGAACAAAATCGTGAAACAGGCAATCCAGCAATAATCTCAACCACACAAAAACATCTAAATAGCGATAAAACAAAAACAAATAGAAGCTTGACACATATCACTCCCCAGAATCAAAGCCCTAATTTTTCTAAGATCACAATCAAAATGACACACATACATAAATAATTAAATTACACAACCAAATTTGACTATGAAGAATCCAGAAAATAAATTTCCTGCAGACTAAAAAGATAATAAATTAAAATTAAAAAATAAATTGAAGACCTGCTTGTAAGGAGAGGAGTGAAGACCGAGTTCCCGCAGGATGAGAGATCGCATGGAAATGTGCTGGACTTGAAGCAGCTTGGATATCCTTTCAGCATACACGTCCTTCTTCATACCTTGCTCCCCAGTCACCACCCACCGCGCTCCATTTCCTCCACTCGACACTTCTCCGAAATCCACTCCGTCACAGTAAGGATATCTAACTACATCGTCGGAGCTGAAGCAACGATACGCGCGAGATCCGACGGAGCCGAGCCGGAGGAGAGGCCGCGCGGTCGCTGTAAGTCGGCTGATCGGCGCCATTGCTGGAGACGATGGTAGAGAAAGGGAGGGGGAAGAGAGGATGGTGTGAGAGGTGGGCCCATTATTGGGCCTTACTTAGCCCAATATCGGCCCGTTATGCTTTGATGGTGTGGGTTTGAACGGGGCCGGTCGTGGGCTCGTTCGAGTGTTGAAGTAGCTGCCACGTCACCAACAAAGTCCTCGTGGGCTGCACATGTTCCTTGGTGTGTGGAGGGACAGAGTGGGGACTTTACCTTTCTTTTGTCTACTAATTTTATGCTTAAATATAATTAAATTATTGCAAAAGCAACTAGAAATTATCTCATTACAAAATGAGGTCAAAAGGTGCTTTCATTAGACAAAACTTAACAATTAGTTATCTCCCACACTTTTAGGGGTTGGTCATCAACTAAAATTCACTTTTTCTAACTTATATTTCATTGAATTTTCACTAATTTAGAGTTTTAATGTTTGGAAATTCCCAGATTAGTTCAAATCCCCATATCTAGATATGTTAAAAAATAAAAAATTTAATTACGATTAAAATTTTAAATTTTTAATGTGTTTTATAATTTAATAATACCAATTCACTTAAAAAAATGACGTGCAACTCACATTCTTTAATTACTTAGATATGTTTTTTATAGCATGAATCCTAAATTTTTGCGTACGTTTTTCTGCGTCTCTTTTTGATATTAGAGAGATCCGATAAATTAATCAAATTATAATTTTATTAAAACTCAAAAATTTATATATGGAAGCCCAAATCATATTTTCTCCCCCATCCTAGCTATGTGTAAAACTCTCCCTCTAAAATCTTACTTTACATGTTTAATTTATGAAAATTATAATAAAAAGAAAATTGATTTCAAGAATGATCAAGCTAGTTTACAACGAGAAAAAAATAGGAGTAGTTATCTTCAAACAATTGTGAAATTACTCAAAACAAGGAGGTTTATATTTAATAAATATGTTTAATTTAATTATTAATCCTTTTAAGAAATAGTAAAATTTCTTATCTGATTATTAAAAAAAACAATTAAATTTGACAGATAAAAAGCAGGAGAGAGTAAAAAATAAGAAAACAAAACAGCCGTGCACTGCACGGGCACATCATCATCCATTTGAATAAACAGTCGCCCCATTCTTCAAACCTCGTCGGCAATTTTCACACTCCCACTTCTCTTCAAAAATCCATCTCCGACTCCGACAGTTTCCCGGTCAATCTCCGGCGCCGTCGATCACTTCAGCCAAATACCTCCACTCCTCTCATTTCCACCGTTCGCAACTTCTCATACGAACAAAAGACCATACCATACGATGCGCGCACAGCAGAGCAACTGATCAATCATTTGCGTTCTTGCGTTGCGCTGATTACTGCAAATGGCGGCTGGCGATCGGATGGGGTGGCCGCCGACCGTGTCCCCGCCGCTGAACTGGCAGAAGGAGGATCCGCACTGGAGGCATTTCGACAACTCGGTCAACGCCGTATCGTTCGGTTTCGTCGCTACGGCCATTCTCATCGCCATGTTCCTGGTCATGGCGGTTTTCGAGAGGTTTATACGTCCTCCGGGCGCGGAGTTCGTTGGGAACGGTGGCGGTCCTGGGAGCCGTCATCGTCGAGCGGATTTGGAGGCGCGGGGTGAACTGGAAAGGAAGCTCGCTGCTGCTCCGCCTTCGCCGAAGGTAATTCACCTTTTTTGCCCTAATTTTGACTAATTGAGTGTCTATGTGTGCCCTAATTTGACTGATTCCAATTTTAGGTTTTCTGAAAAAATATTGATTGACCTAATTTAGGTACCATGTTGGCTTTGGCTACTCCAGCTTGAAGCTGTTAATGTCATTGAATCTGAGCTTAGTTTATTTTTACATGATTTGTTATATTGAGTTTGCACTTTATGCCGCAAGCAGCATGCTCAAGCTCAATCTGTGGTGTAAAGTGTGTGAGGAGCTTTTGCTTTCTGTCAAGCCATGACATGTGTTGAAATTGG
The DNA here is from genome assembly GCA_002312845.1 of Kalanchoe fedtschenkoi. Taxonomy (NCBI): domain Eukaryota; kingdom Viridiplantae; phylum Streptophyta; class Magnoliopsida; order Saxifragales; family Crassulaceae; genus Kalanchoe; species Kalanchoe fedtschenkoi. Next base: position 51,340 of record NQLW01001262.1, on the reverse strand, counting down.
TCCCAAGGGCTTTGATAAAGTCACAACACTGTACTATTTAATGATTCTTGTTGCTGCTCATACCAATCTTTGTGCATATGGGCGATCTACTGATCTAAGCTTAGCGTCCAGGTTCATACCCATTAGTTTCAATGATGCCTTTCCCATGTCCCGTGCCCCACCGGTGACGATGATTAGCTGATCTAAGTTCGAAGGGGAGCGCTTTAATTCTTGGTAGACCCTTATTAAGCTTTGATCGGTTGCCGGCTTGATGTTAATAGTCTTGAATTCCGATATTCTGAGTAGATGTGTCAGCTAAAGGGATATAAAATTTGTACTGAACTTCTTCATCCATCTGCTATAGTGAGAACAACTGCAGTGCAGTCTTTAGTTAACATATCGTTAGGTGCACATCTGCTAACTAACTGTCAGGAACACATCTGCTGCCCATGATGTAAAGGCACATTAGCTTCAATATTTAACCTAGTGGGATCATGTGATCACACTGTCATTCTCTTATTTTTCACTTGCTTTTTCTATAAGGTAGTCTTCATCAGCAAGCACTGTCTTGAGCCTTACCTTTTAATCTGCATTGTTGAGGCATTTGGTGAAGGTGTTGTAGCAAGTACATAGGCTGTGAGTATGAGTACTATTTTCTGCATTAAATGTTTTCACGGACTACTGGCAGATGGCTCTTTTAGACCCAGCATTATTGCCCCACATAATTTCAGAGATTAATACACACCACCTGTTTCGTATAGTTCCTTTAGAGAAGTGGCAGGCGAAAAAGAAATATTTCTTACATCATTTAAGCATCTTATGCTCTACATGTTAGAATCTTGACGTGATAGCTATGTCTTACTTTTGAGGTTTGAGTTTGCTATTATATGCAGACAATGAGACCCCAAAAGCTCCTTGATTTCTACTCTCATAAATCTATTGATGTGCAAGTTGTCAAGTTTTTTGCACTACCAGTTGTATGAGGTAATTTGGATGCAGCCAGTTGCTCCAATTTATGGCTATGACATCTTGGCATTCCTGGCTTTGCGCCTCTACTGCCTTAAAATCCCATGCAAGCCTTAGGAGTACTGACTTATGCCTTGGTGATATGCAAGGTTGTGTACTTGTGTTGTGAGTTCTGACTTATGCCATGGTGATAGTGTTTCACAAGTATTTACAAGTTGCGAAACTAAACAAAAATCTATCGTTGGCACAGTTTTGAGATAATGTTCCTGCATTATGCGAGAAAAAAATAGGGAGGCATCATTAAAGCACTGCCCACGTGACTGGTTATAGTTTAGTTTGCTTGTTTTGAAAAAGTTGTTTTTTTATATTATCTTATCCAGTTGGCAAGAAGTTAGAACACTAAGATTGAATCTGTTAATAATGGCTAACCAGCATTGCTGTAGCTCTTTTAGATTTGTAGATGAATGAACACTTGGGATCATTGTATGTTTTCTATTGTGTGTTGGGAAAGCCAAGGAAAGTTTGCTCTTGTTCCCTGTCTACCCTATATACCAACATATTGATGTGAGGAGCATCTGCATATTTTCATAAAAAGACGATGTAGTGGGGTATTTATTAGGGGAGTAGTTGCCCAGGTTGCGTAACAATCCTATCCTAACCGACACATGTAGTGTTACATAATTGTGATAAGATATGATGTCGGACATTGTTACTTGCGGGTCACAAGTAACAGATGCCAGATTTAGACACTTGATAATTCATTAGCATTAGTCTTGTTATCGACCTGTTTTATTCTCTGGTTTCATCAGTTATTCTGATCAGCAAATCTCTCATTTTTATTGCAGATGCATGTTTACGCCAGAGAAGTGTCAGTGTTGATGCCAGGAGAAAACCTCCCAACCTTCATTGCCCAGCCAGCCCCTGCACCCTGCCCACCTGAGCGTGTCCAGTGGCATCTTCATCAACATCAGCATTGTATCCCATCTCCCAGTCGCATATCAATCTCCAGCCCAGTCAGAATCACAAGTCCCACATGAGAAAAAAAACATCGACACCAGACACTAGCTTTGCCTCCTTGCCACGGATTCATAGCACAATCGAAGTTTGGTTTTGCACCAGTCCTGGAACGAACCACCACACTTCACATGGATTCCTGAGGTTCTGTGGCCTCTCCATTTGTGTACATAAAACTAAGATGTTGTAATGCAATGCAATGTAGCCATTGATGGCCAATTTGTCAGTTCCATGAGAATGGGAGAAGAAGCAGAGGAAGAAGAAGGCCTGTAAAACTGAGCCCAGATTGATGAAACCCATGGCCTCCTGCAGAAGCCCAAATCTCCAAGCAACATAACAATCATTGTCATTGGCTCATTAGCAAGCACATGAAAGTCACCATCTCATCAAAAGCTGGCTGTGGGAAACAGGACAAAAACCGCACCGAAAGAGTCAACAGTCAACACCAGTCAATAAATGACATAAGCCTACCTCCCAATCAGACACAGAGACTGACAGAGATGGAAGGAAGAAGAGAGAAAAGGTGGAGAAGAATGAAAATGCATTAAGATCAAACCCCTCTTAGCCATCAAATTAGAGCCCTAATGACATAAACATGATTACAAGTACAATAGAAGAAGAAGAAGATGGTGTAAATGTGAAGCCTGTGATCATAGGAAGATGAAGCACTCCAAGGCCACCAGTGGATTCTCCAGCGACTCATCCGCCTGTCCCCACTTCTCCTCCTCATTTCTTCGGCTACTCTCTGCCGCCGTGCCACGTGTCCGGTTTGGCGACTGCCCCTGCACCTTCCTCCCAGACGGACTCCTCCCCACGCCCCCTCCAGCCCTCATCCCCGGCGACCTCGACCTCTCCCCCGCCTCCGGCCGCCCCCAAGCCGCCTTCTGCGGCGAGTCCCTGCTCGAAACCGACCTCACCGCCATGGCTCCCCCACCACCGCTGCCGCCATCGTTACTCATCCTCCTTCCCGGAGACGGGTCTGACGATTTCCTCACCGGGGATCTACGCCGCCCCACCTCCCCGGAAAAGGACTTGCTTTTGGGATACATCTTCACCGGCGTCCTGTCCCTTGACTGACTCTGACCGTGCCTGTAATACTCATTGCTGTCCCTCCTCTCCCCTTCCGAGATCTCGTCCCTCTCGCTCGCCGTTTCCTGCCGCTGGCCATTCTTCATCATCCCCACGTCATGCACTCCGGCATTCCGCCGAGGGTTGTAGCCGCTGCTGACGTTGTTCATCTTCATTCCCGCGGCATTGTCCCGTGAAACGAAACAAGCGGGCCTGGCCGGAGTCTCGGAAAGCACTTCCTTCACCGTCTCCTCCTCCGTCGACGTAAAGGAAGTAGCTTTCTCGTCAAACCGCCGCACGCCGCGTGACTCGGATCCCCCGTCGCCGCCTCCGTCTGTGCTCACGCAGCAACCCATTTGGACCAAGACCCAGCTCAGATTCTCACGCGTAGATGAAAACCCAGATGCCGAAAATCTCAAAACCGGAGCTAAGCGAAATGGATCAGGCAGCTGGAGCTACCGCAAGTTCGGTTTTTTAATGTATCTGCAAATCTGAAATCTGGAGTGAGAGAGAAGAGCTGGTGAATTTGAAGTCTTGGTGATCTGTGTACGGCAATCATTTTCAGATATGAATAATTTCTTTATGCAGACGGCACATGTTGCAGTGAGACCATGTGAGGATGAGTGATGGTGATCCCAATTTTCATAGATTTTCCAGAAGTGAGACTGACCTGCTGGGACCAATCACGTGGCGGTTGAATGTACTGAAATGAATGCGAACAATCTTGATTTCCAATTTACCAGAAGATGTACCCAGCGGTGAAATTTGTCAGGTTTGGACTGGTTGGAGCTGGAATTTGGAAAAGGATGGATGACGACGGGGCAGTTTCTTCTACTTACTGGACACAATGGTAGCTAATTGTTATATCTTCGTGGCTAAATGTTGAGAGGTCGTTGATAAAAAATCAAATTGGCCTATTCATAACAAAAACATGATTGTGCCTATTTATCTCCAAATTGAAATTTCAGGCTAAGGACAACTGAGTATTGGGACAACATATGGATGCTATGAACTTGCCAACAACTGATTGAAAGCTGGAGGAACAAGATAACCTGGCAAATGTATGAGCACAGAGACTTGTTGGTTGGAGTTGGACCACTTGAGGGGTGGGATCTTAATGTGTGTGAACTGTGAGGTGAAAATGTCATTCAACAAAAATACAGACCGATTCATTATGATGGAGAGCATGACAGAGTTACTGACTTACTGTGTGAACTTAGTGCATATTGATAGCATGACAAGGGATTTGTAATTAGAGTAAAGAAGCAATAGATGAAGTAGAAATGCTCAATTTAGTTAGGTCCCAAATTATGCATTGCATTCTTCCATTTCTAATTTATAAATCACATGGAATTTACTTACTTACTCACGTCTAAAACTGAATCAAATGGTAAGGGCATCTCCATTAACGTTTCGTAGGGAGGTTTGTGTCAGGCCACGAACCGCTTCGTTCTGATATGGAGGTTGGTTCGTAATTTTCTGACACAACACCGCTTCGTCGGCACGAAACGGTTCGCGAATTGATAATACACGGTGTTTTTAAGTTAAAAGTGTCGTATATATCATATACGGCGTTTTTAACTGAAAAGCGTTGTATAAAGTATTACCATATACGACGTTTTTAACTTTAAAACGTCATATAAAGTATATACCACATACGGCGTTTTTAACTTAAAAACGTCGTCTATGGTATGTTATTTAAATTTAGAAGATCTTTAATTGTACATAATCTTTATACCATAATTAATTAATCTTTAAAAAATCTTTATACATATTGAAAAATTTTATTATTTAAAATTTTATCATATAAATGTCCAAATAAATCTTTAATAATTTTAAACAATCAAGTATTTAATTAATCTAGAAAAATCTTTAATTGACATATGAAAAGAAGAAAATGGTATAGTAAGACATGTGAATCCATGCGCAGAGGTTTGAAAGGTTTGTTTCAATGTGGATGTAAGTTTGTGAAAAGAAAATTAATCATAAATCTGAATTGACATGACACAAATCTGATGTGGATGTTTAATAAATAAGATTACCCTCATAACAATTCATATTGCTACAGATTTGCCAAAAGAAAAAGAAACGGAGGGTTTTGCTTTTGCTACCAATTTATGACGACTAGTGCTTCATATATATGAAATAATTTGTTTTGTAGCAATAAAAGATTTCAAAAAATATTAATTGATCAATCTAGTAACTTACTTTTTATTTTTAAATAGTTAATGAAATAAAATTTAAAATACGGTAGTACAAATCTTGTTTTCATTTTTTCCTTCCATGTATACAATGATTTACAAATTGATACATTTTATAAATTTCATGTACACTCATTACTTAAAAATTCAAATCTTTTATAGTGATGCATATGATATTATAGTCAACAATCTATATACTATTGTACAATATTCATGGACGGTAGAGATTAACTCAATAGTAGATTGTTATATAAATTTCTTCTAAAAGTTGCAGAAAATATCTTTTGAAGCCCCCCTATTTGGACTCTTCCAATTGGGCTTATCTTAAGCTTGGCTTAGAATGCTGCCCCTCATCAGGCTCAAACCCGTACTGTGTTAGCTTGAAACATGCTTAACTTTTTTTATTATATACTCCATGTTTTTTATTGGTAACTTAATTATATTAATTATTTAATTTTATTTATTATTTAATAATTGTAATATACATTTAATATTCTCACATATAAAAAAAATGAGAATTAATCACATCATTATCTGCAATTCATACAAAAATATATCTACACTAATAATAGCAAATCACATTGTATCTTTTACATGAAATTATATAAAAAAATATTAAATAATATCTTGTTTAAATTTTTCTAAAATATCAATAACTTTTTAATCTATTAAATCTGACCGACTAAGAATGGTAGGAGCCGCAAATTTTTGGGTGCTTTGAGAGTGAGTGTTCTTGTTTGCAACGTCGTTTTGTTTTTTATCAAACAATGTTGTTTTACGTCTTACACATTAAACGTCTTACGCTCGGTCAAAATAGCTCATAAATATATAAGCACATCTGATAAATATGACAGTACAATTGATGAATGTGTTGAATATCATAAGTTGATCAACACAATTGGTGAATATATAAGCACAACTAATGAATATTCACCATTTGATATGCTATATTCAGAAGTTGTTTTGTCAACTGATGAATATATAAGCACAACTGATGAATATTCATCAGTTGTGTTTCTAAATTCATCAGTTGGCCTGTTATATTCATCAGTTGACCTATTATATTCATCAGATGGCCTGCTATATTCATCAGATAATTTGTTCTTCTATATTTACATAAAACAACAACTAGTGAATATATAATCACAACTAGTGAATAGTCATCAGTTGTTTTGTCAACTGATGAATATATAAGCACAACTGATGAATTCAGTTGATGTGCTATATTCATCAGATGATTTGTCCTTCTATATTTGCAGAAAACAACAACTAGTGAATATATAAGCACAACTGGTGAATATTCATCAGTTGATCTGCTATATTCATCAGTTGTGCTTCTATATTCATCAGTTGACCTGCTATATTCATCAATTAACCTATTATATTCGTCAAATGATTTGTGCTTCTATATTTACAGAAAATCACCACTGGTTAATATAGAAGCACAACTGATGTATTCACCAATTAAGATAGAATACGAATGAGAAAATGAGGAAAACGACATCGCATTTCATCAAAATTAAAACGACGTTGTCAATAAGAATATCTAATATCGGATCCGGTCAGAGTGATTGATTGGTAGTCTAATGACAAGGACTCATTTTTTATTCCTATTATTCAGTTCACATTAATAAACTTTGAATAATATTTTTCATTTATTTTAATTTACGTCAATAATACCTCATGCACCGACTTCTCATTGACCAACAGTTGACTAGTGTCACACTTCTTCAACGCTGACACCAACTCAACAAGACAAGCAAGTCCCAAGTCGTGAATCTTCAATCTCGACACAAATTGTCAGAGCTCCGAGCATTGAAGGCCGGACTCCACCCTCAAAGCTCGCGCTTTTTGAATTCCTCATCGACAAAGCTCTGCTTCCCCCATTAATCCACCGTCCCAACTTCCAGCTGTAGTTCATCCATTTGATGCCCGAATCCGCACCTTGCGTGTGCCGGACGATTGCGCCCAATTTTCTAATAACGAGACTCAGCGGAGCCGAGCCGAGTCGAGTCGAGTCGAATGCAAGCTGAGCAACTCAGCCGGGTTTCCTTCCGCATTCATCTAACAGCCGGAAAGCGAGACCCGCATGCGAAGACTGCTTAGCTTAAAACGTGGCGCCCCTTCCGTCGCCCATCTGTCATCTTCCTCGTTGCTCTCTTATCGCTGTCTTGAGTTGGTTTTGAATTTGAGCTGAATTGTCGGGTAAAAGTCTGCTCGGTGAGGTGCGTTAGGTGATCAGTAGCTGGGGTTTTTGGTCAGGCATTTCGTCGAACAGGTGGAGCTCACACTCTTTTGTGCCGCAGAAAGCTTCTGAGAGCCTGAAGCTTCTGAATTGAGGTTAAATTCTCTGCTTTTGCCCCCAACTTGTTGTCTCGCTCGAGATTGGCTTCACCCTGGTGCAGCTTGCGTTGCTTTGTTTCAACTTTCAAGCTCAGTTAGTGTGATTTGAGTGGGTTTCTGAGCAGTTTAGTTCCTTATTTATCCAGCTTCCTGGAAGCACAGCTGCATGCAATGCTAGTTTGTCGAATTTGGTGGTTATAAACTTGTAATTAAGCTGATTCGGTAATTCGGTTGTTTCGACATTTTTTCTGCAGAGTTAGATGTGATTCTTTATGGGCAAAACGAAGAGGAGTGATGCCTATGAAGCCGCTGAAACCATGTCAACTGCGGAAAGCACTTGCTCCCTTTGACGGGGTATGTAAGAAAAAAAGTCGTATGCATAGTGTATCTCAATGTGGACTTCCAGCATCGGTATGTTTTGGAAATGCAGGAAAGTCTCCCTTCGAAGATGAGGAGGCAACTGCCGTTCACCGGATTAGTCTGTTTAGTTATGCTGTTCATCATTTACAGAACCACTAATTATCAGTACCATCAAACTGAGGTACACCACTTCGGAACAGTCTTACTTGTCCTCTTATTCGGCTAAATGTTTAACAAAATTTTCTTGAAATTTCAGTTCGAGAAAATGCACCCGTTTGAAACTGAAGAGGTGAGCTTGTTCTTTCAAGCATCTCACAATATGTATTTTTTTTTCCAAAACTGTTCTATTCGCTTTGTTTTAAATCATTTCTGCACCACCCAGTCTTGGTTTTTTTTACATTATAACCTTTTCACATTTCGGAAGCGCGAAAATCCCCTCATGTTCGCACTTCCGAACCACGCAAATGAGGAGATTTTTCCGTTTCTGAAAGGTGAAAAGTGTAGAATGGAAAAAAAAAACCATGACCGGATGCCCAAATGATTGAACACGAAGCGAATAGGACAGTTTTGAAAAAAAATCCACAATATGTTGCCATTTTTACTTAGGTTATATCACTGTGAAGATTTCGTCTGATATACTGAGTGCAGCAATAATCTCATCCTTATCACAAGGTACAATTTGTACTTTCAGGATTTTATGGCAGATTCTAAGAAGCTGAACGGGTTGCCCCGCGGCATTGTTCAACCGAGATCGGATTTGGAGTTAAAGCCCTTGTGGGCAAGCTCAAGAATAAAGGTGCACTTTGGTTGTGGCGTTTTGCACACCTGTTATGTACCTCTATTTTGTTGGCTATTTCGACCATTACATAAAATTGTGACTATTTTATTCTGTCTTTTTATGCTTTTGCATATTTTCTGTTGCCTGATCTGATCGAAGCTTCTTGGTACACGGTCTGGAATTCAGGATGATGTTGCAACCAATCGACATTTGCTTGCAATCCCCGTCGGTATCAACCAAAAAACAAATGTGGATGCTATTGTGCAAAAGGTACAAATCTCAATATCGATCAAGTCATGGGAAAAAAAAATCTTATCTCCGAAGTCTAACTGTAGTGAATTCAGTTCCTGCCAGAGAACTTCACAGTCATTCTGTTCCATTATGATGGCAATGTCGATGGTTGGTTCGATCTTGACTGGAGTAACAACGTTGTACATATAGTGGCACAGAATCAAACGAAATGGTTTTTTCTGTCACCGTCATAGTCCCTACTCCTACACCTTTTTTAGGACTCCTCGAGTCCTCGACAGAATTTTATTTCTGCCGATGAAAAATGCTTGCGCACAGGACTTAATTTTTTTTGCTGTCCAGGTGGTTTGCAAAGCGGTTTTTGCATCCGGATGTCGTTGCCATTTATGATTACGTATTTCTTTGGGATGAAGATGTTGCTGTGGACCATTTTGATCCTAGAAGGTATGATTATGTTGGTACCGCGGCTAACTGCCACAATGCTCTTGGTTTAAACAAATATATATCGGGAGGACAGATTGCAGTTCAAACTATACTCAAGTGTTGTCCGCTTGTCACTAATATTAGATTGATAATGTTCCATTGTCACAGATACTTAAGCATCGTGAAATCAGAGGGACTAGAGATATCTCAGCCTGCTCTTGGCATAAATTCAACAAACATACATCACAAAATCACAATGCGCAAAAAAACAAAACGGATGCACAGGTGAACAAAATTTTTAATTTTTTTATTATAAATCTCGAATACTCTTGATCTATTCTTTATTTTTTCTTTGTTGGTAACTATAAAGCTTTTGTGTCAAGACATTTTGATTCATAATGCAGACGAGTATATGACCTCCGCGGCAGTGTCAAGTGTTCCCGCACGAGTGTAGGACCGCCTTGCAACGGGTGTGTATATTACATCTTCAAATTCTCCTGCAGATTGTTAAGGGATTTTTTTTTTTCTGTTTGGAGTCAGAACTTGGTGTTTGGGTCTAGCTCTATGTGAATAATAATTACTTTGAGTTGTAGTTTTGTGGAAGGGATGGCTCCGGTCTTCTCAAGATCCGCCTGGTTTTGCGCTTGGCATCTCATACAGGTCAGCTTACTCCTCCAGTCACGTGAAATTGCTTTGTTTAGGTATTGCATTTCAACGCCATGTGTTGTGAAGCTCTTCATATAAATCATGCTCACCCAAATATAATGATTTAAATATGAAACCCTAAACGGCCAGTCGCTCCAATATCTGTCACAGCTCACAGCTTGAGGATTTAAATTACATCTTTGAAGTGAATGCTTCTTCACTTTATGTCACATCTATGCTTAAGTCTAATTCTGCTGCCTTCATCATTGCTTTGTTCAGAATGATCTTGTTCACGGATGGGGCATGGATATGAAACTCGGATATTGCGCACAGGTGAGGAGTTGATGTCACTGTTCACATTCAAAGTTGGTCAGCATCAGCCAAGTGTTGTTTTGCTTCTCATGGATCACAAGCGTCTCGTGATTGGGTATCTTGCAGGGCGACCGCACAAAGAAGGTAGGAATCATCGACAGCGAATTTATCGTTCATAAAGGAATACAAACGCTAGGCGGACCCTCAGTCAAAAAGGTTCTTCGCCATCGTGTGTTTTTAAGTTTGGCTAGTTTAGCAGCTTCCCGAAAATTTTCAAGCTGACACACACTCTTTCTCATCGCTACTGATCATCTCAAACCTGTTTGTGTCTTCCAGCCACCTCCCGATCTCTCTTCATCACTTCGCAAAGCGCAGAGACGTTCAGCCTTTGATACGCGATCAGAGGTGAGTACCAGGCATCAGTTCTACTCGAGCCTAAGAACGCCAAACTCACACTGATGCGCGCTTTCCCAATTGCATACATGCAGGTGAGGAGGCAATCCACGGCTGAGCTTCAAATCTTCAAAGCGCGTTGGGATCAAGCTGTGAAGGGCGACAAGAACTGGGTCGATCCATCTCTAAGACCTCCGAGCAAGAAGAAAGCACAACAACTCCCTCGACCGCGCCCCGCCTCCTAACACCGCTACGACACTTCATGTTTACAATCCGGGAGGAAGCTCAATAGTCATAGTGCAGTAGCTAGGCACTGAACAGTACTGGCGTCAAAATCGTGCTGTCAACACAACACAAATGTTTTGTCATGATATAAATTTATAGGGTTTAAAAGAGACAGACCAGTTATTGACAGGGTGATTCGTTCGCAAATTTCGTTGCTAAATAGGATTGTTGTTGTCGCTAATTTAATCGAGCTCTGTGCACGTAAAGCTGTTTGGGTCGGAGTCTTTTCGGGCTGTTGGGCCTGGAGTTCATTTTTGGGCTGTTGGGCTTTTCAAGGTGCTGATTCTGTGGCCCATTGTCAACCCACAAGGTGAAAAGGGCATCTAAAACTTACGTATTTGATTGGTCCATGCAACTATAATTAATTAAGCTATTAATAAGAATATTTAATAAACAAATTAATGTATATGAGCTTTATTTGTCCTTGAATTGTCGATATCTTTTACTAATCTCCAACGTGAAAATTGTCACTTCTGTGTTAACGTTGTCTCCTATTCCCGTATAGCCTCACACCTCTACGAAAAAGATAAGATTAACCACACATTACTCATATCTTATTTTGTTAAATTTAATGGGTTCTATTAAGAGATAGTCTCTTAATATATTAAATATTAAATGAATCAATCATTTGTTTTTTTATACTGAATGATTTTTGGTAAAGTCTGAATCATTCCTCGTTAATTTTACCTCTTATTCGGTCAGAGACACCCAATAATAAAAAAAAATGGAAGTTAAATTTATTCCTCTTCAAGTTCTCTTCTTTGGACCCTGGCCGCTCAGACTGAAAGTTTTCTACTAAGTTTTATTTTAAAAAATCAGTTCAATTTTTTTTACTGTAATAATATTATGAATGTAATGGTAAATCGTTTTGTTTATAATAATATTAGTTTAGGAATGTAATGTTAAATTATATCGTGTTATTTCTGACCGCAATTAGGTAAATGATTATAGTTCAAGGCCCCTTCTGAATTTTATTCCTAAATTTTTTACTTTACCTTACTTTTATAATACCATTTAGTTAATTTTGTTTATTTTAGTGTTTCAGAATGTTTAGTACATTCATATATACCATAAAAGCTAAAAATCATAAAAATTCTAACTCTATAAACCCTCAAAACTATCAACACAAAGGATGAGTGTGAACTAGTCCGCATCGAAACTGACTTCACGATAAGAGTGGAGGGGTTTGCGATCTCTGACCATCACAAAAATAAATAAAAAATAAAATTAAAAAATCCTAAATCCAACAATTAAGAAATCCTAAAAAACACAAAAATCATAAAATTCTTCAAACTCTATAACCCAAAAATGAAAAATAATAAATAATAAAATTTAATTTTTTTTATTTAGGATTTCTTACCTAATTAATTCAGATATGAATTAGCGACGAAGAATACAAGGTTGTCGTGGTGGAAAGAACAATAACTTTCACAGTCGGTTGATGATAAGAAGAAGTCGACTACGCGCTAATCCTTCAACTCCATTTCTCTCGAACAAGAAGACGACGAAGAAGCTCTCAGCTTCGCATTTCAGATCTCCGCTTCCGGCTGACGTCACTCTCCTGACCGATCCCGCCGCTAGCGATGGCGCGACGCTACGACGCCAATCCGTTCGAGGAAGAGGAGGAAGTCAATCCCTTCTCCGTATGTCGTCGAACCTTCTCCTTCGTTTACGTTTTGAAATCTATGGTTTCTGGTTTTGAACGTGGAGTGTGTGATTTTCTCGAGTTTATCCGCTATGTCGTGCGGTGTTTGCGGCGGCGGTGGTGGTAGGTGGGATCAGTTCGGATTAAGATTAGGGGGTTTTGGAGGTTGCTTCGGTCGCTGAGGGGTGAATCAGTGAATGAGTCGTTTGGTTGCGTGATTGAGTGTCTGGTCGTCGTTTTGTCGGCGGTGGACTGAGGGTGGACTAGGTGTCTGGACTTAGATCTGATGGTCGGTAAACCGGATGAGTATGTGGACTGGTTTAAGTGGTGGATCGTGTGTCAGGGTTCAGATTGTTAAGCTGGGAATGGTATTGGGGATCGTGTGCTTGTTGATGTAACTTCCGCGCGAAGTTATCAGGGTGTTCTTGCCTTATGAATTCGTGGTGATTAGTTGTGGGATCGGGACCTTACTGAAAACCTAGCACTGTGTATCAAAGCTTGATAGAAGTTTAGTTTGCGTGGCTGTTGGCATCATTTGTGAAATTTCTAATTTTTCTTGAGGTGAATTTATGTTTAAGTTTATGAAGTTGTCATGCCGAAACTTGCAGAATCCGGGCCGTGCACCTCCAGCGACAAACTCGAGGCTTTCTCCTCTTCCTCCGGAGCCTGCTGGTTTCAGTTATGATATCCCTCTTGATAATGACGATGCAGGTTTCAAGGTTGGTAAAGCTATCAATGTTTAGCTTGTTCTCTCATCTCAGACTTCTTGCATACATTTCATTCTTCGGTCCTGAATTAGGATTTGAAAAAGAAGGAGAAAGAATTGCAAGCGAAGGAGGCTGAGCTCAAAAGGAGAGAACAGGTAAATGCTGTAAGCTGTCAGTTTTGCTGTGAAAAATAGACTGAATTTGGCACTTTAAGTTGGTTTTCCTTTCATTAGGTATGCCTTTAACTGACAGGCGACTGGTCTATCATTCTTCATTCGTCGCTTTTCCAGGGTCTCTCATGTGATTTTTTTCACTATTTTCTTTCTATGCTTCTTTTTATATTCCGATTGTATTGTGTGGAAAAACTTGTCGTATTGCCTTGAAGAGTAAGGAATGAGATTAAGGCTTCAAGTATTTATGAAATCATACCGCTAGATATAAAGAACAAGTGTGGCTAGAAACACATAAGAATCCAGGCTGCCAGCCTCTCTTGCAGTCTTGCTCGATCTGAATTTTATATTCATATGCTGATTGTGAATCAAACTTAGTAGTCAGCAGATTCCAGTTAGTTGAGTGAGAGAATTATGTGATTGATATTGATAATTATCATTTTTCTGACGCTATGTAGGATGTGAAACGCAAAGAAGATGCTGCTGCGCAAGGTAACGTATTCTTTAGGGTCTCATGATGTTGTCTTAGTCCTTTTTCAGCTAAGAAATGTTTCAATCCATGTTCTTTATGCTCACAGCTGGAATTGTTATTGATGAGAAAAACTGGCCACCTTTTTTCCCGATTATCCACCATGATATTGCCAATGAGATCCCAATCCATCTTCAGAGATTGCAGTATGTTGCATTTACAACATTGCTAGGTATGCTACCTTGTCATGAAGTGCGTCCTTTATATGTTCTCATTTGAATTGTGACAAGATATGGGCTTGGTTTGAGATATAGGATAATTTTTCAACTCATATTTGATCTTTGTGAGCACTGCACAAGCTCAGTTTCAGTCTCTCTAGTTACTTTTGTACCCTTATCATTAATCGATCCTGAAGTGCTCTATCATTCCAACTTGTCAACCCCTGCATTTATCACCTAAGAAGTTCCTTCAATTTCTTAATGACAAGCTGCAAGTTACTTATATTTTATTTCCATCCTATGCAGGGCTCACCATATGTCTCCTATGGAATATTGTAGCAGTTACAGCTGCATGGATCAGAGGAGGAGGTTTGTTTAAAAAGAGTGATTTGCCTCGTCTGTCTACTGAAGCCTTTTTTTGACCTTGTGTCTTCAATCTTGTAGGTGTCAAGATATGGCTCCTTGCTATTATCTACTTCATATCTGGTGTTCCTGGAGCATACGTATTGTGGTATCGCCCTCTTTACCGAGCTTCCAGGTAATGTTATTGTTCTTAAAGCTTACTTTTGTCTGATTGAAGAAATTTGATCTCAGTCAGTTGATCCTTAAAACACATCCAAACTGCCTGCCAAAATTCTTATCAAATAGCTCTTAAGACTCTCGGATTTGGTATAAGATGTCTTGTGCTTCAATTCAGGACTGAGAGTGCTCTGAAATTTGGGTGGTTTTTCCTATTTTATGTGGTAAGCTCCCATCCCATGCATGCTTCAGATCTTACATCAATCATTTCCTTTTACATTATGGTACTCACCTCTCCCACTCCCCTGCCGACAGCTTCACATACTCTTCTGCATCTTTGCTGCGGTTGCTCCTCCAGTTATCTTCAGAGGGAAGTCTCTCACGTGAGTTTTTGAATCTTCTCATGCTCCTATTCTGACCTCAGCTCCCGTCTCTAATCATAATGTTCATTGTTATAGTGGCATCCTACCAGCAATTGACCTTATCGGTAACAATATTCTAGTGGGGGTAAGTTCCAGACAGCTCAACATAATACAAACAATTCCCAGGTCAAATTCCATCCACCATGACTTCACAAATTCATATTTCTCTTTCAGATCTTTTATTTCGTCGGATTTGGGTTATTTTGCCTGGAATCAGTGATCAGCATATGGGTCATTCAGGTAACTTTACGCCACTTTGCCTTTCATTCACCTCCTCTCGTCCACCTCCTATCATCCATGTCTGATCTTATTCAATATCATCATCTATATATGCAGCAAGTATACATGTATTTCAGAGGTAGTGGTAAAGCTGCAGAGATGAGGCGCGACGCTGCACGGGGTGCAGTTAGGGCAGCTTTCTAATATGGCGCTCAATGCCCACCACCATGACAAAACCCTGAAGCTTTTGTAGTCTCACCATAGCTTCCGCTGAGTGAATATGCATATAACTAAGACACTTCCATAGCCTCTTTGTGAATTCCCAACCAAATTGTTACTTTCTTTTGAAGTATCTTTGTTTTTTGAAGACTTGCAATTATGATTCATACTATTATTTCATTACTATTATTTTATCACCTAATTCGTGCTTGCCCTGCAGCAAAATCTGAGGCTGAGTGGATGCAGCTACTGAATCTTCATCATGAATCAGTTTCACATCTCTCTTAGAACAGTGACCCGAGCTGAGTCCACTAACAAATCCTAGACCTAGAGTACCATCCACATAGATCAATGGATACCCACTTGGGCGTTTGGCGTCGGCGTCAGATTTTAAATTAGCAATCATTGAAAAGACCCAAACTCGATGCAGAAGAAAGATTGCACCAACAGTTTGGGCTTTGGGGTTATAAGAACATGTTTGTCTTCCTATGATTTGGGTTTGTGCTTACATGGGTATGAAAACTGACAGAAAACTTAAGGTAATTTAAGGTCTGGAAATGAAGGATCAAAATTCAAATGAGTAAGTAGGTGAGAGAGATGCATCAGGCTTCAGCCTATCCTGGCGTTGTCTCGGCCGAAGACGAGAGTGGTTGCCCAGTTGACAGCCACATAGAGCCTGTTTCGCCAGCTGACGACTCGGGTCAGGTAAGCTGATCGCCATATCAGCCAGCTGAGGAATCCTGCCAGCGACAGCCCCTTCCCATCCTGCAATGCAAAACGCAAATCACACACCATCACTGTCTCTAGTCATCAGCGAATAAGATTGCGCAGGGATGCCCAGTTACCTTCGACTGGCGCAGGTCGACCAACGCCTTGTAGCCCCCGACGGAAGCCATGCTTCCGAGATGCCTGTAAACAAACGGCGCCCCTAGCTCCACGTTGCTCGCACTGTGCGCCTTGCCGCCATTCTGCTTCCCTATCCTGTCGAAAAGTTCCGCCAGAAACTTCCCTTCCCGCTCCGCGACCTGAGCTAGAGCCGGCAGCACCGGCCTACCGGTCTTCTCAACGAAGCCAGCGCAGTCCCCGAGTGCAAACACGTCTTCCACGCCCGGGACTCGCATCCACTCGTCGATCCCAATCCTGCGTGCGGAGAGCTTTTCCATCGGTGAATATGAAAAATCCTGAGCAGCTCAGGGAAATGGGAGATTTTACACACTTACCTTCCGCCATGGGACTTGGGGAGATCCAGGGACTTCACGAACTCCGACGGGCCAACGCCAGTCGACCAGACCAGCAGGCCGTATCCAACGTCAGTCCCGTCGCTGAGAACTATCTTCTCGGGGTGGACCTCCTTCACGACCCCTCGCATCAAGCGGACACCGGCCTGTTTCAACATTTTCAGTTTCATTCAGTTCAGCTCAGTTCAATTCAGTTGAAACTCCAGAAGCTCCCTAGTTACCTTGGTTAAATGATTGGCGGCGTACTGTCTCAATCCGACATCGAAGGAGGACAGTATCTCATTAGCCTGTCGGAGAAGATGAACTGATCAGCCATACGCTAAGGCTGGTGGCCAGCTGGCCAACTGTTAAAATGGGTAGCTACCTCGATAAGGGTGACGCGGATGTAGTCCTTGACATGAGTGTACCGCTCCTGAACGTCTTTCATGATGAAATCACTCAGCTCGCCGCTGAACTCCACTCCAGTCGGGCCGCCGCCAATCACTACGCAATGCAGCAGCCGCTTCTTCTCCGCCTCGGACAGGCCTACAACACCCATCGTGATTTTTCTAAGCATTCAAGCTCAAGAAAATCCGCCAAGGATGGGAAAGCAAATGATCACCTGGGTTTTCGGAGAGCATGAGATTCAGGAGGAGCTTCTTCCGGATTTCTTGGGCGTGGCTTACTTCGCGCAGAAAGAAAGCGTGCTCCTTGACGCCCTTGATCCCGAATGTCAGCCGCTCAGCCCCTGCCGCAATGACAAGCTTGTCGTAGGCAACCTTGAACTGGTAAGGATTGTTCGGAAGCTCGCTCCCGTCCGCTGTCTGGCAGTACACCTGAAATTATGATGCAGCAAATCAATCATTGATGCATAGACATGGAAGCTTAGTAAACCATCAATGCAGATAAGAGAAACTGATCTGCTCACTTCGTGCTTGATGGTGTCGATTCCAGTGCACGAAGCCAGGAAGAAATACGAGCCAGGATCTCTGGCCAGCGCAGACTGTATGCGGCTCACAGGCTCAGCGACAGACCGGAACTCGAGTGTGCCAACGCAAGTCGAAGCCAGCAAGGGAGTGAAGACCATGTGGTTCCTCGGTGATACGCAGACCACATCGTACATCTTCGTGTCGAGTCCCTTTAGGAATCGGCAAGCGGCCCATCCGGTCCCCAGGACCACCACCCTCGGCTTCTCGCCTGGCCTAGTCACCTCAAGGCCTCGAGTCACCGAATTCTCGCACTCGCTGTCGGATTCCTCCAAGGCCAGCCGCGCAGAGGGAGAGGGCTGTGTCGGGGTCACGCTTACCCCCCTGCTCCGGACACTCATCCGGTTCACATTCGCACACATGTAATGAGATAGAACATGTTTCTCCGACAGCGCTCCGTTGTGAAAACTCGTCAGACCGCAGCTTGCGCCTCTCCAGCCGCTCCTCGCGATCCGCCGCAGCGCCATGGGACTGAAGCCGCGTCGATTCTAGGCTGAAACCTCAACTCCCTTACCTCCTTACAGATGCAATCTGAGCAAGATTGTGATGTGAGTTCAGGACTGGATTCAAAGCACCAGTTTATAAGCTAACTGGTGGCTCCAACATTCGAGGAGATCGACACAGTCACACACAGACATGAAGTAAGACAAACGTTGTATCAAGGCTGTTCCTTTCTAATTGGCCATTGACAGCGAAGCTTCCCAGGAAGCTCTCGACAGACAACAAAACACAAAAACTTGTCTTTTCATTCAAGCACAAGAAATGCGTCACCAGATTGCGCAGGTATCTAAGATTACAATGCATGTCTGCATAGATCCTGACACAATGACAACGGCATGCTTCAACATATCAAGACAGCATTTTTAGACAACGTAGACGGGAAATCAAGAACCTCACCTTGACCGAAAACTTACCAGAATCTTGCACCTTTGACGGGTGCCATCACCATCCACAACAAAGCTTCTATCTTTCAGACGAACTAAGAAAAGGGGTTTCCAATTTCAATGGCGGTGGATTGAAGTGGAGCTGAGTGACGAGAACGATGGTGAAATGGGGTTTTATACATCAAGCCCACGACGCCAACTTTTCAACCTAATGAATTCCACGATGTCGGTGACGTTTTTGGTCAGAGAGGCTTCTAGAACTTGGTTCGAGAAAGTAGCAGCTGGAGAGGCGTTGGCTGGCGGCGTCTTTCCGAATCTCAGGAGCAATATTCGCATACCGAATTTCCCTTTTTCCCAATTTTTAGGAATATTATAAATATTTAATGTTGGAATATCACGTGGCAGAGCTCAGAAATATATCGTGTGTTCGTTTGATCTTGCTGCCCAAGAAACGGATCTATCCTCGGATCTTAGCTTTGATTCCTGCAGTTGACTGCTGATAAGAATCAAACGGCACCGTTCCATTTTTTATTTCGTTTATTTTAAAGTTGTGAGTCCATCTTAAAGCCTAGCACCGACTAAATATTTAAATATTTTATTATTTATATGTTTATATTTATATCATGATTTTTCTAAAATGGTCTTGAATTGATTTATAAAATTCATTTCTATAAGTACTGTTTATTTTTTGAACCACATACGAAACTGTTTTATTGTAAACAGCATATCGAAAATAAACTTTATGTAAAATTTATAAAAATCAGGTGCATATCAGTGACACTATATATAAGTAACATCAAGGAGAGATCCGTTCAAAGTCATTTTAAGTTGAGAATCTTGCGAACCAACTCATCCACTAATTATTATTAAGTGTGACGATAAATCTTTAATATGACTGCTATTAAAAATATTTGTTGACATAATTCATTTGGAATAAATTATAAAATGAATAAATATTCATGAATTCTTTTACGAATTTTTTATTGTTGTTGAATAAATCAATTTTATTTTCATCAAATTATGATAAGCGTGGTGCACAATGTCAGGATTGGTGAAGAAAGTCTTAAAAATTTGTGTAAGTATGCATCACATGTGTAGTAATTTTAAGGTTCAATTGGGTACTGATGTGTGGGTCCTTGAATATATTTATTTTTTGTGTTGGTTTGGAATGTATACTATGTTCGTTGTTCGAATCTAAATTCAACCATCTTTGATGTTCAAAACTCTTACTTACCGAACTCATATATGTTCGTTGTTCAAAAAAATTCATTTATATTTGTTGTTCAAAATCA
This sequence comes from Kalanchoe fedtschenkoi, assembly GCA_002312845.1. Lineage (NCBI taxonomy): Eukaryota > Viridiplantae > Streptophyta > Magnoliopsida > Saxifragales > Crassulaceae > Kalanchoe > Kalanchoe fedtschenkoi. Next base: position 31,357 of record NQLW01001262.1, on the reverse strand, counting down.
AATTCTCCAAAATTCATCAAACTCATGTTCGATGTTCACTAACAAAAAATCATTCGTCAGACCTAGAAAAAACTTGAAACCGAGAGAACTAAAAAAAAACAAATATTTTATACAAATCCATAAAAAATGTCACTATACAAAAAATTAAACAAACTCAGGAAAATATTCACTGTCTAAAAACTTGTTGTTTAACAGAAAACGGCGTCGTATGATTTTCTATTACCATTACAGCGCAGGAAAGGGGGAAGGTGTGGCCTTCTCTTTGATAGGCATTAAACGGTATGGGCCTTCAGTCCAGTAAGGAACGGCCCAGCCCATACCATGTCGGCAGTTTGATCAATGACTAGACGACAAAAGTGCGGAAACGTGTCAGCCGTCATAAATGGAAAAGAAATAAAATCACCCAGGACCCTATCAGCTACTTCGACTACGAGCCTCCGATCAGACGACCAGTCGCACGTATAAACGTGTTTGGACTGTAAAAGATTTGATCTTTTTCGCGATCCGTGTCGATCCGCTTCTGGGGTTTTGCAGCTAACGATTGTGTGAATCTCTGGAGGGAGCTTGAGTAAGTGGCGCCATCACTTCACCTGCTTGATTTAATTTGTTGGTTGGGACTTTGGTTGGTTTCGGTTGGAAATTTGACTTCCTGTATTTCTCAGGAAATGGCTGAGGTGCTTGTGAGTGATTAGGGTTTGGTTGTGGCCTTTGTGTTGTGAGATTTTGATCTGGGTTAGTAAACATGCGATGTGTATGATTTTGTCGTGGTTTGGGGAGTGTAGTTGGCTTGAGGATGCATTCTAGGGTTTATGAGGATCTTTGAGTATCTTGCTTGAAGTTTTCATCTGCTATTTTTTATTATTGGATCAGTTGAGCTTTGAAATTGCATATTACTGTTGGAGCACACATTTCAAGACTTAACGAGTTAGTTGAAGACTTTTTTTTCATTGTTGCAATTTGATCATATCATCATGTCCTATGAATTCAAATACTGAAACCATAACTCTGAAGTCTCGGCCGGGCTTCAGCCTTTTTGTGTCAGCGACTTCAACCTTAACAACTGGTGATTTTTTTATTTTTAAAAAAAAACCGTTTTTTTTTTCTCTTCTGTTGTCTACTGTCTTGATTTTTATCAAATCTACCATACTTCTTGGTCTTTGCTGTTTCGCTGTTTTAAACAACAAAGATAGTGGACATCTTCGCTGATAAAAATAACAAAGTTCACATGTGTGCTTCCGTTGCCTTGTCACCGGCCTACCTGAAAGTCAGGTCAATCTTCGTTGTTTGAAATAGTGAAGATGCATATTATCTTTGCTATCTTAAACAGCAAAGTTTCCCTTAGTAATCTTCGCTATTTTGAACAATGAAGATAATACCCTTATTCGTTATCTACATCCATTAACCTATCTTCGCAAGAAGTTTGCGGTTTAGAATAGAATGAACTTTGCAGTTTGGAATAACGGAGATAGATTAACAGATGTTTTCTGTTTCAAATAGCGTTGATGGGAAAGATAATTTGTATCTTTGTTGTTTCAACTAATGAAGATTGATGTGGCTTCCATGGAGGCGGATGACAAGGCAATCGCTGCACACATGTGAACTTTGCTATCTCTATTAGCAAAGATGCCCCCTAGCTTCGTTGTTTCAAACAACGAAGATCAGCAAGTATGCTGTATTTGATAAAAAATCAAGGCGGGTGTAGATATGATAGACAATGAAGCAAGAAGGACAGTTTTGAAAATTAATCCAATTGATTTGGTTGTAGTTTATTTTCACTTGTTGTGTGACTCGCGGAGTCTTACGAGTCATTGTGAGTGCTTTTGAATTATGTATGTTAGTTGATTCGAACTCATGATATGGTTTTTTTTCTTGAAAATCTCAAAATGCAGATATCACGGTCCGGGCAAAACAATGGATTTCAGCAACATGAATCGTGGTCAGATCACCCTCATAGGGGCAGGACTTTGCACGATGCTTTCCATGCATTTTACTATACAGCTCTTGTCACAGCATCTCTTTTATTGGAAGAACTCGAAGGAGCAGAAAGCCATCATAGTCATCATTCTGATGGCGCCAATTTACGCCATTGATTCGTTCGTGGGATTGCTGGACTTTCAAGGAAGCAAAACCTTCTTCATGTTCTTGGACTCCATCAAGGAATGTTACGAGGCCTTTGTAAGTACCGTGCACGCTCAAAATGTTTTCTAGTCGCTCTTTTTTCTTTTGGGGTATTATCTATGTTGCTAAAACGGTGTACATTTTCCAGGTCATTGCTAAATTCATGGCGCTGATGTACAGCTACTTAAACATATCCATCAGTAATAACATCGTGCCGGATGAAATCAAAGGACGGGAGATTCATCACTCATTTCCAATGACTCTTTTCCAGGTAAATAAGCCTTCCATCGGGATCTTTCTTTGAAGTATATTTTCCTTTCTTGTTAAGTTTCTGATGTATCTCCGGCCCACTTCGATTCGGAAACTGTCCTTGTTTTAAACAAGTTATGTTTGTGGTTGCAGCCCCGTGTGGTCCGCCTTGACCACCATAGACTGAAGCAGCTCAAGCTTTGGACATGGCAGTTTGTGGTCATCCGCCCTGTGCTGTCCATCTTGATGATAGCGCTGCAATATTTTGATATATACCCCAGTTGGTTGAGCTGGACATTCACCATCATTCTCAACATTTCGGTGTCACTGGCTCTATATTCCCTTGTGATATTCTACCATGTGTTTGCAAAGGAGCTGGAACCTCACAAGCCTCTTTCGAAGTTCTTGTGCATCAAAGGCATTGTCTTCTTCTGCTTCTGGCAGGTGAGCTGTGCATCTCATTTGTTCATCTGTGTATTGCTTATTCCTTTACAGTCACGTTTTGACTGTAAATTTCTAAAGAAAAGATCAGGTGAATTATAAACCTTTTTTTCCCATAAAAAAAAGCGCTTTTACAAGCATTTGATCATTCATAAGGATTTTTTTTAAGGAAAAAAACTATGCCTACACAATCATTGAAATTTAAAGGACATATCATGTGATATCTAGTTGAACCTATGACGGCATTTGCTTGTGCGCCCAGCCTTGCAATGCATTAACTAAGGCCCGGAATTTAAATCGAGTATGACGGGCGTCGACTCTGACAAGACTTCTGCTTTTAGAATGTAGGCCAGCAATGGGAGACAAGTGCCATATGCACATCTGATATTCTTTTTATTTTCCGCTTCACTATCCTTTTGTCCATCTCCTGTTGTAACATCACGTCGTTGGTCACTTTCTTGCATCGTGCAGGGAATAGTGCTGGACATCCTGGTGGCAGCAGGCTTCATCCGCTCCCATCATTTCTGGCTGGACGTGGAACACATCGAAGAAGCGATACAGAACGTACTGGTCTGCGTTGAGATGGTCTTCTTCTCAGTTCTTCAGCAGTATGCGTACCATGTGTCTCCCTACACCGGTGATGTTGAAACTAAGTTCAAAAACAAGAAGAACGAGTAAAACCCAAAATCCAATTCCCCACACAACCGAGCAGCATCTCATGTCAATATCCTCACCCCTTATTAAGGTATCTGTAGTATCATCACAACACTTCGTCCTCCACGATGCCATGGACAACACACGCTTTTATCCGCAGTTGTTCCTTGTACTAAAACTAAACATTAGCTGCATAAGACTGTTGTTGTTGTTGTATGAGGTAAATGCACTGAATGTTTTTACAATAAACAGGACAGGTCATCTTGCTGACCTTGTGTAATTTTAAAAAAATAAAAAGAAATTATTATATTATTTATTATTTGGGTGAGGCGAGCCATTTTTTCATTATATGTTCCGATGGAGGATCAGTTTTCACGCATCTTCAGTATAATTTATACTGGGGCTTTCTCAAGACTTCCTGTTAGGGTGATGATGAGCCAAATGATGGGTTGGTGGCTGATCTTTTGATTAATCAAAGTCATTATAGTAATCTGTTTGTTGAGTTGCTGACTGATCTTTTTAATTCCTTTTTTGATTAGGATGATGATGATGAGCCAAATCAAAGTTTGAATCATGAATCCCAACCTGTCAATTACTAAATAAAAACAAGTGAAAGGGTGTGACAGCACAATGGAATCTCATAACAGCAAGAAGAGCACAAGCGCAAATGGCTGGCTGCTTTTAGCCTGTGGCTTGCACACATCATCTGATGAGTTTCAATCCTGATTTTTGGTGTCATCTTCGGCTCACCCACTTCTCAAAATCTGCCTTTGATTGAAAAAAAGTTGCAAACTTGGACATGTTAGTTTCAGCATCCAAACAAGGTCGTTAAAAGCCAATCCATCAATGAGGGAATGAATGAATCGTCATTTTGACGCGCAAAGACGGCTGATTAGCGAAACTGAAATCCAAAGGGGGAAGAAGAGAAAGAGTGGGGAGAAAAAGGAAAAACGAAAAGTCAAGCCAACAGCAAACCCCACTTCCCCATTATTTCATCTTCTTCTCCCTCCTCCTCCTCCAGCGGATTCTCCACGTCTTGTCTCAGATCGTTGGGGGTTTGAAGAGTGAGGTTTCTGATCCGGGTGTTGGCTATTCGGTCTGGATCTGGGGTCGCCATGAACGGGAAGGCCAGCGTGTCCAAGGAGCTGAATGCCAGGCACAAAAAGGTCGGTCCTTTACGCTGTCTGGGTGCGTTGATTGTGTCGGTTAGGGTTGATTCGGATTTGTCGGATTGATTGGTTATGTGGGTCGATTGGGGTTGGGAGGGTCGGGACCGACGGTATAAAGATGAGAACTTTGCTTGGGTTTTGAATTGGGTGACATCTGTGTGAAACCAGGATTGATTGAATCAGTTATGTTGGATCCATGGATTGCCTGGCTTGGCTAGGGCTTGAAATGAATTCAGTTGTGTCCATGGAACGTGAAGATGGTAGATTAGATTCTCAGGTCAGCTTTGTCATTAGAATCCCAGCAGAGAGTTGTTCTTAGTTTGTGATGGAAGTTCTGTTTCGTTGAGCTGCAACTTATTATTCTTGGCATGAAATTTGATGCCTGAATGCATACTATGTATGCTCAATTTGCTCTGATATATTGTTCGTCATGTGAGTGTAACCAGGTTTGGTTGTCAAGGATTTGAATTACTGATTAGTTTTTCGGGAAATATTTCATTTTTGTACCATTTTCATTCCTTGCTGGCAAAGGGATCACTCGTTCACATGATATGGTTTGATGAATTTGTTAGCGGTAGTTTCGACCTCTTTCAAGAGATGTTCCTTATCAGTCAGTATAATTATTTGCCATTTCTAATAGATCTCGACAAGTATTTCATTTTGGTAATCTATTGGTATCTTGCGGGCGAATTGCTTGCTTGTCCACTAGATATGCTCTGATGAATTTTCTTATTAGTTAATATTTGAGGTTTGGTATTTGTCCGTCATTAAGTGGTTTGGTTGAAAATCTGCTTGGTCAGGGTGCGGCGGCCGTCTGGTCAGGTTGTCAGACTTTCCCACCGTGTTAGTTAGGTCAAGTACTTTACACTCAGGATACAGTTAGTATTTTAACTGTCGTCGTCCTCCTCTTTTTTTCTTTTTTTCTGATCTTATTTGGCCGGTGACATTGCTTTATGGCTGTAGTGATTTTGAGAATTTGTATAGAACTTCTTAACATCTTTATCCGCAGATACTTGAAGGGCTTCTTAGATTGCCTGAAAACCGCGAATGTGCCGACTGTAAGAGCAGGTGAGTTCCCCGACAGTGATATTTTATTAATCCCCAAAAACAAAAACTCGATTGCAGCCTGTGAAAACTCATGTGTCATTTGTCCTCTTGCAGGGCTCCAAGGTGGGCGAGCGTGAATTTGGGGATTTTCATATGCATGAATTGCTCAGGGGTTCACCGGAGCTTAGGGGTTCACATCTCCAAGGTGGATTATCTTTTCTTTGTTGATTTTTTTCATCAAACTCAACTCAATTTAATCGTACTTTTATCTTGACGAATTCTCATTTGTTGGCGTTATCCTAGCACACACAGTTTCTACGATTAGTTGTTTGCGGACGTGTTTCGTGTATTTGTTTCTGTTGACGTTTGCCTTTACGCACAAGAGTCGAACGCTCAGACGCGTCATGCCTGTCACTACCTTGCCATGAACTGTCCTAATGTTGAGTAGCTTTTCCGCAGGTGAGGTCTGCTACGTTAGATACATGGCTTCCAGAACAGGTTGCTTTTATTCAATGTAAGAACCGTTGTTTTTCATGATGTTTCACGTAAACACCATGTTGCGCTTTTATCGATGTGAGCGCTGATTTTTCAACATGTTTGGCTGGCAGCGATGGGAAATGAAAAATCCAATGAGTACTGGGAAGCAGAACTGCCTCCTAACTACGACCGCGTTGGAATCGAAAATTTCATCCGCGCAAAGTACGTCTCTTAGCTCGATTAGTAGCTAGTAGACTTTATTTCCGCCTGGTTTGGTCGCTGATTGTCTCAAAGTAATCTAATAAAAGTTAAATTGAGTTGATTGAAGAGATAATAATACCAGTTGTTAACTAAATTCACTAGGATTTATTTAATTTTTTTTTTGAAATTTCGTGTAAAATGTGTTGTATTATTAGTGGCGTAGGAGGATTTCTTTATGAATTATGACGATGGAGTAGTTAATTTCTGATTTTTTATGGTAGAAGACAGTAATAAATGTGCATTGAAATTGTGAATTGACAAGTAAAAGAGGACATAGGGAGTTTCTGTCGCCTGAACCTTTTATTGTTTATAAGGTATGTTGACAAAAGATGGGTAGGGAAAGATACGGACGTGAAGTCGCCGTCAAAAGCGATCGAAGAGAGAGTTTCGAGCCATCATCAGACTCCTAGGAGCAATGGCGGACAAAGCCACACCAGCAAAGAACGACAGTCCCCTGTGGAAGTTAGACATGCTCGCCTCTATAGCCCAAGTGTCATTCCAGCCCCGAGCGCCCCACAGAGTGTCGTATCGGTGCCTCCTGAAGCATCGGAGCAGGTAATGACTCAATTTCGATTCGTTTCGGATGAAAGTATGTTAAACGGTTTGGATTATTTGCTGACGGACTGAATTTATCGAACAGGTTAAGCAAAGGGCGGCTGTTCAGAAACCGGATTCGCAACCGGCTGAAGATATGGCGACTGCTTCTCCGCCCTTTCCTGTCGTTTCTCCACCTAAATTGGATTACGCAACTGAGCTTTTCAACATGCTATCGATGGATGAGCCTAAAAATGACAGCAAGGCGTCTGCCGCTCCTGCCGATGATGACGACTGGGCCGGATTCCAATGTACGTCTCCTCTTATGAACTTTTTACTCTTTTATCTGTCGGCTTGGATTACCAGTCGACGGATAGACGTATTTGCATTGAGAATCATCTGTTTCAGCTGTTGCACCGGCGCCGGTAGAAGAAAAAACTTCAAAGCCCGAACCCGCTGAAACAAAGGCTGCACTGCCGTCTGGGATTGAAGACTTGTTTGCGGACACATGGTCGACCAAAACTCCGGCGTCGCAACATCCACGGAAGGATTCCAAGGATGACATTTTGAACCTCTTTGACAAGGTAGAACTCAGCTGCGTTTTTGGATGACGATGTTATAGCGTGTCTTATATTTTACGTGATTTTCGCAGTCGGGAATGGTGTCTCCCTATCTGATGCATCAGCAGCAGCTCGCTGCGTTAGCGCAGCAGCAGTCCTTACTAATGGCTGCGGCGTCCAAGTCCAAGTCAGGCGGAGCGACAATGCATCAACCTGCCAGCAACGGCAAAACCTGGGGCGGTGTTCCGGGAAGTCAAGGCGGCCTCGTGCCGCAGATGATGATGCATGCGCCGCCTACACAGGTTCGTTCTATACTCTACACCAACTCCTTACTATTAAAGTTGGGGAACCCGAGTCTCATTGGCCTCTTTGCAGATGGGAAACGCGCACTCAGCCAGCACCCCACCGCCAAGGTATGTTGCGCAAGAAACTGATCTGCGTCGTCAAGCGTTCATCTCTTGAATCATCACGGTTACGACTGTTTTGCAGCAGCACGGGACCGGCAGCCGTCAGGCCTCCTCACACCCAGACGCAGAGCGGAAACGAGTATGATTTCTCATCCCTGATGCAAGGGATGTACGCCAGGAGATGACCGCCTCGCCACCCAGAAGATCGGCTAAGTACATAACAGGCCACATCCTTCCTATCCGCCCCACTTGCGCAACATTGCTCCATTATACGCCCTCGACGACATCCGTCCAGGGCGAAACATAGAAACTTCACCTTATTCACTTAGACTATGTTGTCTGCATTCTCCTTCCCCATCTGTACCCACAAATCGAATTTAGGTTATTCAGATTTTGGTGGGCTCTGTTTGTCCGAGTGTTGTGGACACTGAAGCCTCTTCAGCTTCACATATTTTGTATCTTAATCTTCTCCAAAGAATGTCTTGTTGTGGACACTGAAGCCTCTCTCCATCGTTACCACAATGATTCGAATCTATGATTTTTTTGACAGCCCACAGGAGCGTGTAGGTAAACCATTGACAATTCTGGGGCCATGTCGGCCCCCTGGGTCTCGTGCTTGTTGCAGATAGCTCACACTACGCTACAACGCCCATTAAAGCCGCGAGGCGATCTTGCTACTTTTCCTGCAAGTGTCTGCCATCCGCGAGATGGGCGGTGGTGTGAGTCAACGAACATCATGACTGCCACCCCGACACTTATCTCCTCCGTCACTTTCTCCAGCATCTCATGGTACATTGGTTGCTGCCTAGCCTAGATACCATCTTCCATTCTCTTCTACCAGCTCCCAACGGCATCAGCAGCAGTTACCTCCCCGATGTTCAACTTGTTGATTGACGCATGAACAATGGATGGATCCACGTTGACCTTTTGGTTTGACGCTTTTCATGATTTTTATTACCTTTTGCTTCACTTCGTTTGTTGTCACTCCCAGACTAGATGCATAATCTTTTGCTTGATCGATTCAATCAGACCTGTCAAAATGTATCTAATTTTTATTGAATACACATCAAGTTAATAAATAAAATTTCAATCATTCAAATTGCACACATGTGTATTTTATTTGTATAATAATTAATCACATTTTTACAATAAGATTTTTTTTCACTTGAGGCGAAATTTAAATTAATTGAAAATATTAAAGAGAGCAATTATAAAATATTCAAAACGCGTTCCAACAGAAATTGTAGACATAAAAAAAGTGAAACGGTAATAAATTTAATGTTAGAATTCGGACAAACTCCACACTACAAGTTACCTACGGACCGACCAAATATATTCCTGACAAGTGAGATTATGGGATGTCTCAAACGGCTCGTCTTAGAAATGTAGCCCAACTAGTAACTGTCTTTTAGTGGCTTTCTACTGCATGTTTGTTTAGAAATTTCTAGGTTGATTGTGTCTACGTGTGGACATAATTTATTATAAATCGTCATTTTATTTAAATTGATTTGTGCATTTTTGTAGAAGCATCGATTTAATAATGTGTCTTTTAGACGGTGGATATAATATCTAGGGATTAGTTGGTTGGGCGGAGATCAATTGAATGGATTAAATCGGACATCGAGGCGGAGGTATATATATTAATAATATGATTAATATTTATATTGAAAAAATATGTATTATATTTTTAATTAAAATATTTGAAATAATTAATCTGTTAGGCGCTATGTGGGGCATTTTGATACAGTCTAGTGATTAATCAGCCGTCTAGACGGTTTGACGGATGTCTGTTAAGAAACCGTGGCAATTAGTTGTTCTTTTAGTTGGTTGAGTAGACAGTAATTGATATTTTTCTATGTGCTCGTTACCAGTTTGACGTCCTGAATAATACGAGAATTCAATGTGATTGATATATATATATATATACTGAATAATTATAATATACTTTACATTATATCTTACAAAAAGAACAATAGACACTGCGGTACGATATATCTTAAAATTCCCCCCATCTACAATATCCTAAAATGTCTAAATCGAGTCAATTTTATAAGCGCCAACTGGCCCAGGAAATTTCCTTGTCAAATTGGTCCATTGAATTCGGATTTCGATTGGACCGACACCACGTAGCTTCTACTAGCATCCAAAATTGATAGTGAACTACAACTGTTTTATCACTCGATGCTATTTTCAATTCATCAAATAACACCCACATACACTTGGATTAAATCGGAAAAACATTTATTTAATTTTTTTATATATGTTTGAATTCGGTTGTTGGAATTTGACAACCTCGTACAGATGTCTAGCTCCAAGTGGTTGCACATATGATAGGTGTAATATAATACCTAATAAGCTTCTTTGCATTCAAAATGTGGACCAGATTAGCAATAAATAAAGATTTCAGAAAATAGTTTAATGGTAGAAAATTAAAAATAATTTTCTTTTGGGAAGATATTTTTATTGCTCCAATAAAAATATTTGAAAAAATGAGACATGCAATCTGTTGTTGAATTAAATAATCTTTATAGTTGAGGCGATATTTGCATTTCTATTAAATAATTCGATATATATTACTCTATGTGTGGCTATCAAGATGATATAAGAATTTCAGAGTAAATAGAGAGTCCACATGCCACATCCACTACGTGTTACCGATTTGTCACAACACGACATCTCATGCATTTAAATTTGTAGACACTCTTTGTTTTTTTGTTATGGATTTGACCTGAAATTAACAGATATTAATCTTAGTAGTAATTATTATTAAAATATAGATACATGCATATGAAACTGATAGAAGGACACATGATTGATGTTGGCCGGATGGTTCTATATACATGAGTATAGATTTTTGTATGACTGAGTATGATTTTACTATTAATTAAAATTAAGGTATGTTTAGCCTCTGACCACAATCAAAAAAATTAATAGAATGAAGGTTTTTAACCACGTTAAATATATAAATAAAGAAATAAGAAAATTTTGATTAGAAAAAAGTTAAAAGAATATTTCCTATCACCATTATTTAATTCTTAATATTTCCATTTACTAAAAATGTATACTCTGTCTACTTTTTGCTTTTGATTACATTCTAATTAACAATCAATAATCTTTTTTCATTAATAAGATACTCATGTTTGTATTTATCGATTCTGAAATGGAACTGACACTATTAAATATTATTTAATTAGTATTTAATTTGGATTAGAACTCTTTTACTATCTTTGGATTCATGAAAGGGAGTGTAAGCACGTCGGAGCTCTTATGTTTTGGCACGCATGATTTGATTAATCGAATCATGATTCATTAATTACCTTGTTTATACGTACTTGTGATGGTTTTAAACTCTCTGAACTGTCATTAAGAAAAAGACTGATGAGGTTTTTTTTAAAATAAATATTATATTTACTCTGAATTTTTATTCACAAAAGAATACAATTTTTAAACGTGTAATGAAATGTCCAGAGAGGGAAAATTGGCTTTCTTTTTAGTTGATACGATTTTTAAAAAAAGATGTAGGATGAAATTTTGATGAAAGTATTTTATTATATTTTTAATATTCTCATTATAAGCACACAAGAGAAAAATGAAATAAACAATTTTAATAATCTCAAACTTCAAACCAAATACCATACCCCTTAGGCTGTGTTTGGTTCAAGGAAAGTTAGAGGGGAAAGAAAGTTAGAGAAAAAATGAATCCCTCCAAAAATCTATTTTATTTTACCCTTATTTGATTTGAAATGGATAATTTTGTAGAAAGTACTAAAACATTTTTTAGTTTAAGCAAATTTTCCATCATATTTTCCATCTAACTTTTCATTTAGTTTTTCATCCCTAACCGTCTCTAAACCAAACAAAAACTTCCTCCTAATTTTTCATCAATTTTTTTCTAAATCAAACACAGCCTTAAAATATATTGTCGTGACAAAATTATGAATATATATATTATAATTATTAAAATTAGATAAGAGGTTAAATTGGAAATGTCTCTTTCTCTTGGTTTGCTGGTTGAATCGGCATAATCGACCGATGTGGCCATCGGTTCAATAAAACAATATTTTGTATTATTTTAAAAAGGATAAAATTCGAAAGTGATTCCTGAACTGCGATCATTATTTATCGAATTGCGATCCGAATTATCACGATTTCTAAAAATGGTGCGATAAAAAATTGGACTCATTTTCTAAAATAAAATTTACCATTACATTTCCAAAATAATATAATCATAAGACTTCAATTTGTGTGCAAAAATTACGTCGTTTGGTTATCAAAATAAATAATATCATTTTACGCACATAAAGAAAATGACGTATTTTCATACTCAATCATCCATAATTTTCAACAAATTTTATAAGATCAATTATAATTAAAAAATTAAACAAACTAAAAGCATTATCCAAAATAAGAACAATTTTGTTTCCACACATCATTTTTGAAAATCGTGATAGTTCAAACTGCAATTAGGTAAGCGTTGATAGTTCAATGTCATTTTTGAGATTTTTTTCTTTACACAACAATTAAAATGGAATAGATGTGAGTTCGGCACTCCAATCAGTCACAATCCGACCTGATTTTGATAATTATGCTACACATTGATTTAAGAAATATGTAAGTTATTAGGATTTATAAACTTGGACCACTTTGATTTCATGCCCAAAATTTCAAAATAACAATTTCACACTATAATGACTATCCTGTAAATAAACCAAAAGTAGGTCACTCACATGTAATAACTAACTTGACTAAGCTAAATCATAGTTATCAGAATCGAACCGGAGGCCGAACTGATCAAGGCCCCGGTTCCTTATTTTCTAATTGTACGGTGGTCTAAATCGGTTCGACTGTCGATTCAATTATATATAATTATTATGACATATAAGAGTTTATAGGTTAATTATTGAAATTTTGACAAAATAATTGGATAGCCTGGTGATATACATGCTTGTCTAACTCATAGCAAACTAGTCCTGACCTCTACGGTTTAAAAAAAATATTTTAAAATTTAGTTTAGTCCACTTTCATAACAAACGGTTCATATATATCCGATTCGATTCACCAATTTTATTCGATTCATATATCGAACCGGTTCAGTTCTTATAACTATGAGCAAAATCATTATATGCAGAGAAATAAAGAATTCAAACTTTTGTCCTCAAACTGAAAATACCCGAAACACGATCAGACCCCGCCGCTAAAAAAATCGGATTACACAACCCGGCCCCACCGCCCCACACACCCGCATCGAGATCTCAGCCGTCCATCTCCTACACCCCACCCGAATCTAATGGTTGAGATTCCATCTGAAAACCGCGTTACGAAACTCCAATTGCAACCGTTGATTATAAATATATGAGAATCCTGCTTCATTCATCCATTGCTCTGTTTCTCAATCTCACTCAGGTCGCCGGAGATCAGTCGGAATAAATCAACGGCAAAATGTCGCGTGCTTCCTGGGTTTTGTCGATGAAAGTTGGTTTGATGTGTTGTAGTGTTGTGTTCATGGTTGTGGCTCTGAAGCTGCTCGTTCCAGCGATGACGGATGTGGTTGAAGCCGGGATGCTCTGTTTCCAGTCCTGTATGAAACCACTTTATCTCTACCTTCTCGTGAACTTCATCATCATCGCCGTCGTCGCTTCGTCTCGGTTCCAAAGGTACGACCATACTCCGCCGCCAGCTGGTTTCGCTCCGGTATCGCACTCCGTTTCGAAAGGTATGTGTGTTGATCAATCTGCGAGCTTGGTGGCGGAGGGTCGTCCGGTGATAAAAGAAGGATACGTTCTGGGCACGCCGCTGCCGATGGAGATGCTGGCATATGAGCAACAGGGCGAACGCAGCCGCGGCGATTGGGCGCCGGGTGTCGGAGCTGATGAAAAGATGGCGCCTTTCACGGCCGATGGACTGGCAGAAAGTGAAGTGGACAAGTTCGTGATATCTGCTTGGAGCTCTGACGTTGCAGAACCGGAACTGTCACCGGCTAAATCTTGCAAGCCAGCGTATCCTGCAGGAATCATTCACCGGAAAAACTCCAAATCTATGTCGGAAGGTAATCACGTAAAACCCACATCACCATTGAACTCACCAGCTTCGATTTTCGAACCTCATTTGATCGAATATCCAATCTGAATTGCAGGCGGTGGAGCTCGGATAAAAGCGTCGTCGAAGCCACAAGCGACGGAGACGCTGGAGAGCGCATGGAGGAAGATAACGGAGAGCCGCACGATTCACAGCCCCGACACGTGGAGAGACTACAGCTGTCAGATCAATTTGGACAAAATCCCGAGTCAACGTAAGTCAATCAAGTCAGAGAGTTTCGACTACCGGGAAAAGCCACTTTTCGACCCTCGGCTTTCGGCCTCGGCACGCGCGCACCGGATGGGGGTGGAGCTGGTTCGCGAGTCGTCTCCGAGTCACGACGAGTTGAATCGGCGAGTGGAGGCGTTCATCCGGAAGTTCAACCAGCAGATGAGGTTGCAGCGGGAGGAGTCGATCCAGCAGTATCACGAGATGTTGCGACGTGGCGCTTACTAATTAGTTGATTGTTGAAAAATGTAGAATAATACCAAATATACTTTGAAAAAAATGTAGAAAATGTAGAATGGATATATAAACTTAGATAGTGAAATGTTTGATTATGAAGTTAGAACTTTGAAATATTCCTAACCAAGGATATTAGAATACAATCATGTTTTAATGTTAGGAGTTGTAATTATTTATTTATTCAAACGAGGTTAGATATATGTATACGTCAATATATAATTATGAAAATCGATGATATAAGAAATTGATCTGTTTTCATTCTAACATCAGCCATTATGATTCTTTGGTTGATGTGAAAAATTTATCGATAAATATTAGATATGCTTACAAAATAATATTTGACAATCTAGAAAACTGATCCAACATATGAACATGATCGCCGAACGAATTGCTTATCGGGGATAGTGATGTTATATTTGCAGCCCCATTTGTGTAAAGCAAAAGTTGGAAAGATGAAAATTAAGGTATCGAATGTCTGCTTTCGGATTTTGGACGAGGGGAAATGCCAAGATGTGGCTTTAGGGCTATACAACAGGCCAACTAACATGTTTGGATAGTGTCGAATGTCGTCTGTCCCTGGCTGGCTCCATTGTTTCCAAATCATTTGATCAGACATGGAGGGATGTGTTAGTTGAACTTTCAAAGATTAAAGTTGAGGTCGAGGTGATTCGACCGGTTTTGGAAGAGGCTTAGTCGCATATTTGTTGTTGAGAATATTAAGGTTATGTACAATTACAGATGTTTTTCAAGATTAGTTGGTTTGATTCTTTAAATATAATATTAAATTTATTAAATTTAAGTTTGTTTGAGAATGAGAAATGTCGTTTTATTTTTGTGAAGGAAATAATAGACATTTAGTTTTATGAACAAATGACATGGTTTTAATATAAATTTATGAAGACAACTTTAAATTTAATTGTAAGAAATCAATTCATTTTTTTTTTATTTTTTTGATAAATCAAGTAGTTCGGACCATACTTTAGAAAGTATTTATAATTCAGGATCTCTTTTGAATTTTTTTTATTTTTAAAATTCAAAAAATTCATAAATAGATTGTGCCTAACACGTGAACGGTAGACACAATTAATCATGAATTGATACCTCATTTAAAATATCTGCTAAACAATTAATTACTTTTTTGATAATTTCAATTTAATTATTAATATTTAAGTAATTCTATCAAAATTCAGGGCAAGCGAAATCAAAAGATTCAAAACCTCTCATTCAAATCAAAGTGGTTGAGAAGTCTGTTCAAATTCATTGGATTCACATCATGCGTTGCCGACTTGCCGCTCACACCATAAAGCTACGACAGGACCAAAACGACGTATGTGTAACCCCAAAAGATTGTCGTTTATGTATTTTCCATACGATGGCATTTTGAATAATAGCAATGTTGGATTGGCAGGCCGTTGAGATATTGGGCTTTCAAACCCCACCAGCCCAGCCCATTTGCCAGCTGTCATCTTCACTCCAGCGACAGGGCGACTACCATAATCTCGTAACGGTACATTTTTTTGAATATTAATATATATTATAATGGAATTGAATTAAATGCACCGGCGCGCAAGCTTCCTTACCTCCGATCGATCGCATCGTCCCCGTAACCTCCCTGTATCTGATTCTGGC
>NQLW01001260.1:81192-100531 GCA_002312845.1 Kalanchoe fedtschenkoi | reverse complement strand
GGAAGCGGTCAATACAGCTTGTCACTTGGTGAATATGTCGCCCTCTTCTGCTATTGAATGTAAGACACCTAATGAGGTGTGGTCAGGTACACCTTCTGATTATTCTGACTTAAAAACATTTGGCTGTCCAGCATATTATCATGTTAGTGATGGAAAGCTTGAGCCAAGAGATCAGAGAGCTATCTATTTGGGACATGCCAGTGGAGTTAAGGGTTACAAGTTATGGGATCCTACTTTCAGAAAGACAGTAATCAGTAGGGATGTTACTTTTGATGAATATGCTTGTTTAAACATGTTGCGAAGCAGGTGGAAGTTAGCAGTGAAGTAGATGAGACTCGTCTTAAGGTGGAACTTGAAATTGAAGCATCAACAAAGGCATCATTACTTTAAATCCTGTAATAATATTAGTTTTGGAATATAATGATAAATTTTATTTTAGAAAATCAGTTCAATTTTTTTCATCACATCTTTTTTGGAAATCGTGGTAATTCGGATCGCAATTGAATAAGCGGTGGTAGTTCAAGACCCTTTTGGATTTTTTCCCTAAAGACAATCATCTTGTAGTTGTTAGAGCATCCACATTGAAGGTTTATAAAGAGATTCATGTCAGACCATAAACCTTACGTGGCAGGT
The DNA here is from genome assembly GCA_002312845.1 of Kalanchoe fedtschenkoi. Lineage (NCBI taxonomy): Eukaryota > Viridiplantae > Streptophyta > Magnoliopsida > Saxifragales > Crassulaceae > Kalanchoe > Kalanchoe fedtschenkoi. The sequence continues at coordinate 99,898 of NQLW01001260.1, read as the reverse complement.
TTATGTTGATACGAGATGATGATTTATGGCCTTTTGACATGAAGCAGCTTCATCTGCACGAAGCGGTTCATGAATATATTTTTAATCACGTTTCATACTTCTAAACGTGATTAAAGATGTTGATCTTTAACCACGTTTGAAAGGATAAAACGTGATAAAAGATTAATTTTTAATCACGTTTTATTTTTTTCAAACAAGATTAAACATTATTTTTTAAATAAAAAATTAATTATATAAATTTAATTACATAAATTATATATAAAATAATATGAAAAATAATTATAAATAATTAAATATTTAATAAATTTGAGAAATTTATAATTTATCGAAATAGGAAAAAATAAAAATTATAATATGATATGTGATCCCACGCGTAGAGTTCTGAAAGATTCGTTTCAATGTGGGTGAATATTTATGAAAAGTAGATTTATGACAATGTTAATCTGGCATGACATAAATCTATTTTTTTGTTAAGTTCAATATGGATGCCCTAGGGCATCCCATCAAAACAAACAAAAAAGGAGGCTTTTGTTATATCACATCAAATTTGTCATAAATCTTCTTCTCACAAACTTATATCCACATTGAAACAAAAATTTCAAATCTCTGCACATAAACACACATGTCATATTATACTTTTCATATGTTAATTAAGGATTTTCAAGATTAATTAAATATTTGATTGTTTATAATTATTAAAAACAATTGACCTTTATATGATACAAATTTTAAATAATAAAAAATTCAATGTGTATAATGATTTTTTAAAGATTAATTAATTATGGTATAAAGATTTTCTGAATTTAAATAAGTTACAAAACATTGTATGTGGCGCTTTAAAGTTACAAGTGACGTAGAAAGTATATACGACGCTTTTAACTCCAAAACGCCGTCTATTCTCAATGAAGCGATATTGTGTCAGAAGACCACGAATCAATTTTCACTTCAAAATGAAGCGGTTCGTGACCTGACAAAACCTACCCCAGAAGCTTCAATAGGGATGCCCTTATAAAGTTTGTTTGCAGTTGTCCTCTGCAATTTCTGCTACGGACGATGTATTTCAGAATCCATCTCGGGGCTGGTAATTTTGGATGTGAATATTCACGAAATACTTGTTAATTGGCGCGTTGGTGACAAATATTGCCTGCTGGGAGTAATAAAGTCGATATGTTGTTGGAGTGCTTAGATCTGGAAGGTTCTTTTCGGAACCTGAAATTAGATGGGGTTTGTTACAATGAAGCAGAGGATGCAAATCAGAGTTTGTTTTACAGCTCGTCCTGTAGCCTAGTCTGTTGCATGCTCGTCTAGTCTAATCCTAGTCTTATATATATATCCAGTGATTAACTCTGAGCCTCTCTTGCTGGAATACACTATCCCATAGTGCATTGTTCCCTTTAGATATCTCAGAATGTGCTTCTGATGCATCACGGTCGGCCTCTCCATGAACCTGCTCGCCACCCCGACAGTATATGAGAGATCTGGCCTAGTATGTAGGAGATATCTGAGACAGTCAATCACACGACGATACTCAGTAGTGTCGATGGGTTCTCCATCATCATCCTTATGCAGCTGCATCTTCGGCTCCCTGAGAATATTGACTGGGTTGCATTCGGTCATGCTGAATTGAGCTAGCACCTTCTTGGCATATGCAGCCTGCTTGATGGTGATGCATCCTTCTTGCTGCTCTACCTCAGTCTCAAGATAGTAGGTAAGCAATCCCAAATCACTCATCTTGAACTCAGTCATCATCTACTATTTGAATTTATGGATTAGCGCTAGTGATAATGAGATCATCAACGTAGACACTAACTAAGATTCCAGCGTGATCCCTTCCTCTTTTGTACACTGCTTGCTCCTGTGCACATCTTGTGAAGCCGAGTTGCTTCATGCTACGATCAAGGCGTGTGTTCCAAGCCCGAGGTGCCTGTCGGAGCCCATGAAGTGTCTTCCTGAGTTTGAGAACCGTATGCTCCTTTTTCTTCACAGTGAATCCTTCTGGTTGAGCTAATACACCTCTTCCTTGAGTTCGCCGTTGAGGAATGCCGATTTGACATCAAAATGATGAACTTCCCAGTCACGATTTGCTGCCAAGGCAAGGATCATCTGCATGGTGTCAAGCTTGGCCACAGGTGCAAACACGTCTTCAAAGTCAATGTCTTGCCTCTGGACCATAGGCGGATCCACTGGGGGGCAAAGGGGGCAGCCGCCCCCCCGAATCCCACCTAAAATTCTTCTGACTAGTGTAAAACGAAAATTTATATATATAAAAAATAAATTTATATGTATAATTTCAACGAAAATTTTAATTTTGCCCCCCCCCCCAAATTCAACCCAAATCTTTTATTATGTAATTTTGCCCCCTCAAAAAAAATTTCCTGGCTCCGCCACTGCTCTGGACATACTCCCTCCGTCCTCTAATACATGTCGTTTACGGTTAATTTGAGTAGATTAAGGTGAAGTTAATGCTAGCGGTTGAACAAATTTAATAGGTAGGTGGTTAACAATTTTTTGAAAAAGTTCGTGCAAAAAGTAAAATTGGTAGATGATTATTGGTGAGAAATGTATTCTTTATTGATTATGATAATGAAGTGATTAATGTTTGACATTTTAAGGTAGTTGTTGATATTAAATACGCATTGAAAATTGGTAAGTGACAAGTAAAAATGGACAAAAAAATTCGGTTAAGTGACATGTAAAAGAGGACAGAGGGAGTAGTCTTTAGCGACTAATCTTGCATATGCAGTAGGCATGTATAGATCTCACTTGAAAGAGCCTCAAGCTGTTAAAGGGATGGCCATTGTTCGAGTTTGGAGTACACTACGGGCGAGAGCTTGGAATGTTGTTGGATTTTTTATGGCAGGCTTCTCTTCCATATACGAAGAGAGCGAGCGGAGCGACAAGGCCTGAAACCTGTTTGGAACTACACGAATGAGCTCAGCTAGCCGTTGAGTTTTGAATTGGGCCGTGGATGTTAATGGGCTTTTCTCCAGGCCCAACGACGCCTTATCTGCAGTCTCAAGCAACAGAGAATCCGAAGACTGGAATCGAGTGGTTGAGAATCGAAGCTGAAAATCAAACCTAAAATAAATAAAAATGAAAAATCCGAAAATTGTTATCCATCTGATAATCCAGGAGCGGAGTAGGAAGAAGGAGAGAGGTGTAGCTGGATAATGATGGCGTCGGTTTCAGCGATCTTCGGAGTGAGAATCGCGGCGACGGAGGGGAGTGGAGCGAAGGCGGCGCCGGCGTGGAGCGGAGCGGCGACGGTGGAGTGCTCGTCCAGGCCGCAGAAGAAGGCGACGAAGCACCACATGAAGACCCGGCCGAAGAAGACGCAGCCGTGGGATATTAAGAGGAAGCCGACGGTGTATCCCGCGATGCCGGCGCTGCCAGCGGATTGGACGCTGGTGGAGGCGGCGGCGGTGAAGGAGGAGTCGATTGCGGTTGAGGCGGAGGTCGTGGAGAGTGCGTGAGGGGTAGAGTTTAATGCCGTTCTGTGTTTTGGTTTGTGATGCTGTTGTTGTTTGACTTTTATTGACTTTTTTTTTGCTTGTGGATGAATTCAAGTGATAATTTGTTGGTGTTTGACTTTTTTTGCTGGGGATGAAATAAGTTTTGATTGGAATTATGAATTTTCATCTGCACTGCAGTCTGCAAGCACTTGTGCTCATACAAACCTGCATTAACTGTCAGGTGGGTTAATTTGGTTGCTTCTCATGGAGCTGCACCACATTTATGCAAGGCAGCCAGCAGACTATATAATACATGTACTACTATTAGTCTACTACTACCTGGTACAATATCAAAAACTGCTGCAAAAGATGGATAAAAATGGAATGAGATCGGAACTAGGTTTTGTTTTTTTACATTTATTGAATTTTATTAAGAGTTGATTTCTTATTATATTAAGCATTCAGTGAACCGAACACTTATTTTTTTTCTTAATGAATATTTAAAAAATCTGAATAATTTGTTATCAATTTCATATCAAAATAATTCAGACATGATATCAATGTGATTATTATAATTATTTCTCTATCTTTTTCATATTGTACTTCAATGAGAATCATATCATTGTCGACCACAACGAGTTTTTTTCATCAGAATTTCACACAATTCATAAATAAATATTTTTTCATAATTTTAATTTAATTTTATATTAATAAATGATTATATATTAAGATATTTAAAAAAATAAATTAACAAATGAAAATAAATCATTCAGTAATCAGAGATGATTTGACCAATAGTCCGACCATTCAGATTCTCATACAACATTCAACTTTTAATTTTACAGAACGACACCTCAGAGACATCAAACAAACAAAGAAAAACTGATCCTAATTTGAGTTTAAAAGATGAGCTGCGGACCATTTCTACATGGTGATAGAAAGAGATGCTTCATACATGGGAAATGAGGCCATCCATCAAGAATCTGTCTGACATGTTGAGTACTGCCTGAACTTAAGGGAAGACCCAAAAGCTTCCAGGCGGAGGTGAGGTCCTCTAATCTGGGCGGTAACTCTGGAGAAATAAATTTTATCCATCTGGGAGGGTTCTTTTTCTTTTTTGGTTCACAAGGTGGATCGGATGCTTCAACAATATTAAGTGTCCCACTGGCAACTTGTACGGTGGGAAAGCAGTTTTCTGACATGAGAATAGCATGAGAGGAATGTTCTCTGTAAGTAGAACATTGTTCTTCAGGGTGATGCTTGGAAGATAGATGCACGTATCTGAACTCCGTGAACATAAGAAGATTTATTGGCGCAGCTGTTAACACGGAACACCTGTCCGTGTCGTGCTGGTTTGGGATCAGTAAAGCTTTCAACAGCTGGCAAGGGCATATTTTTTGTATTTCCGCTGCCCCAAACTCAAGAAAAAGTCTGTGAACATGTATTCGTACTCTGGCATTTTCCCATATCCTGAATAATTGTGAAGTTTGTTATATTCGCAAACTAAGCTTTATTGTCGGCTGAAAATATAAGGTGTTCCGATTTGAATAGATCACTAACCAGGGAAATAATTGATGTCAATGACATAAAAGCGATCCGGGTTTCCATGATCACGAATAATATCCAGATTGAACAAATGAAGACCCTGAATTTCAAAAGTACACAATAAAGGGGGAAAGGATTTAATGCTGAACGTGATTCACAAAATCATCATCATTCGTAATGTGATAGGTCATGGGGAAGGTTACCAGTCGCCGTCGAAGCTCTTTAGCTAGTCTCTCAAGCAGAGGATAAGGAGGAATCTCTGCGTGGCAAAAAGATAATCATAATCAGGGTCCATACAGCAGTGCATAAGCACAAGGTAGATATTTTATGAGCTGTTAATACGTGCTGCCACCCCAAGCTAAAAAAAGATTTGTCAGTTTTTTAGGCCCCAGCATATAATTATAAGTTGGCTATACTATGATGATTAAAAAAAAAATCACTGATGTGGCACTGGATAAAGTTTACCTGCAACCCTTGGATCAAGATCAGCATCCTCAGCAGAAGCAGCAGCACATGATACTCTTGGGACAGGGAAGACACCAGAATTTTTTGTAAGCTCACGCTTGCTAACATCAGGTAAAGAGAAACGCCTTACAACTTTTATAGCCTCCCCGATGATATATACTTTAAACATCACACCACCTGAAGTAAAAAACAGTTCAAAATTTATCAATGAGTTTAGACAGAAAGAATCATCAGAAAATGCTAAGAGGAGGTGTACAGTTTCATACCGTGATTTACAAACTCTTGAAGAACAAGAGGAGGATCAAGTTTTTGAAGAGACTCAGGATCATATGCAATAGATAGTTCATGCGACTTGGAGCTCCCATCAGCTAACAATGGCTTGGCAACTGAGGACAAAATTGTTACAACCTTAATTGACAATGCAATGATATTTTCATAATCATGGTTTTCAAAAAAATAATAAAGCACATTGGAATATTTACTGATGTTGTAATGAACCTTATGACTGTTCAAGCGAATGCAAAAAAATACAAAAGATACTAAGCTTATCAAGAAACGTGAGGTGGCTATCATACCCAGAGGTAGCTTTATGCCTGCTTGTGTAACAGCATCTGGTATTGATGATGCATCATCTGATGTGATTACCAATTGCTTCGGTACACCGACTCTGCCTGCCAAGAATCAAAACATATGCTGTAAACAAGTGATATTTAACCAAACCAATAGATATCAACTCTTAGGGAGTATAGGTACAAAATATACCATAAGAATTTGATAGGTTAATGTCAGCTACATCCTGAAGCATAGATTGGCGGTTGCGCAAATGTTGTATGGCATCTGGAGGGTCAAGGACCGTGACCTCAGGATGGGCTTGCCTGTAATCCTGCATAAGTAAGCCAGTGCATACAGATAAGGGATGACAATCACTCAAAATTTAAGCATCTCATACAAGAAAGTGAAATAAGTTGGCAGGTAATACCATTCATTTTGTCATCAGACTGAACATAGTTTCATTGCATTTTAAAAACCGCCTCAGTTCAAACATAGACATCAGCTCTGTAAATAACTATTTCAAACATAGTGAAAAATCCAACTTTGAGAGAGCATAAAACATCAACAAGCACAGATCAAGATTGCGGAACTACTTAGTCAGACACACAACACTCAGCCAGCTAAATCATTAGATGCCGAAACTCAGGCAATATCCGCTTTCATCAAATAAAACAACGCGTCTGACAGATTCCAAAACCCAACACAATTTTCCAAATTCCATGACAGCAGAAGAATCATGGAGAAAATACACCCAAATCAGCACAGCACCACATACAAACAAGAAGCAAACCAATCAACTAACCTCAAGAATCTGACGCCATTCTTTCCCAGTTAACTGCACGATCCAAGAAAAAAACAAACTGTCAAACTCCCAAACTCTTTCTTCCACAGCCAGACATCAAAACTCACCCCAAAAAAAAAATCTACTTATCAACACACCTTGTGCAGTATGATATCAAATGGTCCTTGCTCCGACAGAGACTTCTCGGGATCAACAGGAACAAACTGTATCCCTCTGTTCCTGTACCACAAAATACCTTCACAAAGTCATGCATTTTCTTTCCAATCAGTTGCTCAAATGACAAATACATGTATGAAAAATCGAAATTAAAATATCTCAGAGCGCAGAGAAGATCCAGTTACGAAATTCCTGCTACTGATCTGACTCAAAAAAATTATCTAAAAGAGGAGAAAATAGTTTTTTTATTCTTGTTCGGCGGATTGATGTGGTCAAATTGTCAAAAATGAACCAAGCGGCATACCTAGCCAGCCGTTCAAGCTTAGGCTGCAGGAAGCTCTTAGTCTTCTTCGACGTAAGAGCGTAACCCACCACCACCACACGCTTCACCGTCACCGCCGCCGGCGTCAAATAGCGCCCGCCCGCCAACAACTCATTCCCGTCCTCATCCACCTCCACATCATCATCACCTCCACCGCTCTTCCACATCGTCGTCACCTCCTCCTTAATCGTCATCCAACCACAACCAAACCCTAGCTTCCAAAACTCAACAAATCCCCAATTTCCCAACGCGTCCGTCGATCAATCCCTGATGGATGAAACCGACACTCGATGTCGCGGCAGTTTCCGGCGGCCGGAGAGAAGCTACGGAGTCAGAGTGATCGCAATTTCGAATTCGCAGAGAACGAACCAGAGAGAAGGAGGAGGAGGAGAGGAGTGTGGATCGGGTCGGAGAAACGGGTGGGTTTTATAGCAGCGGGAAAAGCGTGTGGAGGTGAACGGTGCCAGAAAATTACGGAATGGGACGGTCTCCGTGGCACGTACCGACTCACGAATTAAATAAATTAAATTACGACGTTTACTTTATAAAATATGTATTAATTATCATTAATAATGCAATTAATATTAATAGAATGGAACCAACTATCTTCAGTTCATTTGTTTAATGATATGTCACGTCATGAGATGTACGGGATCTTATCACTGATAAAAAAACAACCTGAAAATTAATAAAGCTAAAATACATATGACATTTAATTTCAATAAAATCATCATAAATATAATTGGACTCTTATATTTATCAACATGGTATCAGTACGGATTTTAATCGCAATTCTAAATAAATTAATCTAATTATGTCTGCATAAAGTACCGCTTGAGAAATATTGATCTGATTACGATTCCATTCGTCTGGTTATGTATCCGCCTGTGCCTAGCTAATGATTATATTTACATTGCTAAGTATAACATTTCGATTGATAAATTTAGTTGTTATGTATTTGTTGTTATATATCTTGGTAATAATAAAATCGATACTTCTGATTATCAATTCTTCAGAAAATAGATTGTTATTTAGGTAAGACATCTGATGTATGAGATTTTGAGTTTTGGAATATTATATTGAGTTGCATATTGTTAGGATATATTTATAATTTTAGTATTTAATTAAGTGTATATAGAATTTCAAAAAAAATTATTTCATTTAATAAAAGAAACAAAAAAAATAGAGAGATCATTTACGAAAAGAAACTGAAAAAATAGAGTGATAATTCTTTTTTAAAATGGAAGAAAAGTGATAGAAGATAAATGAGAACGGGCGATGTCATTTCTATTTGGTTGAGGCTTCTTATAGTAATGTCAAGTATATAATACCTTTGTGGTACTGCGGGATTTACAAGGAAAATGAAAATTATAATATTTTATTTTTAAAAAGTTGTTATTATCAAAACTCGAATTCTCAGAATTTATATCAATCAATCATAGGTTATTGTCACGTTCCTAAAATTGGATCAAAGCTGACTTGACTATTTTACTTGATCGGGGGCCAAGTCGGAGGATCTGGATACGTTTCAGCTTATCCAGATAAGTTAGGGATCAATGAAGAGTGATAGATCCAGATCAGATCTATAGTGATCTGGGATTGGGACTAACCAATTACTATGGGAAATTCATCAAGGGGTATTCGAATATGACTTCGTCCTTGACAGATTTGCTGAAGAAGGATGCACCTTAAATGTGTGGACGAAAGAATGTGCTAGGGCATTCGAGAAGTTAAAGACAGCAGTGGTGACGAAACTTGTGCTCAAACTCTCTGAGTTCGAGAAGTTCTTTGAAGTCTATATAGACGCTTCAGATCAAGCACTTGGGGGAGTGGTGGTGCAAGAGGGGCACCCAGTAGTGTTCGAGAGGCGTATGTTGAAAGAAGTGGAGACCCGATACTCAGCTCTCACAAGAAAGAGATGTTGGCGGTGGTAAAGTTCATTCGAGCTGGCTATTGGGAGGGCAATTTTTGACGCCCCACGATGTCGTAAAGAATAGCTTGAATGTGAACTGTCCGGCAACATTGAAGTTTTTGCCACAAGGACCCAGAAGGCGCTGGACGATGCAAGGAAAAGCCTTGAGCAGGCTGCCCGTCAGATGAAGAAGTCAACCGACAAGTCCAGGCTGGACGAAGAGTTTAATATTGGAGACAAGTTACTACTGAAACCACGCCCCAAATTTGAAAGAAAATCAACAATGAGACGGTGCATCGAGGCCTAGTTCAAAGTACGATGGTCTCTTCGAAATTTTCCAAAGGGTTGGACAAGTCGCTTACAAGTTGAAGTTGTCAGAAAGACTCAAAGTTTATCCAATCTTTTATGTAAGTTACCTCAAGCCTTTCTATGAAGAAGAAGGCCAAGAACGATCCCAAACAGACCGGGCACCTCCAATTATCAGAGATCAATTCGAGAAGGAAGTAGAAGTGATTCTAAATTGCAAAACATAGGGCCAGGGGAAGAAGAATCAAAGAATTTTCTATCGGGTGCAATTAAGGGAGTTTCTCAGAGGCCACTTAGGAAAGAGATACAACACTTTGCCAATTCAAAGACAAAGTTGAAGATTTCCTGAAGGCGTTGTCGACGAGGGCGTCGATTCTTCTGGCGAGGGTGGTTTGTCACGCCCCTAAAGTCGGATCAGAGCCGACTTGACTATTTTACTTGATCGGGGGACAAGTCGGATGATCTGGATAAGTTTCAGTAATCCGGATAAGTTCGGAATTAAGGAAGAGTGATTCGGATCAGATCTACAGTGATCCAGATCAGTCAGGCGGGATGGCTCGCATCAAAGACATGGGGCAAATCTAAGCACATTTGCAAAGCATCTCAAAGTTTATGTCCATTTGAAATCTGATAATTTAATTTGTATAGTCATTCAAACAAAGATAAATTGTACAATCAACGGATGATATTTGATATGAAGAGGGTATAGTGTATAAAGAGAAATGAGCATATATGGGAAGTGAGACTAGGGCAAAACATTAAAAATATCTGGAGATTCGAGGACATATATGGATGGCATGTGCAATAATGCGATAGTTGAGCACAACCTAGTGGTAAGTTTGTTCCAGATTGCAGCTATAACTTATTATTCGTTATATCTATACACAACTATTTCATGCCAGAAATGATACATATGTTTAATAATATATAACAATGTGTTATGCAACCTAATATTCTAATTTTCTTTATGAATGTGACTTGTCATTAAAGGCAAAAATTCGCCATTTGATTTGATTTTAATCGGTGATGCTTCAAAAAAGTATATTAGTATCTGGTGCTGAGATGCTTTGATAAAAATGTTTTTATTTGTTGATATAGAGTTTTGGCACAAAGAACAACAATTTCATCTTGGTGTAACGATAATTATAAATAATAATATGTAAAAACTTGAGAAACAAAGGTAAGAAACTGTGAAGATGAGTCATATGATTGATTTATTGTTAGAACAATAATTTTTGGCATGGATGAATTTGTTTGGTTCCAATGATATCAGACCTCATAATCTGGAACTTCTGCAGAAACCAACTCACCCATTTAGAAATTTGCCTCTCATGGATGGTGACTGCATCTTTCATTTCCTCCATTAGTTGTTTGAGTGGAGATTACACAAAACAGAGAATCTCATTCAATGAGGGGAACTTCCAAATCATTCTCTTACTAATTAGGGTTTTGGTTTCTAGACTCAATACTTTTCGTCCTTTTTTACATATCGTTTAAGGTTAATTTGAATAGATTAAGATGAAATTAATGCTAGCGTTTGAACAAATTTAATAAGTATGTAATTATTTTTTAAAAAAAATTAAAAGTTCATGCAAAAAGTGAAATTGATAGAATATTACCAGTGATGATTGAATATTTTATTAATTATAATAATAAAATGATTAATATTTAATATTTTAAGATAATTGTTGATATTAAATACGCATTGAAATTTTTTAAATGACAAGTAAAAACAGATAAAAAATTCAGTTAAATGACATGTAAAAAAAGACAAAGAGAGTGAATCACAGTAATTTCATGAATCAATCAAATTGATCAAAGTAGTTTGCCTGCATAAGCGCTTTGAGAATCAATCAACTAACTAAGAGAGAAGCCTCTTTACTCTGAGTAGAATGGGAAGAAGAAAAAAACTGAAAAAAAATGTTATAAATTTCTAATTCTCAAATTTTTATTTAAATTCACGATAATTATTTCATCAAATAAAAACTGACTTTAAGATTTTATTCATTGAACGATTAATCTTCATACTCCATATATATGATGGATAGAATTCAAGCTAATTAACAAAATGGAATCTACAGATGCTACATATACCTAACTATATTTTAAAAAATATATACTCAGTTGAAGATGAAGGTCTAGCTAATTATTAGCAATAATGCTCAACTCGTCACATGCATGAGATTTTGAGTAGAGATCGAACACGACATAATCTAAAAACATCACCCTAAAATAGTGGAGGTTTGAGAAATTATGGGTTGGAGATTGGTCATTGTCAGTGTTTTGTCCTTAGGGATTGATTCAATCAAAAGCCTCCAACAAAGTAGAGATTGTGTGTATTCAGGAATGCCAAAAGTATGGTGCAAAATTTATTTGCTACACGTTTATCTCATAAAGTGTGATTGTGAGCTACTTTTGCCGAGGGTAATGGCGTAGTATATCAGAGGATAAAGTTAACTCCTCAACTTTTGTCGGATTGAATTAAACCACCGACAGTAAAAAAAAGTTTGAAGACTTTATACAAAATATGCTATTTTTATCTATGGAACTTCAAAATTTTATAACACAAAAATAATGAATTATAATAAATTAAATTTAACAGCACTAAATTGATGAACAGTCGAAATTCTATTTAAATCTAAAGATATTAAATTAATATATTAAAATATACACTAAACACTAAACATGTTGACTTGAAAATATATTAAAATAATGCTTGAGTTAGGTTTTGGATCTCGGTAGACGTCCTGTATTAATAATAGCTGGCTACTCGTGACAAATTGTGGTTGGGATATTGAAAAGGGAATAGAGCAAAATCAATCCTAAGGCTCTATTATTACATTTAAAATTAGGAAGGATGAAAATTGGAGAAGAAATTGAATTTTACAAGTATACTATTTTTTATTTTTTTTATTTCCATGTATAAATATGAAAAGAAAAATTTTAGTATTCTGTAATTTAATCAATTTTTTTAATTTATCTATATATATAACATTATGGCGTATGTCGCCCTCCCGAACCGAACCGGTCGGTTTAATTCGGTTTGAAACGTTAAAAATTATTTGGTTCGAAACGGGTCGGTTCGGTCTGGTTTGAAATATCGGTTTAAAACCGGTCGATTCGGTTCGGATTGAAATGTTAAAAAACTATTCGGTTTGAAACGGATCGATTCGGTCCGGTTTGAAATGTTAATGGTTTGGTTACGGTTTCAAATTTTAAAAAATCAATGATTGATAATTTGATTTGACTTTTGATTTTTCTCGAACCGAACTCGTTGGGTCGACGGGAACCTTTTCTAGTTTATATATAATATTTTTCCCTAAACTTCTGAAAATTAAATATAAAATTTGTCTCTCTCTTTCTCTATTTTGTATGTGACTTTTCCTAAACCAAACAAGCTAAAAGTTAATAGAATTTTTCCATTATTGTTTTAAACTCTGATTAACTTGTCTTGTCACACTTTTCGATCATTAACCTATTTACTCAAATTTAACCAATCGACGAGTCAAATGGGTATCTAAGCAATATTATAAAGTTCTCTCCTTACTACTAGTCACTAGTCAGTCACTGTTTAGAGATAAATTCGGTTTTGGCGCACTAGGGTTACATACACAACTTTTTATAAAATGAGTTTAATTTTTATATTATACAAAAATTTAAATTCACTCAATTACGTTTTTATTATATTAGTTTGCGGGGTGGTGCTACTGGGTGAAAAATAAGTTAATTAGGTTTACAAATCCTAAATGTGAATAAAAATATTATTTTGTAAATTTTTTGTGCATGTGGTGTTCTGTTTAGATAGTACAAAAAACTTTAATTAGGATCCACTTCAGCTCAATTTCAATTACGCTTTTTTTTTTCAGTTATACTTAATCTTTATTTTATATAAATGTTTTGGTTGAATTACAAACCTAAATTTTTGAATAACAATTCAATTAAAAAATAAAAAATCAACCAGCATCGATCAAGCCGTGTTATCAAATCATCTAATAATGGAATATATTGCCTCACAACACGCTACATTTTGTTCTTCTAGAAATAGGGCTGTCCATCGGTTCGAATTTGAACTGAACCGAACCAAATTAATTCAGTTTATTTACAAAACTAAAAACCAAATTGATTTGAAGTGATTTGGTTGTTGATCGAACTCGGTTTGGTCCCAAAAAAAAAACTGATTAAAATATTTACTTTTCATATAATTCTTACTTAATACCAATAATTTGAACTCATAATAAATTAGATAAAATAAATAATTACATTGCTTCTTATAAAATTATTCATGAAATAGTGTACTAATCAATTTTAACCTTCAAATATTAATTAAATAATAGAAAAAGAGAAATAAATTCATATCAATTATATTATTATTTTAATAATTCAAGACCATAATAATTTTATATTTTTAGTTTGGTTTGACAACCAAATCATAACTATTAAAACTGAATTATTTTGAACCAAATCAAATCTAATTAATTTAATTTTCAATTACGTTGATGGTCAGGACGCACACCCTATCAACTACAGTCAGATTTATTACGGAAAAATTTACGTGCATCTCCAATATATTCATACCCATATCATACCATCAAGATTAAAATTTGAGAACTGAAGATTGTTACACAAAACCCCCCACTACTGGACCAACACCATACCTGTCTGATTTTCGATTCGGACCAACCTATGAACAGCAGTAGAATCGCCATCGGCCAACAACTATTTATTGTTATTATTGCACGTTGAGTCATACTGTAGCATTCATGCTCAACAGTTAAGACTTAGACTTGTTTATATAGCCCATGTTAGGCAGTGTTGTCTGCGCAGGGTCTGTCGGGACACATGTCAGAAAAAATCTCACACGGCTATGTCGTGTAACCAGACCACACCGTACAGATCGACACACATGCATCGATTCTTTGTGGATCCTACAGAAGTATCTACGACCTCACCTGCGGAGTGTGCTGCTGTGAGCATGCCATGAGTAACACTTGTGTCCATTCACAGAGCCTTCACCAACGACCTTGTATTTATGTCTTAAATAACGTGGCCGGCGGAAGCAGATTACAAATCATGTGAGAACTGAGAATTCAAGACAAAAATGGTATCAACACATAAGACATAAGACACAAAACGCGTCCATAAAACACAAGACACAAAACGTCATTATTGCCTTGAGTTCTCAATTCTCACATGATTTGCGATTCTCAGTGGAACCACCTCATATAATTTAATTAGTCATCAGTCATTCTTAAATAGTTTAATGAGAGATTAGTAAACCATATATCACTATAGTTAATTAAGAGTTGTCACGTGTGACATTTAAAAATTAAAATGACAAGTGGTAAAAATTTATTAGTTGTAAAAATTATTTGATTTTTCAATATAGTTTACAGCTGGTCAAATTGAGCTCTCTTCATCAATGGTTCATTTCCACCTAATAATGACTCCATGTATGGATTATGTAGTTCTTGATGATTTGTAGGGTTTAAATTTCATGATTTTTTAATGTTTTAGGCTGTGTTTGGTTTAGGGAAAATTATAGGGAACGGAAAATTTGATGGAAAGTGAAATCCATCATGGATTCCATCTTATTTTCCTTTGTTTGGTTTAGAATGGAAAATTTGAAGGAAAGTTTCAAAACTTCTTTTAATCTACATTAACTTTCCTTCTAACTTTCCACATAATTTTTTTCCCCTCATATTTTCCATCTAAACCAAACATTGAATTTTACCAATTTTCCTCCACATTTTTCTTTCCACTAAATTTTCCCTAAACCAAACACAGCCTTAAGGGTTAGTATCTTTAAGACTTTTTGAAAAACTCCACGGCCACCTGTCAAAATTTTAAAAATCTAAACCCTGAAAACATTAAAAGTATCTAACCCTAAAACTTATAAAACTCTAGAAATTTCAAAATTCTAAAAAAATTTTGAATGACGAAATCCTAAATTTTGTAAATACAATGTTTCTGTCTTTCTGATATGCAGCCTCTATACCTTAACTAGCTTTTTATATATATATATATATATAATTTTTATCATTTAAAAAATCATCTCCTTTTATTATTATTTTTATCATCTTAATTTTATCTGATTACTGGAAGTTTTTTCATAATTTAATTTTTTTTTCTAATCTCTCTATTGAAAAACCACATGACCACGTCACCATTTGTGCAAACATATTTAAGATGAAGCCATGCTGAGACGGATAAATGTGTGAGATCTAGACCTTATCCATCATAGATAAGAACTAGCAAGATATTTCACATAGCCTTCTAAAAAACTCTTTTTATATATAGTGTTTAATTAAATTTGATCAAAACTCTCTGTATTCTTTTTTACTTATATCACATGTATGCGCATGTGTACCAGTGTAATAAATACATGTGGTACGAATGAAGATTAGTTATATTCACATTTAAAATTAATTGATAATGAATTGGATAATTCAACTGTTAGCAGGAATCACCCACACAAATATAAATCTGAATTTCCGAATCATGTGGCTAAAGTTCGGATACGGAATGCCACAAAACTAATTTCATAACTTTAGCGGTAATCCGAATTACCAGATACAGATATGGATCTGCATTACCTATTTCTTAATTTGATTGTTCTCAATTCAGATCCGAAATATATATCTGGATCTGAATTGAGAAATTCAAATCGAAATAGAACGAACAAAAAAGAAAAGTAATAGTGTATTACCTTCGTTGGTTGTCTCGTTCTGATATCGCGTCTGGCTGGAGTAGTAGCTCCTCTGGATAAACCGACGTGTTATAACGAGAATATATTACATCATTAGAAAACAGAAGTCATAAGCTTCTATTTATAATGAGATCCGGATTTTTGGGCTTCAGCCCGCGTGCCAAATTCATCAGGTGTGTTATTGGGTATGTGTCTGTGGGCCAGATCCAGTGGGTATTATCCATGGATAGTATCCATAGCTTGAACTCATCTGGTTTATCCAAATCAAATGCGGCTGGTTTATCCAAATCAGATGCGGATTGAAGCGGATCATATTCGGATCGAATCTTATTCGGTTTTGCTCAACTTAATATCATACACTTGATTGTGTGCGATCCATGGGTAGAGCACATTAATTATAAGTGACCTATAGTAAGACATTGTGATTCCTGATTATGAATAAATTGGTTCGAGACAGCAAAATCTTAGTCTATACGAGTCAATTTAGCTGATTTAATGAACAGACACCAACACCAACTACATATATATAAGGATTAATTATAAAGTTTAAATGGGCGATGGTATTTTTATTGCTCTTATTGTGCTATTTTAAGAATTGAATTTTTATTATATTAAATGTTCATGGATCGTTTTTTATGATTCTGAATGATATTCTGGAAAGTTTAATTCATTTATTGTAATTTTACATTTGAATCATTCAGATTTAAATCAAATATCGTCTAACGATTAAATCTATTGTAAATATATTTTATACATTTTGTCAATCAAGTCATTCTTTTTTTCTTTCTGCTTTCAGTTTTATCTCATGCCACATGGATAAATAAAATATATCTAAAAAATAAGTATATTTTAATCATATTTTATTATTTTATAAAAATATGGAAATGATAACAAAATAATATATTAGGATTTTTTTTTAAATTATCAAAAAAGTAAATCATTCAACAATCAATCAAAGAAAATTTAGCAATGGATTAGATCACACAAATTTTCATACAATATTAAGTATCCAAAACTTAATTTTATAGAACATCATCTCAGTCCTCATATATGGGACAAAACCCCTTCATTTGCAAAGGTCATGTTCTTATGGCGCATCAAAAATATGTCCCACTCTTATATCATGAAAATTAATTATTTTCACACTTAAATTAGTTAATAATAAATATATGAGAATCAACTATAGGACTTAAAAGAGATGAGATGGAGACATATAGGCTTATATATGGCTCACCAATTTTACAAAGATTTCTCTACAAGTGGACAGAGGATAATATCTGAAATCCTCTGATGATGTTACATTTTTTAACACTTTAGTGCGTGTCAAAATAAAACACTGCATTTATAGTAAACGAAAATCAGACATGAATTTAAAGCGATCAAACACGCCCTCAGCCTCGTGTATCTTCCTATATTCACTTCTCAAGTTATTTATAATGTTAAAGCAACTTATCTATCTGATGAAGCATGACCGTTCGATCTGAAGCTCAGGACGCATTCTGGAAGTATGTGAGTGTTCATGTTGGCGCACCAGACTACATAGCGTTTAGGGTTACTGAGATTATCCGCGCCATTATCGAAACTCGTACTCCTTGGGCGACATTGCTTAGATCCAGCGTCGACCTTCTCGACGTTTCCCATGAGGACCCGACACAGTATGACATGCTTCTCGCCGTATTCATCGGGCTCCGAATCCACGGCACTGAAAGAAATCAAATCTCAAAATATCAACACATTTATAAAAATCTTGGAAAACTTGACTCCCAAATATATGAGAATCAACTATAGGACTTGAAAGAGATGAGATGGAGACTTATAGGCTTATATATGGCTCACCTCAAGTCGGGCAAGCTGACGGGGCACAAGTGCACGCCGACCCCGTACGAGGATGTGACATCGTTGGGCGTGGTGAATCCGTAGCCCGTGATCCTCCCTACGCCTTCGGCCGAGGTCGCGTGCCACGCGAAGACTAGATTCGACTTCCCTGATCTGGCAGCTGCGGTCAGCTCCGCGCAGCGCTTGAAAGAGAAAAACCTCGCTCTAGCGAGCCCGATGGCTCCGGCGAAGCGATGCACGGATCTGACTTCCGCTCGGGGATCCACGGTCCTCATCCTGGCGAGGAACAAGCGTTTCACGGTTTCGAAGCCGCGGTGACCAGCGTTCATCGGTCGACAATTCGGCCACCTGGCTGCCGGATCATTAGCAGCCGCCGTAGGGCGCTTCACCAGCAGATGCCTTCCTACTCGTCGATTACTACTCAACTGGCTCCCATCACTAATGCATTCTCCAGCTTCTCCTACCTCGACATGATCTGCAAGGCGTGAAACGGCGTCGTTTCCGCACTCCAATTCCCTCTTCCTCTTCCCCAGCATCAACTCATCAGCCAACCTCACCTCAATCTTAATCTTTGCATCCTCGAGGCATGAAACGGCGTCGTTTCCGGACTCCAATTCCCTCTTCCGCTTCCCCAGCTGCAACTCATCAGCAG
>NQLW01001260.1:31947-74214 GCA_002312845.1 Kalanchoe fedtschenkoi | reverse complement strand
AATTCACGAAGTCGAGATGATCGCAGCATACGCGCCTCGCTGAAGCTCGCTGTGAGTTCGTTTCCGTAGGATCGTCGATCAGCTCGCTAGCGCCGGCCGGCTATTGTGTGAGTGCTTGAATTTTGAGTTGGTTTGCTGTGTGGATTGATTGCGATTTGGTGTGATAGTACGGTTGATTTGGTGCGGTGTGTTCTGCTTTTCATG
This sequence comes from Kalanchoe fedtschenkoi, assembly GCA_002312845.1. Classification (NCBI taxonomy): domain Eukaryota; kingdom Viridiplantae; phylum Streptophyta; class Magnoliopsida; order Saxifragales; family Crassulaceae; genus Kalanchoe; species Kalanchoe fedtschenkoi. The sequence continues at coordinate 74,010 of NQLW01001260.1, read as the reverse complement.
TGTTGGGAATTTGTGGATGGATTTGAGTCTGGTTGCGAAAAGATGTTGGATTGGGTGAATGTTGCCGGATTTAGGGTTTAGTTTCAGTTGCTGAAGCGTGAGAGTTTTCGTTTTCCGATTTCTGCAATTGAAAGAGCTGTTAAAACGAGTGTGAATGTTGATTTCATTGCTACGTGTTGGAAAACTCGACTATCCGATCCAGAGGTTATATTTTGGAAATAATTTTCAACCAGCAATTGACGCGCCTCGGTTAGAACCTCACTAACTGTGTCATTGATCCAAGCGCAAAGATTGCCCAGAGGTTATAATTGACCCTTGCATTTTTAATAATTAATGAAACATTGAAAGATTGTTGATATACTGATCTACCGGTTATAGTTAAGAAACGGATTTATCTCGTAATTGTTTGACTTTCAGAACTTCGATGACTTGGTATCTCCAGCATAAAACGCAGTTATGCGTGTCAATTATGACAAGATAATTGGATCAACTCGTAAGAAAAAGAAGTGTGACAGCGAAGATGCTTATGGCCTCGAACCATATTGGCTGGATTCTTGGGACTGGAGGTGCGACAATACTTGACATAAGAAGTCCATCTGGAGCTTATATTGCTGTGATGGGAAAAGATCAGATTCCTAGATGATGTGCTCCAAATAACGCAGAATTAATTCAGGTCAGAGTGCCATTTTTCTTGTTGACGACATTGTCATTTGTTTCTGGGGAATGTTTGATTTATCCCGCACTGGCAGTTATTTTCTAACCTTGCATTAGACCAAGTGAAGTTGAATTTCACTCGCAGCTGGAAAAAATGCCATCTTCGCTAATATAAACATGTACCTGAAACTGCTACGAAGAAACCTTCATATGCAATATATGCATTTACATCTCTCACTCATGTCTGTTGTTTGTTATGGCGGTTAGTCATCTCACTGTCTTCTCCAGTTTTTTTCAGTGCGAGCTTTTCTCTGACAAGTTATCTTGTTTAAGTCCATAGAGTAGGAGCCCAACCAAACATCATTAGTGAATTAATCGTGGAAGTGATGGTTCCAAGTTTTCTCTGACAAACTACTTTGTTTTATCAACTCATCGATATTTTGACATCAAACAACAAGCAGGCCTTAATATATCTGCAATCAATCCAGGCCCTGGGAACTCTTTAGCTGCTAGATTCCAATGTGGCACGGATTGAAGGCCTGAAGACTTCAACTCAGAAAATGCATTCGAGTTTGAAGGTATTTTAAGTTCAGAATCTGTCAGTTATATCAGAGTAATTTTACAGTCCATTTTCATGCATTTGGTAGAATTCTGTGTTTAGTTTAGTGTAAAATTTGACTGGCTGCTGCTGTATCTGAGAAATATTTCCTTCTAAGTGTGTTTAATCACATGGTAATGAACCTCCACCAATCAGTGTCCAAATGAATTATTGAAAAGTCAAAGTGATATGTGTCGGATTTCAATAATTTACGACGTTGAAGGTCCTCTTGATCATATAAGATATTTCTGAAGTTTTCCTCTGTGATAAACCATATAATATAAAAATATATTGTTAGTACCCGAATAAATAATATCACATATTGTAAAAGTTAAATTTTATCTCATCTATTATTAATATTCATTCTTATTTTGAAGTAAACATATTAATATATGGTATCAGGCATACTGCACATAGTGTATTGTGAAATATTATTTAGCATTGATTTTACTATCGAATACAATAAAAATGAAAATGCAAGAAGGAAATTATTTGTGACTTTAATTATCTGAAAATGTTTCTCCATTTCTGACTTCAACCTTTTCAAGTTGCCCTTTTGCACTACACTAGAAAATCAGTACATTACTAACTTGATTCACTTATTTCCAGCTTAAAATAATCCTCAACCCTCAGAGCTAAAAGGCTTGTAATGCTTGAGACTCTTAGCAAGTCCTCTCAGCGATCCCGCGGCGGCAATGAGGGACACGACGAGGCACGCGTAGCTCAAAACCTTGAGCCACACCCACGTCGAAGAAAACTTCTTGATCTTCGACCGGGCGATGTATATCTCGACGGGGAAGTACACAGTGAGCGGGTAGAACGAGATCGCTCCGATGAGGCCCAGAATGTCGTTGAAGAAGGGGAATATCATGGCTAGAATGGCCGTTACGACCACGTAAGCTGATCTCCACACTAGTCTGAACATGTTGAGAGGGTAGACGTAGCCGAGGAATCTCACCGGGTGGTCCACCGTTACGAATGAGCTGTCGGGCCACTTCTTGCTGCACTTTTCCTCAATGAAGGCGAACAGAGGTTGGGCAAAAACCTACTCACAAAATACAAATTTTATTTATCTACTCAAAGACTGTACAATTGGGTATCTGACTGGCTACTATTTTCTTACCTGATAAGCTCCAATGAGATGGACTGCGATGCAGACGTTGGCGAAGTCGATCAGCCAGTAGGGCTCGTAGAACCCAAACCCGGTCAGAAAGTTTCCGGGGGCGTCGTTACCGAAAGCGGCGTAGCCGAGCATTCCGCAGAGGACGTAAAAGACGGTTGTGACTATGATACCGATCAGTGAGGCCTTCTTCATCACCTTGTTCTCTGGTGGACTCTGCCTCAGTGTGTCCTGCATGAATACGTGTTCGTTAGGGACGTTGGGTAAAAAATCCTCAAATTGAACCAATTGAACCGAACCGGTTCATTGGACCACAATAAAAGGTATGTCCAATAGTGGATTAGTGGTCCAGCAACAAAAATCTGATTCGATTGATTTGGTCTGGTGGTCCTACCACAGGGAATCTAAAATAGTTTGTTAATAAATAAATAAATTAAATATATTACTCTAAAAGTTCATACTTAATACGTACATAATTAAAAAACTAAAATAAAGAATAGGAGTAAAACTTGTCTACGCAGGCTGCTGCAGAATCTGAATGGAGCTACGTGTCATAGAATAGTTTGACTTTAAGTCAAACAATCGACCGCATCGATTTCCGAAGTGTGATAACAAACACGTGTCAGAGGCTCATGGAATGCCGCGATCGAAACGACGGCGTTGTAGTCATGCAACATTATTGAATGAGGGGCGAGGGCACGCGAGTCAATTCAACACTTACTTGCCGACGTATGCTAATTTATTCAGTAAGTTTTATTTATTATTTGAATTTAAGTACATTAAATTTTAAAAATACTTTATTTTTAATATAGATTGTCTTGAGGTGTTAAATAAATGTATTATTACTTTTATAATTCATTTAAAAAATATAATAATAAAAAATTACCTGAATTTCGATCAGGATGTTCGAAAAGGTATACGCGAATGCGATGTTCCCAAGGGCCTGGAACGTCTTCCAGACCTTGTCGGCACTGGTGACATCCACGCCCACGACCGTGCCCGTTAACGTTGTTCGAGGTTTCGGATCGCCTCCCTCTAAAAAAATTCCACAGATAAATAAAACTTCAATAATTAAAATTTAAATCCGATTCGTCATCTTGTGATTTTGAAAATTTACCTGCAACTTTTGCGAGGGAGAGACCGAGGCCGATAGTGGAGTAGGCGAAGGACATGACGGCAGCGACAATGGAGAGCCAGGAGAGCTCGTGGAAGTTGGGGATCTGGCTGAGCACGAGCTGAATGATTCCGAATGTTATCATGTAAGGATAGTCCGATCTGCTGCACGAGTCCTGGTGGCCGTGGCTGTGGAAACAATTTGACCTGTTTACAGCCCTGTCATAAAAATAAAAAATAAAATTGTCAGCATTTAATTCAATAACTGTATTTTTCAAGAAATTTAAAATAATATTCCCTCTTGTTCTCTTTTACCTATCACTTAACCGATTTTTTTGTCTATTTTTATTTATCACTTAACAATTTTCAATGCATATTTAATATCAACAACTACCTTATAGTTTCAAATATTAATCACTTCTTTATGACAATCAATAAAAAAATCATTCATCGTCAGTAACAATCTACCAATTTTATTTTTTGCATTAATCTTTTGAAAAAAACACCAATCACTCACTCATTAAATTTATTCAACCGCTAATATTTATTTCATCTTAATCTAGTCAAATTAATCTTAAACGACATGTATTAATGGAGGGAGGAAGTAGTTTTCAAAGAGAAGATGTTGAATTATTGGAGCATTTTTTTCTCCAACCGGTTGGTGGAGAATGCTGTACATCATTGTCTGTAATAGATAACTATATTATTAAAATCCATAGGTGAAAACAAATTGCTGTCTATGTCTGCAAATATATTTTGGATATCTTTTGTATGTTTTTTCCCCAACAATAGAACAAAAATCACATGGGGCAGCAGCTGAAAACCAGCACCTATATATGTGCTTTCATTTCCATACAAATTAATTAACATTTAAAAATTTAAAATACTAATAATGTTACTTGCTATCATAAAATCATTTTTTTTAAAAAAAAGTTATGTTTTTATACACTTATCTGATTGTTAAAAAAATTAGTTTTTTAAATAAAAAATAAAACTAGATGACTCCAAGAAGATTCGATTTCAAGAAATTTGATTATAAAGACAAATGTTTGAGTTTGACCATCAAATCCACCAGCTTTTTAGACACAAAAATAGGATTTGGAACAATAATTATCATCACCCTTTTTATCAACAATCTAAATTCATAATCTTAGACATCTAAGAAATAAATATCACTTACTAAGAAATAATTAGGTATTAATTTTAGGATGAGAAATTGAATTCTCAGAAAATTAAATTACTTACACCATGCTGATGGAGGCAGTGATAGTGTATCCAATTGTGACGCCAATAAGATTGGAGTATTGAGCCAAACCACATAGTTGGACACTTTTACCCCCTGAAAATGAAAAGAAAATCAAAATTAAGAGGATTAAAAAGTAAAATTATGAGTGAATAAAAAATGAAAATAAGTTTGAACTTATATAATTCAGTTGAAGAAAATGTTAAATACACGTTTGGTGGCAGTACGAGTATTAAGAGTAACAAAATAAATAATTATATCTATTTGGAGGGATAAAAATTTTAATTTTTAAAGATAAAATCTATCTTTTGAAATTATTAATATTTATTTTATTTTAAACCTAACATGTTAAACTATTATTAATTATCATATCTCACTTTTAATCTCGACTGTCAAATCCAAACGGTAGCTAAATACACTTGTGATCAGTGCTAATGACCCAAATGACTTTTTTGCCCTTATTTATAGTAAGTTCAGTTAATTGGAGGGGGGTGTGAACACATTGAATTCCCACCTCACAAAAAAACGAATGGCAATTATGAAGTTGTAACCAAATTAAATGTTGGGACACAAAATAAAATAGATAAAGACACAAAAAAATAAAACAGATTTAGTTGCTTCAATCAATTTGAGTGACTATACTTGCCTAGATAAGACTGCACCACCTCCATGTAGGTGTGGTTCCTCTGACCGGCCGGCGCGCGGTAGCAGTCGGCCAATATGGTGGCGGTGAAGTACGTGATGGCCGCAAAGGCCATCAGCACCGCCGGTCCTGCGACCCACCCAAGCTGAGCCACCGCCCACGCTAGGGACAAGACTCCGGAGCCAATTACCGCGGTTATGATATGTGCGCTAGCGGTCCACATAGTACCTTCAAATTCGAACAAAAATAAAATTTGAGGGTGAAAAAAGTTGCAAAAATGGATTGTTGGAGGAGGTTTTTTTTATATGTACCGGTTCTTTTCTCGTGGCCGTCGTCGTCGAAGTTCTTCTGGATATCGTTGCCGTAGCGGGGAGGGTCTTGGTCGATGTTCATGGAGGTGTTGGGGTTGGGGATGGCCATGTTGGGGGAGATTGGGGATTTGGGGAGTTTGAGGTTTGAGGGATGGATAGGTATATGTGGATTTTGTGTTAGGGTATTTAAAGGGGTATGAGGAAAAATGGTGATGAGATGAGATAGAGATATTTGAGGGGTATGAGCATATGGGTTGGTGATAAATGTTGAAGAAATTCAATTAATATATAGTGGATGGATGGGCAATGATGTCTCTTTTAGGGCATGAGCGGTTGGGTGAGTGAGTTGACCACTTGGACTTACGTGAATAAATGGTGAGCTAAGAAATGAAACTTTTGTAAAAAAAATTGTGCAAGAAGGTGAAAAAAATTGAAGGATCTGTGCTAATTAAGTATTTGGATTAACAAAGTTATTAAATGAGAGGACAAAAAGGTTCAATTAAAAATTAGATTTTGTTGCATCAAACCTTTTCAATGTATTAAAAGGGGGCCTTATTACAGTTATAAGTAGAATCTCAAGTGACTTTTTCTAATGTAAAACTTTAACACATGGCGTTCATGTGTCATCTCTTTTTGCCTACCTCTTGTAAAAATAATAATTTGCTCTCTCTCAAAATTTTTTAATAGATAATAATCATTTTATAATAAGATAAGATGGGTACCTAGTGCCAAATGTTTAAATTTAATCATGTAAAGTAAAAAAGCTTTGATATACTGTTATCTGTCTACTTTTACTTATCATTAATTGAATAATTAACATTTATTTGTTAGTTAATTATTTCAATACACGTTTAATACTGTTAACTTCTTAAAAAGTAAGAAATTAATCACTTTATTATTATAATTGAAAAAAATCAATATACTTTAATAATACTACACCATGATTTACATTTTACACAAATTTTAAAAAATATATTAATTACATATTTATTAAATTTGATTAATAATAAGTGTTAATATATTTTTGATATACTCAACTTAATCTTAAACGACTACTATTCAAGATCGAAGGGAATAAAACAATATTTTAAACAATTAATAATGATGATTACACAATATGTGCGTGTCGACATGTAATTAATGAATTCAAATCTGATATCAACTAAACCCGACCGGCGCATATAAACATGAGACAAGTTGAATTCGTGAACCCAAAATTCAGCAACAAAGAGTGATGCACGTATACCTACTAGGGTTGGGTTTGAAATGAATAGCCTCCATATGGACCGTCCGTGGTGGAGGTCAGTGGGCGTGTGGCGAAAGCATTTTTGTACTAAAAATCTAATTAACATGCATCTGATCTCTTCGAATTTTCCTCCTCACAATGATTTTCTTTAGCTGCTCTTTAGTTTCCATCCATACATCTAACCCTAAAGTTAGGCATTTGAACCAGCTGGCTCGATCGAGCACCGTCCAACCGGTCTGGCCCCACTTTGATTTGTCAATGCTTCAAGTCACGAAACGTGGCTCTCCCCACTTCGGTGTGCTTGATTGACTTGCTTAGTGTTTCCCTTTGACTCAATCATGGTGTCCGAAGTTTCCTATCAGTCCGTTATCTTTGGTTGAAATGTAATTGATCCGTCGTGTTGAACTGATTAAAAATGAACAATTGAACTTGACACGAAAGAGCGAACGTTAATTTAGTTGACTAAACATGTTAGATATAACTCATATATGTATGTAGATACAGGGCAGATGTCGGAGCGGAGCGGAGCGAACGAACGAGCGAACGGAACAAAGGATATTTACATGAGTAATTTTGTAAAACTATATTTAGGGTTTCTGTTTATAACCTGTAATTGTAACCTAATTTATAATACTCTCAATAATGAAAAATAACAACTCATCACTCTCAATCACTTATGCAATTGTCGAACCTCATTAAAGTTTATATTTTTCAACAAAACAGAAGTTAACTGAATCTGAACACCACCATTTAAGTTCGTTTGACCTTTATAATTCGGTTGTAGTTTTGAGTTGCTTAATTTAACCGCCAGGAAGGTGTTGAAATTTTGAGCAGTATTGGGATTTCAAAAGTTCACCATATTATTATTTTGAGGAGACTTGGAACTTGGGTAAGAGAAACTAGCAATGGCGCTCACAAACATGATCCATGAATATTACTCCCTGTGTCATTTTACATGTCGTTTAAGGTTGAATTGAGTAGATTAAGGTGATATTTAATGCTAGCGGTTTGGCGTATTTAATAGGAAATAATTTAATGTATATTTTTAGAATTTTGTGTAAAAGATAGAATTGAAAGATTATTACTGGTGTAGAATTAATTTTTTACTGATTATGAAAATGAAATCATTGATGTTTGATTTTTTAAGTTAGTTGTAGATATTAAATATGGATTGAAAAGTGTTAAGTGACAAATAAAAGTGGACAAAAAAATTTTGTAAAGTGACATGTAAAAGAGGACAGATGGAGCAAGACTTGTAAGAGATTCCTTAAAGAATCTTTTTGTGCTTGGGAATGTTCATTTATGATGGTCTTATATAAGTGATCCTTACGTTACGTCATTGTCGTCAAGTCAGTATCATCAGTTTTGATAGTATATTGAATTCACACTGATTCAGTTGGATTATATAATTTAGTTACCATTTAAAAATATAAAATTTGTAAGTCAAGAGTCTAAAATAAAATTTGAATTAGCTTCTATTCTCTTCGTTAGTGAGTAGACGATGTTAGGATTTCTCCAAATTAATGAATGGTTACTCAATAGAGTGATACTTTAATTATAACATCAATATACAAGTTATTAATTATCAATAAAAAAAATTAATCATGTGTATTTACTAAAGAAAAAAATTAAAAGGACTCTAAATTATGACCACTTCCCCCATTTACAGTGAACTATCATAATTGTTAAAAAATTGCAAAAGAACAAGTTTTGAATCAAGTTATGATGTTGTTTAGGATTAATTAGATTTCGTTTATTAATTATAATTAATTTTATTAATTCTTTGATGAATATGATTGATTGAGTATGAAAAAAGTGTAATTCTTATAATGATATTAATTTTTATATATAAATGTAAAAATAAATCAGTCTAGAGTTTTTTATTGCATCTTTGAATAGTTTGAATAATAATTCGAATCGGCACTGGACAAAAAAATATGATAATACAAACCCTTTTAATTTATTTTTTAAAAGTTAGGTTTGAGAGAATTTTGCATATATAAATGTCCTCTCATCTTAATTGAAGGACCACGACTTATAATGGTGCTAATGTGGTGCCAATAGTAAGGCATGTGATCATATTTTGGCTGGTCCTCCTCAAAAAGAAAAAGGAGGATTATATTCTTTGCAATCCGACAAGCCAAATTCCAAATTAAACTTGTTCACACATAACCTATTTGCATTACAGTTCAAAAGCTGTAATGCTTTTCCAGGTAATAAGATTATTCCAGCAGTGAGCATGTAGACAAAATCAAAACTAGGGTTCTATTATTGCCTTTAAGGAAAAGATGCAACACGTAATTAACAAGAAATGTATACGTTGTCATTTTGTCCAGATCTGCATTTTCTTAGTGAAAATTAATTGTGTTAATTTAAAAAAATTATAAAAATACCAGTAGATTTCTGGTTTCATCAGTTAGGTTTTTGATTTGTATTAATACAATTTTGAATCCGATGCCTCTATTTTAAAATGTATTTAATAAAATATAAAGATATTATAATCTTTATTGAGCATAGGCTGACAAATCAGCCGTTGTTAGGAGCAGAATAATAGTCACGGGCAGGTAGCTATCTCCATATGTAGCGGCTATGTCACAATAATGTTCAAGTCGTGTCCTTGTTGGTAATGACTTTCAAAATATCAAAATATGCTGAAGTTGAGTCTCCGGCTGAAATTGAAGTAAAGTAAATTGATCTAGCTGAGATGAATTGAATTGAGATCACGTTAAAGTGAGTTAAACTGAAGATGAACTAAATTGAACGTAATTTGATTTTATCAATATTGAGTCATATGAATTGATAAGTCCCGCACTGCATTTACGATTTCTCATTTACAAGTTCTTCAAGATGATCTTAATATATAATTGGACTTTCTCACTCATTATTAATTGATTTTGAGTGTAAATTCAATTAATCTAATATGACATCAGAACGAATTTTTGCCGCATCCTTAGAATATATATGGGCGGTTAATGAGTTTAACTAAGAACCTTGCAAGTGAGGGAAGGGTTGAGTTATATATGTGGAAAAGTCTCACATCGCCCGTTACAGGCTCTAAGATGATCATAGTATAAGTTGAGCTCATTCACTCATTGACAGATGATTTTAAGTGTAGATCTAACTAATCTAATAATCAAATAAAAAAGTAAAAAAATTCATAATGCAAATAAAGCCGAACTAAGCTGAATTAAATTGAAATAAAATAAATTTCCATTGGTGGAGAACATATGAAAGTCATGGTGAAATGGACAAGATCCAAACACCGCTTTAATTGAATGGTTTGGAGGTTTTCCCTAAGATCAGTAATAGAGACTCAAACTATTAATGGTGATTGATAGCTAGGTTATCACATGGATTAACATAAAATAACAAATCTGATTACATTATTCAATCACAAATAATAGAGCACTCTAAGAAGATTACACCTAAATCACCTCTTGCATAGTTTGATTAGTCAATTTGATTAAATGAAGAATTCATATTCGAGATGAGCACTTAAAGAGAGATTTTTATGACCAGTGTCTCTGTAAGTTGTATGTGGAGAAACGTTCAAAGGATTCTCCAAGAAGAGATGCTTGCAGCTTGCGGCTTGTACCATTTGAAAGTAGAAGATAGAGACAATTCTGAGTTTATCTAAGGACAAAAGGCGCATATGAGCATAGATTTATTCTTTACTTAATTGAGCTAAACCCTAAATAATTGCAACGATTCCTCATCCAAAACCATTCTTTATAGTGTCAAGTATGACGTTTAAGAAACATAGATTCTTAATTATATGAGTCATGCAAGAGATATTTGATAAAACGGATTCTGCTTATTTAGAATTTAAATTAAATAATTGAGGCATAATACGTGTGAGATATTTTATAGACATAATATTTCATTTATTAATCTATGTAAAAAAATAAAATTTAAATAAATAGATGAGTAATCCTTTTTGAACATGATATGTTATAGTACTTTATAATTCGAATTACAAAATGATAATTCAGATTCTGGAACATTTTTCTCATATATCTTATCTTATTACTATTTGGTTAATAACTGAAGTCATAAATCAACCTCTTACATTTATTACAGTCAATTAATTTTCCATAAAAATAAATGAGATCTCAGAACTAAACATAAGAAATTGAACAAGAAAGCTTCACACGAGAGAAGATTGGAAGATATGCTTAAGAATATTGGAGTAATTCTGAAATATTAAGCATAAATTTAAGTAAATAAAAAGCAAACGATGCTGTTTGGTCACTTCTCAGCAAACTTGCTATGTGTGTCCATGGTTTATTTAGAGGATGTTTTCTGGGCTTTTAAGCAAAATTGGTTAGCCCATTTTGATGGGCCTGGCTGGGCATACCTCTTAGGGCGACTGACAACCATTTTCTGCACTTTATGCTTCTCTCCAAACCCTCAACTTTCTGCACATTTCTACGGAATAGTAGATTATTATTGATTTTTAAATACATAACATATAAATTAAGGGTTTGATCTTTGGAATTGGAATTGAGATGGGCTGAGATAAGATGAGCTACGATGTGATGAACTGATAATTATCTTTGTAGGATCAAAAAAGAGTAAACAATAATTGTTTTACTTGAGTGAGGTCGAAATTTTTTTCGAGCTCAACTGGGGTGAATGCGGATAGTCTCATCTCTAAATAGCAGCTATATGCGTCTGCCAAATTGAGAAGACTGTCCTAAAGCCTTAGTACGTAATACTTATCTTAGGTCTTTGTCCAAACTTAACTGTGCTAACTTCTATAGCCTTAGTACCATTTTAGCATCTCAATATAGAGAGAAAGAGAGTATCAACTCTCATTCCAATCATGAGGCGAAGGGCTTGTAGGTCTTGAGACTTTCAATGAGCCCTTGAATGGACCCAGCGGCTGCAACGAGAGAGATAGCTAGACATGTCCAGCTGAGGATCTTCAGCCACACCCATGTTGAGGAAAACTTCTTGATATTTGCTCGAACGATGTGCATCTCAACGGGGAAGTACACCGTTATGGGATAGAACGAGCATGCTCCGAGCAGACCTAATATGTCGTTGAAGAAGGGGAAGATCATGGCCAGAACGGCAGATAAGATGACGTAGGCCGTTCTCCACACTAGCCTGAAGAGGTTTAGAGGGTAGACAACGCCGAGGACTTTCATTTGGTGATCCTTGGTGATAAATGAGCTATTCGGCCATTTTTTGTGGCATTTTTCCTCGACAATGGCGAATATCGGCTGGGCGTAAACCTACAGACACGCCCCCAAAATACGGTGTTATCAGTATTGTTATTAGGTTTAGGGTTTAGACTTTTCTTCTCTAGATCTTTACCTGATATGCACCGACAAGATGGACTGCAATACACACGTTAGCGAAGTCGATGAGCCAAAAAGGCTCAAAGAACCCAAATCCAGTCAGGAAATTCCCTGGTGCGTCATTTCCAAACGCTGCATATCCTAGGACACCGCAGAGGAGATAGAAGACGGTTGTGGTCAGAATACCAATAAGGGACGCTTTTCTCATCACTTTGTTCTCCGGAGGGTCTGGTTTTAGTGTGTCCTGCGTCACACACAAGAGTGAGATTCTTAAACAAAAGGAAGACACTAGGTTTTGTACTTGTACCAACCCTCCTTTACACTCATCCTAGTTTGAGAGATTGATCCTACCTGAATCTCAACCAGGATGTTCGAAAAGCTGTAAGCAAAGGCTATGTTGCCGACAGACTGAAAGACCCTCCACACCTTGTCGATTGAGGTGACATCGACTCCCACCGTTGTGCCCACTATGGATGTCTTCTGTCTGGGGCCTTTTCCTAACAAGGTTGTTAAAAACATATCATACTATATATTTATATACTCCAAGCTAGTTTGAAATGAAATTAACCCTAAGAAAATTTCTAGGGTTGTAGTTGGGATATTTGCGTACCAACGACTTTGGCGAGGGAGAGTCCGAGGCCGATGGTGGAATAGGTGAAGGACATGACGGCCGCGAGACCGGAGAGCCACGAGAGCTCACTGAAGTTGGGGATTTGGCTCAGCACAATCTGAAGGCAGCCGAAGGCTACCATGTAAGGGTAATCTGCCGTGTGGCATGCGGCGTCGTGGCCTTGCTTGTGGAAGCAATTGGATCGGCTGACCGCGCTTGAAGAGTACAACAGTGAAATGCCTCAGATTCGACATAAAATGATCAGTTGCATCTAACAGAAATTTCTGAATATCATCCTACGTAATCTCTGAGTATTTAAGAACTTGGCACTAGAAAAAATTATGAATTTAAATTGACAGATATAGATGCTAATAATGTCATTGATTTTTTTTTTTTTATTTTGCGGAGAAGAAATACTTACACCAAGCTTATAGAAGCAGTTATGGTGTACCCTATGGTGACTCCCACCAGATTTGAATACTGAGCCAATGCACAAAGCTTCACACTTGTACTACCTGAAAAATTATATCAACTGAAAGAATTAATAATTCATGTTTAACAAAATTGTCTATTCTATCGGTTCCCATGGTAATAATATAATGGGAGTTTAAAATTTTTAATAGATTTATTTTTTAAAATTTTGTGCAAAATGCAAAATGTAGTGGATTATTAGTAGGGTAAATTGTTTTTTTATTATGGATTAGGATATTGTGATAATTGATGTTTGAATTTTTATAATTATTAAAAGTACTAAATACGCACAAGATTGTTAACCGAAAAGTAAAAATAGATACATAAATTTTGTAAAATAATAAGTAAAAGAGGATAGAGAAAGTATATTAAATTGACATACTCTATCAATTTAATTATTTTTTATCATTAGTAACTGCATAAATATCTGTCATGGAACGTCTAAATAATCATATCAAATCAAAAATATAAATGATCCATCATTTCAATAATAATATTAATAATGCTAGCACAATACGTATGGGACTTCCTAACTTTATCTTTCAAAAATATTATTAGTTTAGAATTCACCAATTCTCAATTAAAAACTCTTTGGAAGTTACTAAATTTTTTAAAAAATGTGCATACTACTCATTGACTTTGTAATAAATGTTCTTGATGGCACAGATTTTGATGGTAGGTGAGATCAATTTTATTTGTGCAATGAAATTAATGTCTGGATGGACTTACCCAGATGGGCTCTGACCACCTCCATGTAGTTGTGGCTCCTCTTGCCGGTGGTCGGGTTGCGGAAGCAGTCGGCCAAGATGGCGGCAGTGAAGTAGGTGATGATTGAGAAGGCCGTGAGCACGACGACCCCAGCGATCCACCCGAGCTGCGCCAGAGCCCACGCCAGCGACAGGACTCCTGACCCGATCACGGCCGTGATAATGTGGGCGCTCGCCGTCCACATGTTTCCTAGAAAGAGAGTAGAGAGAAAGCAATGAAATAGTTTGGCTGAAACATTTACAAAATGAAAGAGAAGTTCTGAGATTTTGTTATCTGTCTACATCTGCTTCCTTCAGAAAGTATAGAGAAAGAAACAATAATCTTTTGACGAAATTTACAAAAAGAAAGATGATTTTTTTGAAGCTTTTGGGTCAAGTACCTGTCTGTTGGGCACCGTCATCGTCTTCGATGTTTTTGTCGATGGTGGGACTATGGGCAGTGCCGTTTTGCTCGGCGCCGGAGAAGGAGCTGTGGCGAGGGAGAGACATGTTTAGAGAGAAGTGGATTGAAGAGTTAGAAATGTTGGTGAGAGAGATGTGGATTTATATGGTAGAGAATGAAGAAAGATGGATTTGATTCTAAGTTGGAAAATGAATAAAAAGTAATGTATGTAAAACAAGTGTCAAATGCATTGACCTTTGATGCCTAAATTGTACAGATTCCGATCCTGTAATGGTTGACTGGTTTTCAAAGTTTTATACTATTTATCATGAATCTACTTTAAAGTACTCATAAATATGCAACCAAAAGTAGAATCTGAATTTTATATTATTGTTTTTTTCAAAATGATATGATAAATATGAAAAAATTATTAACGCTAAAGGCAATGATGTTTTATTGTTTAACAATATGAATCCACTAAAATTTTTTTGACTTATGTTTACTGCATTAGTTTAGTTTATGAGATTAAAAAACGGTCATGATTAATCCTTAAAAAATTAAAATGACCCTTTTAAAGTTAAAAATATACATTATATATACCTTGCCACACCGTATAATATTTGATAATCGACATCTCTTAATATCTTTTATGAATCCGCCTGCAACAAATTGTAAAAATTGTAAACTACTGACAATAAGACAATAAAGAAGACGATAAAGGCCAATTTTAACATATTTTAAAAAAAATTATGCATTCCATTTTATTTTTATTTATTTAGTTAGAGATTCAAAATAAATATATATACATGTTAAAAATTGGCTTTCTGAAAAAATATTAAGTGTATAAGTTAATTATTTAAAATTATATTATTATGTATTTTATATTTTTAATTTTAAAAAAAGTTCAATATATTCATTTTTGAACTTTCTGATTCAAGACATAAAAGTATATAATGAAATTAATTTTTGTTGACCCCGTTGAGCAAGCCTTACCTCCAACTTATATCATTCAAAAATATTCTTTATATTTCAATTATTTTAAAACTTTTTCCAAAAATTCCAAACAATAGATCTTCTTGTACAAAAACCCGACCTACAAACCATATATTTGAGACTAAACAGAATTATTTTAAGTAATATTAATTTAAATAATATGAAAATAAATCATGAGATGATGTAGTGCTGTGAATAATATATGATGTTAGTAGATATGAGTGACATTATTTATATAAGTTAGGTAAGAAATCATGCCAAACACCATAATTTTGACGTTTTTTCCGTTTAAAAGTTTTGACATGTTTAGGGCATAATTCAAAATATCCTACAACCTAAAAAAATTAAAAAGAAAAACTAAATTCTAAATCCCAAAACTAGAAAACTAAGAAACCTAAGTGTCCACAAACCCTTAAAACTAATAAAATCTCAAAACCCTAAAAATTTGAAAGTTCAAAAATTTAAAATCATATAACTCTGACATACTAGAACCATAAAATCCTAATCGAAAAATAGAAAACAGAACTATTTTTTATATCTGATCTCTTACCTAAAATATATGAAGTGTCACTCGTATCCCTTTTAGATACACATAATTAAGAGTTTTCTAACTAATCTACCATAATTTTAACATAAAATAAAAATTCAATTTAGATATAATAAACGGCACAGAAATTTATTATTCATATATAGAACAGGAATAAAATCTAGTGTTGCCAGTCAATTGACAGCCACTTAAAAACGACGCAGTTTTAAAATTTATTAATTAATCACAAATTAACACATGTATTTTTTAGATAAAATCATTTTATTTTACTCAAATGTTTTACTTAAAATCGCCTCTGTTTTACGTAATTACCATAGCTTAGTTTGGCTGTAATGGATAAGCATCTTAGCCCACGTTTGGTAGCCCGGATTAAATGTCGGATAGGATAATTAATAATAGTGTAACGTGTTTGGTTGCAAATAAGATAAGTATTAATAATCCCAATAAATAGATTTTAACTTTAAACATCAGAATTATTTATCCCTCCAAATTAAGTGGAATTATTTATCCGGTTACTATTTACTACCAAACGTACCCTTATAGAATAAAAGACGATCTACTTGCCCGGCCTAATCCAAACACCCGACCCGTGTCAACCCGGATTAGAAAAACTGAACTCCGGATCACCCACTCACATCGGGTCGTATCATCGGACCAATAGAAACCCGATTCTCTCTCTATTCTTATCCAAACCTGTCTTTTACGATCCCCAAATTCACGACAACATTTATCCGTGTTAGATTCTTCGATGGTCGGTCACCATCACGGCACGAAACGCTCTGTCGCTGACCCTTTCTATTTAATTTTGAAAAGATTCGAGCATGGGCAAGCGCTTGCTGGTTCGAGCTCAGCTGCGCTCCTCCGCAAATGGCGGATTGCTCGCTTCCGCAAGACGCCCTCTCTCTGGGGTTCGACTGCTCCACGCAGTAAGCTACGCGATTCGCTTGATGGGTTTGTTCAGTTTTCGATTAGGGTTCGGTTGCTGTCCGTGATCTGGTTTGATTGCTGCTTGACTTGATATTCAATTTCATCAAATCATTGCTGGAGTGACAATGTAGTAGGGGTTTTCTTGGGTCCTATCAATTTGAATTTAGCTGCCTATTTTAGGGTTTTGGTAGGTTCATATCAACTTGATTTTCTAGGGTTTTTCTAGGTTTTTTTATATATATATAAAGATGATTTTAGCTGCCTATTCAAGATCAATATGGATTTGAAGGGATTGGAATTAGGGATCAGAAAAATCAGTACTTTGAATTTGAATGATTGACGACTAGGGATGTATTTTTGATTGTGCAGGTCGATGAAGGCGACTGTGTTGGATTCAGACTTCAGAATTGTGCACTCGGAGGCAGTCTACTTCGACGCTGAGCTGCCACATTACGAAACTAAAGACGGGGTTTACCGTGACGAATCCATCGACGGGCGAATAGTGTCTCCCACCGCAATGTGGGTGGAAGCGCTGGACCTCTTGCTCGTAAAGCTCTCACAGTCAAACCTGGATTTCAGTAAAATAGTCGCAGTATCCGGGAGCGCGCAGCAGCACGGCAGCGTGTACTGGAAAACCGGCGCTGCGAAGATTCTGTCGACCCTGGACTCTGAAAGGCGATTGGTGGATCAATTGGGAGACGCTTTTTCAACCAAGGAGTCGCCGATATGGATGGATAGTAGTACTACGGCGCAATGTAGGGAGATTGAGAAAGCAATGGGGGGAGCGACGGCGCTGTCTCAGCTCACCGGGTCGTGCGCGCATGAGCGATATACCGGGCCGCAGATTCGTAAGATATTCCAGACCCGGCCGGATGTTTACCACAACACAGAGAGGATTTCGCTGGTCAGTTCTTTCGTCGCATCGATTCTGATCGGGGTGTATGCTCGCATCGACCAGACAGATGGGGCCGGGATGAACTTGATGGATATTAAGAACTCGGCATGGTCAAAAGAAGCTCTGGAGGTTCGTTCTTATATCATTTACACATTAAAAAAAAACTGAATTTTTTTTCGTGCTTTCATTAATTTGTGTTTCTGTTTCGTAGGCTACGGCGCCTGGCTTGGCTGATAAACTCGGAGAGCTAGCACCAGCTCACGCTGTTGCCGGTGTTATTTCACCTTATTTTGTGGAACGGTCAGTTCCATTATGATCCCGGTCTGCTATCAACGGCCAGCGAATATATCAGATATATATAAATTCAACAGCTTGAAACACAGCTGATCTTTTTATTTGTAGGTTTCAGTTCAGCAAAAAATGCTTGGTTATTCAGTGTTCAGGGGACAACCCAAATAGTCTAGCAGGTGCATCGCCGGCCTCGTTAATTATTTTTATTTTATTTTACTTAATTCTCGCTGAAGCCTGAGCTTTCAACGTGCAGGTTTGACTCTCAGCTCCCCAGGCGACCTAGCTATCAGTCTCGGCACTAGCGATACTGTAAGTAAATATCTTCTCCGTTTAGGATCGATAAATTACACGAATATTTATAAAATGCAAAATTTGAGTTGTCAATTGCTGGGAAATTAATTGTGTTGTGCGTGATAACAGTGATGATAATGTGAAACCGTATAGGTTTTTGGTATTATGAATGAGCTCAAACCGAGGATAGAAGGGCACATTTTCCCCAACCCGGTGGACACGGAGAGCTACATGGTCATGCTGGTCTACAAGAACGGTTCTCTAACTCGAGAAGGTATTATTTCAAGCTCGTATACTTTCTACACCCGAAAATGCTGTGACGTTTACATATTGAGTTTTTGATTTCAGATGTGCGCAACCGCTATGCGGAGAAATCATGGGAAGTTTTCAACAAATATCTGGAGCAAACTGCGCCCCTCAACGGTTAGTAGAGAGTCGAGACATGTGCAATTAGTTTACCGTTGGTAGTTCTTCGATAAACTCGCCTTTTGTTTTTTAATTTTACAGATGGGAAGATTGGATTCTACTACAAGGAGCACGAGATATTGCCGCCTCTTCCAGGTTCATTTTATCGCTTTGTCTTTGTGTTTGACTTGTAATGAATTTCATCTGTTTGTGTGTTTAATGGAGTCCTCGTGGTTTCAGTGGGTTATCACCGTTATGTTGTTGAAAACGTTTCAACGGACGCTTTGGAGGGATTGCAAGCGAAAGAAGTGCAAGCATTCGATGATCCTTCGGAGGTTCATGTTTCCTCCGTTTGATTAAATCCGTGAAATCAAGCACACAGTTCCGTCCAGCGAGTTCTTAAACTTAAATTACAGGTTCGGGCAATAATCGAGGGCCAGTTCCTATCTATGCGAGCTCATGCCGAAAGATTTGGTATGCCTATACCTCCGAAAAGGATCATAGCGACCGGCGGAGCTTCTACAAACCGAAGCATCCTTCGCTCCATGAGCTCAATTTTCGGCTGTGATATTTACACCGTCCAGCAACCTGGTAAACCGACCCCATCATATCATTTTTGGTTGAAAATGTTTGATCGGTTCAAACCGCTGTCAGTCAAGTTTCAACTGGTTACAGCTCGTTGAGGTTAATTTTGCAGACTCGGCTTCGCTGGGAGCCGCTCTGAGGGCAGCCCACGGCTGGGTTTGCGACAAAAATGGCAGCTTTGTTCCGATGAAGCGGGTCTATGAGGGCAAGTTGGAGAAGTCGCCGCTGAGCTGCAGACTCGTAATGAGCGCAGGAGATAGTGAACTGGTTTCCAACTATGCACTGCTGATGAAGAAGAGAATGGAGATCGAAAACGGCCTTGTTCAGAAGATCGGCCGGTGTTAGAGTTTCAGTTTGTACAGTTAGAATCAGTCAGTTCTGGTGCTCACCCAGATACACTTCCCTGTTCTATTTGGACATTTTTTTAATGAACAGAGTCCGACATACTCATTTGACAAACAAAGAGCACACATTTCAGTCAAACAGACAACAGAGAAAGATACAATGGTTTAAGGTAATTCGGCAAACTTAGTATTCATCTCCTTCCTCGCCCTCAGCGGACTCGGCTCCCACTTCCTCGTAATCCTTCTCCAGCGCCGCAAGATCCTCCCGGGCCTCGGAGAACTCACCCTCCTCCATACCCTCGCCGACGTACCAGTGGACAAACGCGCGCTTGGCGTACATGAGATCAAACTTGTGATCAATCCTGGAGAACACTTCCGCGACGCTGGTGGAGTTGGAGATCATGCACACAGCCCTGTGAACCTTGGCGAGGTCACCTCCCGGGACGACGGTTGGGGGCTGATAGTTGATGCCGCATTTGAAGCCGGTGGGGCACCAGTCGACGAACTGGATGGTGCGCTTGGTTTTGATGGTTGCCACTGCTGCGTTGACGTCCTTAGGGACAACGTCGCCGCGGTACATCAGGCAGCAGGCCATGTATTTCCCGTGGCGAGGGTCGCATTTGGCCATCATGGACGCTGGCTCGAAGGCGCTGTTGGTGATTTCCGCCACGGAGAGTTGCTCGTGGTAGGCCTTCTCGGCGGAGATGACGGGGGCGTAGGAGGAGAGCATGAAGTGGATGCGAGGGTAGGGCACGAGGTTGGTTTGGAACTCGGTGACGTCCACGTTCAGGGCTCCGTCAAACCTCAGAGATGCAGCGAGGGATGAAATCACCTGTCGAATTACAAAAGCGGCTTCGCTCAGTAACTGCTCACCGTGGCAAATCTGGATACGAGAAAAATAAATACCTGAGATACGAGGCGATTGAGGTTGGTGTATGTGGGACGCTCGATGCCGAGGGATCGCCTACAGATGTCATAGATGGCCTCGTTGTCCAGAAGCACGGCGACATCGGTGTGCTCCAGAAGAGAATGGGTCGACAGGACACTGTTGTACGGCTCGTCAACGGATGTAGAAACCTGTGGCGAAGGGTACACGGTGAACCCAAGCTTCGACTTCTTTCCATAGTCAACCGACAAGCGCTCCAACAGAAGCGATCCGAGGCCAGACCCAGTGCCGCCACCAACAGCGTTGAACACAAGGAACCCCTGCAGTCCGGTGCAGTTGTCTGCAAGCTTACGAATTCGGTCCAAGCAGAGATCAACAATCTCCTTCCCGACTGCAACGACAAAACACGGTCAAGTCATCAACATCAGATCAAAACAGATTAAATGTAACGCGAAAAAGATCGGATCTTCGAGCCACGTACTGGTGTAGTGTCCTCGGGCAAAGTTGTAGGCGGCGTCTTCTTTTCCGCTGATAAGCTGTTCAGGGTGGAAAAGCTGGCGGTATGTGCCAGTCCTTACTTCGTCGATGACAGTGGGCTCGAGATCGACGAAAATAGCGCGGGGAACATGCTTGCCGGCTCCAGTCTCGCTGAAGAATGTGTTGAACGCATCATCACCTCCGCCGAGAGTCTTGTCGCTCGGCATCTGGCCATCAGGCTGTCAAACAAAACAAATCAAAACACACTTATGCCCAACATCAAACTATCATTAATCCTTGAAACATCAATTCAGACAAACAAAATTAATGAAAAATCACTAAGAAAATGATTGAGATGATTTGCAGAATATCAAATTCACATTCTACTAAATACAAATACAGACCAAATCAAAAATCTGCAAATGACACTGAAGAAGAATAGCAATCCAATAATATTTGTGTAGTGATCATTGACACATATATACATGTAGATGAGCAGTTAAACTAAGGAAGTTAGACTGGGTACAACGGTTATACAATCTTATCGCTAACACCCCGCCGCAGTCTGAGGATCGTTACTGATGATGTTCAGACTGGATCGATGCTCCCGGAATGTGGAAGATGGCAATCCTTTGGTCATAATGTTTGCAAACTGTTGAGTTGTCGGAACGTGCAGGACACGTACTTCACCAAGAGCAGTCTTTTCACGAACAAAATGTATATCGAGCTCAATATGTTTCGTTCGTCGATGATGAACTGGGTTTGAAGACATGTAGATTGAGGAGACATTGTCATAATAGATAATTGTCGCCTTCTGGATGCTGCAATGAAGCTCAGTGAGCAATTGCCGAAGCCAAGTGCATTCTGCAACAGCATTTGCAACGGCTCTATATTCAGCTTCAGCGCTGGATCGACTAACCGTTGGTTGTCGCTTGCTCGACCATGACACCAAAGAATCACCCAAATATATACAATATCCAGATGTTGATCGTCGTGTGTCGGGACACCCGGCCCAATCTGCATCACTATATGCTTTGATTTCTGAACATGGAGAAGCAGACAAGCGAAGTCCAAAATTCGTTGTTCCACGAATATACCTGAGTATCCGTTTCAACAAGGTCATGTGAATGTTTCGGGGATCATGCATATGTAAACACACTTGTTGAACAGCATAGGTGATGTCTGGACGGGTCATGGTAAGATATTGAAGTGCGCCCGCAAGGCTGCGGTAATTGGATGGGTTATCAATTTGTACACCACTTGTGCCAGATAGCTTTGGTTGCGTGTCAACCGGCGTGGAGATTGGCTTGCAATGGGCCATTCCTGCACGCTCGAGTAGTTCTTCAGCATAAGAAGTTTGTGACAAGAAAAAGCCATCGTTGTCTCGACTCACTTGAATACCCAAGAAGTAGCTGAGGGCGCCAAGGTCTTTGATGGCAAGTTCTTGCTGAAGCTGAGTGATGACATGATGTAGAAGACCAGTAGAAGAGGCAGTGAGAATCATATCATCAACGTAGAGAAGAAGGAGTGCCATTTCTTGTCCATGTCGAAAGATAAATAGAGAAGTGTCAGAGCGGGCTGGCTTGAATCTGATGGACTCAAGAAAGGCCGCAAATCTTGTGTACCAGGCGCGCGGTGCTTGTTTGAGGCCGTATAGAGATTTAGATAACAAGCAAACCCCATCTGGAAAAGAAGGATCTACAAAACCAGTAGGTTGGTGGCAGTAAACACGTTCAGCAAGCTGTCCATGGAGGAAAGCATTTGAAACTTTGAGCTGATGTGCAGGCCACTTGCGACTGGCAATGAGGGAGAGCACAACACGAATGGTGGCTGGCTTCACGACTGGACTAACTGTTTCACCAAAATCGATGCCAGGCCGCTGAGAAAAACCACGAACAACCCAGCGCGCTTTGTAGCGGTCAAGAGTACCATCTGCCAGGAATTTATGGCGGAAAACCCACTTTCCAGAGACAATATTTGTATTAGGAGGTCGTGAGACAAGAGACCAGGTAGCATTGGCCTGTAATGCACTGAACTCATCTTGCATGGCCTTGTACCAATTGGGATCTCGTAGAGCAGCTCGAACTGACTTCGGAATAGGTGAGATTTGTGGTGAGGTGATGGCGACAGTGGCATATCTGAGATTTGGTTTGAAGATCCCATCTTGATTTCACGTAATCATGGGATGATGTGTGGGAGGAATCGGTGAGATGGATGTGCTGGGGTCGGTGGATGGATCAGAACAAGTTGTTGGTCGATCAATGTCAAGCTGAGGTGACGCCATGACATGATGCAGAGGAGTCACCGATGTGTGGGAAGGTGAGCTATTAAACTTTGATGAAGATGCGACAGGCACGGAAGAGTGCATAATAGGCTGAGAAGACGGTGTAGATGGTGCTTGTGGCTGGTGTAGCGTACTGAAGATGATAGAAGGATCTGATGCAACAATCGGATCACAAGCCGAAGAGTGTTCATCATCTTTCATTTCCTGAAATGGAAATCTGGATTCTTCAAAGACAACGTGACGTGAAATGATCACACGACGAGTGACTGGATCATAACATCTGTATCCTTTGTGATGTGGTGGATACCCATGAAATACACATGGCACAGAGCGTGGCGCAAGCTTATGAGGAATGGTAGCCGCAGTATTGGAAAACATAGGCAACCAAAAACACGCAAGTGATCATAGGTCGGTGTATAGCCAAACAGCAAGTGGTGAGGTGTAGATAAGCCGGTATGTGTGCATGTTCGCATGTTGATCAAGTATGTGGCAGTGGCAAAAGCTTCGGCCCAGAATATCGATGGCACTCCGGCATGGAATAGAAGACTGCGTATGCTATCATTAAGTGTGCGAAGACTTCGCTCTGCTCGCCCGTTTTGCTGAGATGTATATGGACAAGAGAGTCTGAAAGCAATGCCTTGCTTGGACATAAAGCTGCGTGTGGCATTATTGTCAAATTCTTGTCCGTTGTCAGTTTGGAAATAGTAAATGGGGCGTTGAAACTGAGTATAAACATAGCGGCAGAAATCGAGAAGCATGTGGTAGACCTCAGATTTGCGACGCAATGGAAATGTCCACATGAAATGACTATAATCATCCAGAATTACCAAATAGTACTTGAAACCTGAGATACTGACAATTGGAGAGGTCCAAACATCCATGTGCAAAATTTGAAAAGGAAAAGAACTATAGTTGTCAGAGGCAGCAAAGGGCAACCTGACATGTTTGCCCAATTGACAGGCCGTGCACATATGTAATGCTGATTTGTCACATGTAAAACCGAAGCTATCAAGAGTTTTGTTCAAGCTTTCCCGTCCTGGATGGCCAAGCCGCTGGTGCCATAGATCAATGGAAGAAGTGCTGATGTAGTTGCATTGAGGCGGGAGAGGACACACTCGATACAAATCACCATCACTATCACAGCGGAGAATCGGAATCTTGGTGCGTAGATCCTTTATGCAAAAGCCAAAAGAATCAAACTCAACGGAAACTGAATTATCACGAGTGAGAGTACGAATGGAAATCAGATTCTTGACTAATTTGGGAGAGTGTAAAACTTGACGAAGATAAAGAGGACGGCAGGGAGTAGGGAGAAGTGCAGTTCCAGTGTGAGTAACAGGCATGCTATCACCGTTTCCGACAACAATTGTAGAGTAAGAGGAAGGACGAAGAGATGAGAGTGTACCAAGCTGAGATGCCATATGGGAGGAGGCACCGCTGTCAAGATACCAGTCAGATGACCCACCGTTTGGTGCAGTGTGGACGCCAGTGTTGTTCAAAGCGTGAAGTAGAGACGTGTGATCCCAAGTGCCTAAAGGTGATGATGGTGTGGGTGACAGTTGGAATTGTGGTGTAGCAAAGTAGGCTTGATTTTGGAGCGGAGCACCAGGACGCGGACCAAGAATATCGGCACTTGGAGGGCGGAATGGAACAGGCCATGCCTGCACCATACCTGTCCATGGGTTGAAATTTGAAGGCCATGACATAGTTGTGGGAGGAAGCGTTCGTGGGGCAGATGTATTGTTGGGTGTCGATGCCTTACCCTTCTTCTTCTTGCCTTTGTTCTGATTACCGCCGGAGCTAGAGCCAGAGTCAGCGTGGGCTTCATTGGATGATCCACGTCCAGCGTAAAGGGCTTGAGAGGCTTGCATCTTGGCGGTTTGATCCATCTGGATTTCTTCAAGAAGGAGAATTGTACGGGCCTCAAGCAAAGAAGCTAGTGGATCTTTGCTGGTGATGGAAGGAATGACATGGTGGAACCGTGGTGCAAGGCCGCGCAACATGTTCATCACTTGATTTTCTTCACGAACGGGTTGGCCAACGTCTCTGAGATTGCCTGTCAGAACACGAAGACGAGTAAAATACTCTTGAATGGTTAGATCGCCCAGACAGAAGTTTCGAAATTCTGCCTCGATGTACACGGCACGCGCCAGACGATTGTTGCGATAAATGCCCTCAATGGCGTGCCAAACAGCATAGGCGTTGTCCTCTGGATCGACAATCATATACATCATTTCCTTGGACATGGTGTTGTAAAGCCAGTTGACGATGGTTTCGTCAATCATACGCCACTCTGGATCGGCAGGGCGTCGATAGGCGACGTGGTGAGATGAGCACGTAGGCCGAATTTGCCAAAAACGGTGTCGAAGAAGCGACGCCATTGCCTGTAGGTAGCGTCGTCGAGACCGAGAATGATGGGAACATGAGTCTTGATGTTCACCATCTGGATGGCAGAAGCATTGACTGTTGTCGGTGGTGAAACAGCCAGGACGGTATCGACAGAGGTACTGGATTTGCTAGAGGGGGGTAAGGAGGAAGAAGCAGACGAAATTGAAGAAGAGGTATTTGGAGAAAATATGGGATTCATGTTCATAGCAGCGGAAGAAAGATCAGATCAAAAATCAGTGGATTTCCAAAACCGTCTGATACCATGAAGAAGAATAGCAATCCAATAATATTTGTGTACTGATCATTGACACATATATACATGTAGATGAGCAGTTAAACTAAGGAAGTTAGACTGGGTACAACGGTTATACAATCTTATCGCTAACAGACACATTCTCGAATCAATCTATACAACTAAGCCAACTCAGAACCAGGAGCATCAACAATTTCACATATTGACAAATCTAATAAGCCAAAATTTGCTGAAAATTCAAAACCCTGGATCTTTAACCACCGTCCGAAATCGACAGATCAAAATCCAAAAATGCCATACTTTCGCAAATCACAACTCCAGATTGGGCACCGAGCACGATCAAATCATCAGCTGGATCCCCAGATCCACACAAAGGATCACCATTTCACAAATGAAAATTTTAATAAGCCAAAATAAGCACAAAATACAAAACCATAGATCCGTAACCGCCAACCGAAATCAGCCGATCAAAATGCAGAAAAGTCACATTTTCACAAATCAGAGCTTCAGGTCGAGCACCAAATGCGATCAAAGCATATTCGGATGCCCAGACAGACACGAAAAAATTTCAAATTTGCCATATTCGCTTCGTTTGCTATCAAATCTATCCCTCTTAATATGTTATTCATTATACTCTACTTTTACATTTTCGTGGTTTGGTACAGCGAAGATGGTCAATATTTCGTTGTTTGAAACCATGAAGATAACACGTAACTTCTTGTCGCTCGGTCAGCAGGCTACATGGCCATACGTGGCATCTTCGCGGTTATGAACCACGAAGATATTTACCATCTTCGTTGTACCAAATCACGAAAATGTAAAAGTTAAACTTCGTGGTTTAAGACAACGAGGTTTGTTAAAAACGTCATAGTTTTGAACAACAAAGTTATGTTCCTGAAATTTCTTTGTTTGATACAACAAAGTTCTAACAAAATTTGTTGTATCAAACAGTGAAGTTTCCGGATAAAAACTCGAGGGCTCGCCTTCAGATTGGAGCACAATCCCTCAAACCCTCTCTTTGCCGCCCCTCCAATCGCAGCCGCTTGTCCGTTCTCCGCCCCTCCAACCATGTGTTATCTTCGTGGTTTCAAACAACGAAGATATTCACCATCTTCATTGTGTCAAACCACAAAAATGTAAAAGTAGGATAGAATGGATAACAAACCAAGGCGAAGTAGATTTGATAGCCAGAAAATTTAAAATTTTTTCGACCGACACAAACTATCACCATTTCACAAAAATAAATATAAATATATAAATAAATAAATCAACATTTTCCCACCAAAGTCAGAAAAATCAAGCAAATCTGCAGATGGTCAATTCAGAAGAAGTACCTGAATTCCGTGTTCGAGGCAGTAAAGCTCCCAGCAAGCGTTGCCGACCTGGATCCCGGCCTGGCCGATGTGGATTGAAATGCACTCCCTCATCTCCGATCAATGCCGAAAAAAATCACACAAAAATAACCAAAAAACTAACCTACCGAATTCGGACTCGACGTTTATGAAGACGCCGGTACTTGATGCGAAGTTGACGGCGGATCGTCGACCCGAGTGGTATTTATAAATGGGGGCCAACCTGAGGATGTGAGGTGGTTAGTTAACCGGAGTTGAGTTTGAACCATGGTTACAGCAGTAATTGTCTGGACCGGGGTCGGAGATCGTCTAGTTGGTTAGTCGGTTGGGTTCGATTTTGAGTTGATTGGTTTTGGGTTTGGATAGGTATGGGCCAGGGGGCCATTATGATGAATTGATGGCCAAGGCACATGGTGGAGTTTGGCCCAGTGGGCCCGAGCTGGTGATGCGTTCGTCATCCTACTACTTTTCAACTGCACTACAAAACTGAATATCCAATAATTTAAAATATTATTTTGTAAAAATTTTTTGAGTTTAGTTTTAAATTAGCGATCAGAACACATACCGTAGAATGGGCAAATCTAGGAAATTAGAGTGGAATCGGTCCGGACAGCATCAAAATGGACCAGACCAGAATAAATAACTTGAATACGGCCTCGAGTCCAGAATTTCGGTTTTTTAATCCGGTCCAAAACTATAAAAATCCGGTACAGAGAGAAATGAACTGGATTAATCAATTTTTAATTAAATTTAAGGTTTTAACTGCGATTTGTTGATTAAAAGTCTGGTCCAGACCGAAATGACCTGGGTTTTATTTACTTTCAAATTAATTTATAAATATATTTTTTAAAATCTGACCAAAATGGTCCCGTCCAAACCTGAAATTTTTTTGATCTATTATGAATTTTTAAAAACAGTTTTTAATTTTGATCCATTCAGATTCAAGTAAATTTGACAACACAAATCCCACGGCACTCAACCACCAAAGTTACCCATGACATTGTATACAACTTCACATTTAAAGCTAGTTGGGTTCGAACAAAGTTTTTGAATATTTCATATTTTTACTCATAGTTATTACAACTGAATCGGCCGGTCCGATTGGTTGGACCGAGAACCGGACCCGGTACCGGTCCGAGATTCGAACCCAACCCTTTGATTATTTAGGCGAATGATGTAATCAGCAGATCATCAATCTATTTTATTATTCTTTAGATAACCAGCCGAATAAATTTCATTTATAGCAGTAATCACATGCAATTGGACCGACGATCGAATCAGTTTGAACCACCAGTTCAATCAAAAAATCAGAAACCGAAACTCTGTCCAATTCCGCTATCGATCCGTTTCTGATAACTATGTTTTTACCACTTTAAGATATTTATTCAAATTTTGTTCAAAAGAATTTATAATCTGTTTAGCTTTTCCTCTAAAATTTTCTTTTCCCTGAATCAAATAGAGCCCTAAATGTTAGAGTTTGATTTCGAAGAGCACAGCTTGCGCTTGAAGTCCCCCAAAACAAAGACAACAACATTAGATCCTATATTGTTGGAAGGATCTTGATGATCGAATGTGTGCTAAAAAAAAATCACATGATATAAAAAACTCATAAATAATCAAGAAGCTCAAACACCACGAAACTAGATGTCAGACATAGAGAGAGATTCAAACAAGAGTAGATCTAACATGAACCTTGCGCCTAACCCCAAAACATGATTGTAGCCGATAATGCATGTTAGATATGAAACGCCAGAAAGTCACCAGTGCGACTATTTACAGTGAAGAGGCTAAGCAATTCTACAAGATGACCTTCAACTTCAACGCCATGAAAGAAAACTGAGGCCACATATACTCGGAAAGTCAAATTATCACACAAACGAATATTCGTAGTAAAACACGACAAAAGTCAAATTCTTTTCTGATCAAAATGTACAGTTCACACTTACAGGATCATTCTTTTAATTCAATCTGGCGCTCCCTTCACACTCTACAACAAGTTACGCAACGCAATTCGAAATGACCCGATAAAGGCAAAAGTCTCAATCTCAACTGCAATTCGAGATTTCCAAACACTCGGTACACAAGAGTAAATCTGAATCCGACAATAATGAGTTGAAGGTAATAGTCTCAATCTCGGACAAAAGTTGAAAACACCCGACATGTGAAATATACATCCAAACTCGACATTAATCAGACTCCAAAACCAACCTTAAAATGGAACACAAGTCCCCTATAAAGAACACTGACCAGGGAACTATTTTTTACTTGTAAGGACAGCCATACAAATTATGAGCCGAAAATGTTAGGAGGCTGAAACAAACAGCGCCAGATTTGTCACATACATTTCCACTACAGCAAGCTTATTCAATTGCGTAGATAAATCACACAAATGGAAACCGGTGGCCGCTTTTAACATGAAGTGACACCCCGTGCCTAATCCCCGAACCCACAGACAGCGACTCAACTCTCTCTCACACGCATAGAATCACACTCCATACATCTATGATAAGCCGATATCCCCACCATCTAATGACTAAATCCATAGCAAAAAAATCATTAAAGTAAGTAGATATCAAATTCACCAGAGAAACAAGCATTCAAAATGAAGTACGTAAATTATAAAGCATGGAAATTGAAAATCTGAAAAGCCCAGAATGATCTGAAACCTAAGAATCTGAAACAATGACATATGAAATTTAAATTTTTGAGAGTAATTTTGATTATAATTAATTGTCATAAATGGGACAGGGAAAGACAGTGCAGGTCACCAACCAACACCAGTCTTCTTCAAGCAGATTAGCAGCCATCATCAACAGCTCATGTCAAAGACATCAACTTTCCCTTGATTTTGAGACACCCACCACTCAAAAATCCCCAGAAAGCACAAACATGGTATGCATATACGGAATTTGAAAATATAAATAAAAATAGGAGTTTTGCTGTTCTGCATATATAAAAAATAAAAATAAAAATTGCCTGGCTCCATCCTGTCTGCCCATTTCGCACTTCCAATGTACACGGCACTGGTTACCCACACCACATCCGCCGCTACATTTTCGCAGCCGCGCCGTCGCTGGCGTCCCTCGTCAACCCGTCAAGCTCCCGCCTTTGACCGACTGGGACCGACCCCGACCCGCGGACGCCGTTTCTGCAGCCTCGGCCGCATCGTGAGCCCTCAGAGGCGGTGATTCTGGGGTGGGTTGAGGCGCGGGTGAGCGGCTAGGGTTCGGGGGTTTTGCAGGTGGTTTAGGGTGTGGAAATGCCGCGTTTTTCGGGGCTCTGCGGATTCAGCGGTGGAAGAGGTTGGGGATGGAGGCTGGGAGGCGGGAGGCCGGTGAAAGGAGGAGGAAGATGACATTGTCGGATTTTTGGGATTTGGGAAATCGTCGTTGAGTTTTTGGTGCAAGCTCGCTCACCGATTTATCTGTCCTTGCTTGTGTGTGTGCACACTGCAAGCTTTTGGTTTGGTAGTGAGTTTTGTTATTCTTACTTCGACCCTCGTAGTTAGTGAAACTTCTATTCGACATCCAGTTAGATTTACTATTTACACTATTGTTTTATTTTTATTTTTTTTGTATTTTTGTTTTGAGAAAAAATGTAAAAATTGTAATAACGGATTATAATTGTTTTATAATTACAATAAGAACTATACGAAATGTAAAAAATGTAAAAACTTAAAATACATTTAACTCGTATTCTTAGGGTAAGATTACTATAAAAAAATAGACTCATTAAACTGATACTATCTGGTTGAAATTTAATTACCGTTTTATTCGCATAAAAAAATAACTTATTTCATATTTAACTACTTATAATATTTAACAAATTTAAGAATATTAATTATATTTACAAAATTGAACCTAATTATCTTAAATTGCATCCTATTTTTATGAAAATTATGTTAATTCAAAGTTTCTGTCAACTTTTATTACTTTCTAGTTGAAATTTATGATTTATTTTTTGGAAAAAATGGATATACCCAGTATACACGATACATCCCTGAGCGGTTAAAATAAAAAATACTAAAAACATGAAAATTTGAAACAAAAAAATCTTTAAAACCTTAAAACAATCAAAATTCTAAAACTTAGAAATCCTAAATCTCATAAAAATAATATAAAACGATATCATTTTAACCGTTATGATACGTAGCTTATATGTCCTGACATGATTTATTCGCTAAACCTATTTTGTAATTCAATAGAGATTAGTTTTGTTTCAAGCGAAATCTTACTCAACATTTTTATTTACATGCTCACTACAATATTAGATGAATCTGATACAGTTCAACTAACCATGTTTGCTGTGATTTTCTAAGCTATATTTTTTAGTAATTCATGGACAAAGTGACACGTACAACACGCAATTACGTAGCTTATAAAAAAATGTCCAATGGAATTAATGTCGTGTTCTTATCGACGTGCCGGTTCATCAAATTTGTTGTCTCCTTTATTTTATTTAATGATGTGGTTAAGGTTATTAATTATTATTGTTATTAAAAAAAGTAGGAAATAGTAGAAGTAGTTGCTGTTTACTAGTCCTGATTTAAAATGTGACAGCTAATGTCACCTACTGGATTTAATTAGTGAGTGGTGTTATTGGAATAATGATTTAGATAGAGACATCAAAAAAAGTTTGATAAAATGTGTACCCAATCAATAATGATTAAATATCTTAATCAAATTATCACATCATTCAAGTGTATTTTTCAATGGATAAAATAAATAAAAAATAATACACACGCACTCATCTATAATTATTAAAATTGAACCGAAGGTCAAACTATTATGTCTTCTAATTCTCGATTCTCCGATTGCACTGGCCGGATGGATCGGTTTTATTACCGGTCCAATAAAGTGTAAATTTAATTATAAATTTCTTATTCGTGTCGAATAAAAAGTTCATTAGATGAGCTAGTAGAGAGGTTGTAAGTACTCATTTTCGCCATCAATTTATCTATAATTATTTATTAATTAATAGATCTCTAATAATTAATTAATTGCGTAAGCGGTGTCATGCTGGTTCATAATAAAACAGGTTAGTTCGAGCCATTTTTTAATCAGCAGGTTCGATCCGATGCTACACTGGTTGACTTTAGACAGATAAGCATGTGTATATAAGATCGGAATCAGATTTGATTCCCGATATAACTGATTGAACCGATTGATTCGGTCCGTTTTTAATCAATATGTTCTAATAAGTAGACTATCATACTTGATTAATTATGTGTATCATGCATGTGATGGAGTATGTAATTCATCTAAAAATTATTAGAAAAAAATCAGTTTATTTATCACTTGTGAGAAATCAAATTTTATAGGGAAAAGTACAAAATGGGGTATGTACTATCACTCATTTAAAAATTACGGTCATAACTATCCGATTTTAAAATTCACGGTCTTTATGTGTTGCGGGATTCAATTGTAATTTTGAAAATTTCGATCACACCCAAAAATTATTAATTCAAATTAAACAAACTCCCTCCCATATCAATTTAAAAATGGAAAAGTAAAAAATGAAGATATGTACTTCATCCATTTAAAATTATGCTCATAATTATTCAATTTTAAAATTTATTATTTTTTGTTACAATTTACCCCAAAAATAAAATAGAAATTTTAAAATAAATTTGAAAATTAAATAATTATGACTATGATTTTAAATGTATGATAGTGCATGCCTTCATTTGGTACTTTGTCATTTCTAAAATGATTGATGAATTTTCTCATTTCAAAATTGATTGAGAGGAGATTTATTTATATGGAATAAATAATTTTTGGGTGCGATTGAGATTTTCAATATTACTATTAAACCCCCCACAAAAAAAGACCGTAAATTTTAAAATTAAATAATTGCGATCGTAATTTTTAAATGAGCAATATTACATACCCCATTTTGTAGTTTTCCCAATTTTATATGACTGGTAGATGGAAAGGAGGTCAATTGTTTCATCAATCAATTATAAGGCCGCCTTGTCTGCCGCAAAAACAGAGACTATACATGAGAGTCAAACAAACAGTGGAACACACCATAAAACATACTTTGATTTAAGGGGGGAAATTGAGAAGAGATTCTGAACCATCACCGTTTATTTAATTGTGATCAAAATTACTATAATTTTTAAAAAGGGTGTGATGAAAAAAATTAGGTTGATTTTATTAAATTTTATTTAACAATACATTCATAAACTAATATTTTTATAAAACTTAGATTTGTGTGCGAAAATTATGTCGTTTGGCTATAAAAATAAATATATTATTTTGCGCACATAAAAAAATGTCATCTTTTGTTAACCAAACGACGTAATTTTCGTTTATGAGTCTACGTCTTATAATAATATTAGTTTAGGAATGTAATGATAAATTTTATTTTAGAAAATCAGTCTAATTTTTTTTTCATCGCACCGTTTTTGAAAATCGAGATAGTTCTGACCGCAATTTGGTAAACGTTGATAGTTTAAGGACCTTTTAAGTTTTTCCTCTTGATTTAAATATTTTAATCTGTAAAATTTAAGAGTTATTTGTGCAGATTTTAAAAAGATAAAATCAATCTCATAAATAGATAATATTAATTTTCAACCTATACTCAATATTAAATTAGTAATAACTAATGTTCTAAAAAGCGCTAGGTGGTGCTAGGTGGTGAGCTTGATTAATCGGTTAGGCAGAAATTAATCAGAACGATTAATCAGACAGTTAATCAGAATTGTATATATTAATAGTAAGTTGAATAATTAATTATAAACATATATGTTTAAAAATTATTATTTTTATAAAAAAAATTAAGTCTTAACTAATTAATCGACTAGGCAGAACGTTTCAACAGTCTAGCGATTAATCGATCTGAAACGGATATTTTTAGAACACCGATAATAACTATACATGAACATAATAATTTTTAATCAATTTTAAAAATAGTAGTAAAATTTTAGTCTTTTATATTTAGATATATACATTAATTTAATATATATCAGGACACCTATTGTTGAGGAATTAATCTGAATGAAATCATTTTATAATTTGAAATGAGAAGTTTTGAATTTGTAGACAATCTAATTTTGATTTTCTATTTTTGTAAATGAAAACATTAAAATAACAATAATATTTGTTGTAGAAGGCATGCAGGCCCAGTAAGGCCCAAACTATAAAAGCGTCAAAACTCCACTCTACGCGCTCAGCAACGGCATCTTCGCACTCGAAAAGGACGACGACATTTACAGAGCTGCAGCAGCTGCTGGATCGATGTCGTTGGGCAGTCAATGGCGACGCGACAAACGATCCCCAGACCACAGGCGGAAGGCGAACCAGAAATCGACACGTCATCACACCGGTTTCAAATTTCGTAGCGCGCCAGACAAAACCGGTAGCGGATGAGGAAGACAGTAGTGGACTATGCGATCGGATGACTGACGAGTCGTCGGTGGTGGTGAAATTATTTATGTTTCCAGGTACTTTGTTGACCCGTTGATCAATTCAATCAACTTTTGAATTATTTATTTTTATAGTTTTTTAATTATTCTGATTTTTTTTTCTGAAACGTCTCATGGTGTGGTGGTTGAATGATTTTTATGATTGGGATTACTAGGTAATAAATTGATTAATAGAATCGAGTAATTGAAAAAAAATCTGGTAAATTCTCTTTTGGTGTGTGTGGATGGAGATTTGGAGAGAGATGTTTGGAAATTGGGGTCAATTGGGTGCCCTAATTTGGACGTCTTTGGTTTATTTGAGGTGGTTAAATAGAGCTGGCATCTTGCAGTTGATGGTATGTGGGCTGGGGATTTGTTTTGTGAGCAGAGTAGTTGGTATTGCCTGCACACTGGAGTAGTTGGTATTGCCTGCACACTGGAGACAGAGATTCGGTGTCATTTTGTGCTATCAATGATGTCGTTTTGGAAGACAGTACACGCGACGACGTCATTTATAATACAAAACGATATCGTTTTGTACTCGCAACAAAGCGTTGTGCAGCACCGGATCCGTGTCCGCACACTGGTGTGTAATGAAGTTTAATTGTCTGGCATTTCACATATTTGTGTCAATGGTGTGCCATTGAATATTTGATGTTCGGTTAATTTTGAGAAATATAGTTTATAAATAATTAAAAAATAATAAAAAACACATAAGATTTAATGAGATGAGCAACTCTCCTTGAAAGTATCAATCAATTAGAGTTACAATTAAAAAATATATGATAATAAAATTAGATACATATTTATAAAAGGGAAAAAATTCAAAAGGGGCTCTGAACTATCACCATTTATTCAATTGCGGTCAGAACTATCACAATTTTCAAAAATGGTGCGATGAAAAAAAATTGAACTGATTTTCTAAAATAAAATTTACCAATACATTCATAAACTAATATTATCATAATATTTAGATTTGTGTGCGAAAATTATGTCGTTTGACTATCAAAATAAATTATATTGTTTTGCGCACATAAAGAAAACGATGTATTTTGATGACCAAACGATGTAACTTTCGTACACAAATCTAAATCTTACAATAATATTAGTTTAGGAATGTAATGGTAATTTTAATTTTAGAAATCAGTCCAATTTTTTTTTAACGCACCCTTTTGAAAATCATGATAATTCTGATCGCAGTTGAATAAATGTGGATACGTTCTATTGAGTTTTTCACCTTATAAAATTATCCCTGCTAATGCAAACACATTTACAAAACCCCAATTGTCTACTATGATATCTGTCCTTTATCCTGTATACATGAGTCATACCTAAAAGCTATGCCATGTGTACTTCGTCAACTCATTTAAGTGAGTGATTACTGATAAGTGATTTGGTGGCCTTTCAAAAAAAGTATAGTAAAATAGATTGATGACAGACAAACTTGTATGGGATGTTCTGGGTTGAAAATTGAAATAAGACATTTGTAGAATATTAGGTTGATCAAGCCTTGGTTCTGGGTATTATAAGCCGGTTAAGAAAAGGTTGTTGCAGAAACTGGTAAACTTTTTGAGATTAAGGTTGATATCTTGAGCATAAGTCGATGCGGAACCATATTATCACATTGTTACAAAATAGCCAACCATGAAATATCTGATGACTGGTTATATATCTATCTACTAACATCTACTGGGATTATTGGGAACTTTTCTAAGTTGTGGCTTCTCATGTGCAAGCATCATATCCTGGCATGGGCCCTGATTGAACATGCTGCTTATTTGTCACCCAGTTTAGTTATAGATTATGTTCGTGAGACAACCACGGCCTACTATCATCCATTTTGGCTTTGGGCATCTCATAAAACTATAACAGATGTCAGACCTTGAACTTCTTGTGATAGTGCTACTTAGCCATCTGTCTTTTCCCATACCTGCGTCTTAGAATGAGGAGTGTGCCGAAGATAGAAATCACAACTGAAATGCCGATGACCCAGAAGAACATAACTCTTTTCCGACTGTTTGCTTCAGGACACTTGGGAAACTCTTCGTCTGAAGGTTTGAGATAGAATGCCACACAAAGTCCTGGATTTCCGGAAAAGCTCTCTAGCGGCTCCTCCTTCAGCAATTCAACGGGGATTGGGCCATGGAGTAAATTGTTTCTGAGATTGATGGAGTTTGGTAGCAGTTTACTCAGGCTTTGGGGAATGTTTCCTGTCAAGTAGTTGTAGGACAGGTCAAGGACATTAAGAGAGTTCAATGACGATAGGGACTTGGGAATGGTGGAAGTGAATCTGTTGCCTTGTAACATCAAAAGATTCAGCTTCTTTAAGTTCTCTATCTCTGAAGGTATGGATCCTGAGAGGAGATTATTGCTGAGATCAAGCTTCACCAGATTAGTAGCTTGAGAAATTTCAGATGGCAAAGTGCCTGACAGTCTATTACTCTGAAGGAACAACTCGGACAGGGCCTGAGCATTTTGAAATGATGAACCGATAGGGCCACGAAGGTGATTGAAAGACATGTCAATAATGGTAGCGTTTGGCAAAGATAATAGCTTTTCTGGGATCAAGCCCTCTAATCGGTTATAACCAATGCGAAACCGCAGAAGGGTCTCGCACTCTGCATATCTTTGAGGAATCTCTCCAGAAAAATTGTTGTGAAGTGTAAGTAAGTACAATAGCTTACCTTGATTACACACTTCTGCAGGCATAGATCCAGAAAATTTGTTCTCAGACAATTCTAAGACAACCAAAGGTGAGTTTTTTCCAATATCCTTTGGAACCTCTCCTGTAAGGAAGTTTTCATAAACCGACAGGCTCACCAATGTTGTCGAGTTACCAAGTATGCTTGGAATTTCTCCAGTGAGGCTGTTATTGTAGATTTGGAGGGACTCAAGATTGGGCAGTCTGCATAGGGATTCTGGTATCCTTCCTGATAACAGATTAACCGACATGTCCACGTCAGTCAGCTCGGTCAGATTTCCAATTTCTTCAGGGATGCTGCCACTCAACTCGTTGTAGTAGAGCTCAAGAAGATGGAGATGTTTAAGCTGGCCCAGCTCTCGAGGAACCTCTCCAACAAGAAAATTCCCACTCAGTTCAAGATCAATAAGGGATGTCATGTTCCCAATCCATGATGGGATTCTACCATGCAACATACATGTAGTTAATATACACACTCTTAAACTTTGCAACCTTGCTATTTCCTCAGGCAATTCCCACAGCTCAAAAGCATAGTTTTGATTGAACACTAGCACCTCTAGTTTGGTAAGATTGGTTATGGATACTGGGAAATGACCAGTGAAAAGATTGTAAGAGAGGTTGAGTAACCGGAGAGATTCCATTGAACTCATAGTAGGCAGTTCCCCTGTGAGTTGTGCTGATCCCATGTCGAGTTCTTCTAAGAATGAGCAGTTGGTGATACCACTGGGAAAATCTCCTTCAAGCATATTATCGCCCAACCGCAAAATCTGCAGCTTTGGTAGATAAGAGCACACACCATCTGGTAATTTTCCTGTTAAAGACCAGCCAGAGACGTCGATTCGGGTGACATAGCCTCGTGTGTCACAACCGATTCCACTGTTATTACAGTATGCTATTGAGTCCCAAGCCCGCAACGCGTCCCCTGAAAGTGACTTCTTCATCAGGTTGAAGAACTCAAGCTGGTTGTCAGTGTTTGCTTCGGATGGATTAGAAAGCGAGATGATAAGTGGTATGATGAGGGATATGAACCAAGTCGCCATTTACCCGTTTCTGAATGTGTTTGACAGGGAAGCCTGGTTGCACTTGGAGCTAGCTAACTTATCAAGGGTTGTTAGAAGTATACAAAAGGTACCATTGGAGAAATCATTAAACATATTTGGAGTACTGTGAATCATATTTGTGCATGAAGGTAGTGCATTAGCTTTTTGCCAAACATATCTCATTACATGGTCCCATAAAAGGGACACCAAATAAGTGAGCTTTATACGTTTCACATCTTCACCCTGAGAGGTGCCTTTTCATGTACTAACTTTCAGCTGAATGGACCTGCATTTGGGGATGCTCATCAGATATTGAGTGAGTCTCACTGTCACTTCCTTTTATTGAACATAGTGGTTTATCCCACATCGCCCAGTGGAAGCTCTAAATTGATCTTAATATATAGTTGGGCTCCCCCACTCATAGCCAATTGGTTTTGAGTGTGGATCCGACAATTCTATATGGTATCAGAGCGGGTTTTGGCCGCATTCTTAGAACATGCCCGTGACGGTTAACTAGGTCCGCACGAGGTCCCACTTGTCGAGGTTAACGAAGGTGTAGAATTGTTGGATCAACACTCAAAACCAATTGGCAATGAGTGGGGGAGCCCAACTATATATAAGGATCAATTTAGAGCTTCCACTGGGCGATGTGGGATAAACCACTATGCTCAACACTCCCCCTCACTTGCGAGGACCTTCGTTAACCTCGACAAGTGGGACCTCGTGCGGACCTAGTTAACCGTCACGGGCATGTTCTAAGAGTGCGGCCAAAACCCGCTCTGATACCATGTAGAATTGTCGGATCCACACTCAAAACCAATTGGCTATGAGTGGGGGAGCCCAACTATATATTAGGATCAATTTAGAATTTTCACTGGGCGATGTGAGATAAATCATTATGCTCAACACCTTTTCCTCCTGTGATCATGCATCAGTCTACATACATGGGTAGCTTACAGTTTCACCTTTTCTATTTTTTGCCACTCAGCTAGCTTACGCAGTAGGCAGTACCATACATTTATGTCTAAAAATCTGTGTTCAGAAAGTCTTTTGCCCTTATCTTTGGCTGGTTAGTTTGTGGGAATGCAACTTATCTTTGTTTCGGTTTGCTTATTAGAAAGTTGAAGCTGAGACCAATTACAATTTTCAGCACATGAAGTTGAGATGACACAAAGCTAGATGATGTGACTTGTTTATTAGTTATTAATTGAACCCTTTTCTAAAACCACATGCCAAATTTCGTGTATCATGTTGATTGACTCTTTTTTGTCACTACGGACAGATATTTGTGACTTAAAATACAGTGGACACACTAATGAAAAAAATTCTACATGACATTTTGACTAGTCACGCGATGCTTGAAGAATCAAAATATTTTCAATTTCAATGATGAATCGAAAATTGACACTTAAAATTTTCAATTCGTCACATGACGTCTTTCCATCGATGTCTTCAAGTGGTGGACTAATTCCACCCAAAAGTCACCCATACATCAATACTTTAGAGTGGGGTTGGCTTAAATTTTGTTAAAGATTGGCTTTGTGATATGTCCTCATCTGCTGGTGGTTAATGATTCTTTACTCTTTAATAATGTCTTGCCCATTCTTTGTAAAAGGTGTCCAGTCTTAATCTCTGGAATCTGATAGGATCGTGCAGATGGATGAAAAACTGCAACAACAGCTTCACAAGAATTAGCTATGCTGTGTTGAAGAATAATTTATCATCAACTCTTTGTTCCTCCATGTTTCTCTCGTCCATGCTTTCTCCTCTCCTCTTCCTTATTCTCACCACACAAATGTTTGCGGTAGAAGAAATAGGAAATGTTAGTGATTAGTATAGTTTCATATGGAGTATAAGGACACGGATCCGGTGCTGCGCAGCGCTTTGCTGCGAGCACAGAACGACGTCGTTTATAGCATAAAACGATGTCGTTTTGTGCACTGTCATCCAAAACGACGTCGTTTATATCACAAAACGACGTCGTTTTGTGTTTGCGGCAAAGTGCTTCGCAGCACCGGATCCTTTTCCAATACTCCTAATTGATTTCTTGTAATTCATTCAAATCAAAACACAATCATTCTATATAAGTTAACACATTTCTTTGGCAGCAACATCTTTTATAATAAGAAACAAAGTGTTTCTTATTTCTTTTGTCCTTTAGTTTTATCATGCTGGTTGACAGCTATTTGTGTCTCAGTTTATGTTGCTTGGAAGTGTATTGTGACGCTGATGTTGAATTTTCATATTGGCACATATTGGATTGTATCTTCACTATGACTCAAAAGTCTAGACTTGTAAGTCATGATTCAATAATTCAATATAAGTCATTTCTAGCTTTTTCTTTCCAATACCGGATGTGGGACATTTAGCCAAGGGCTTACTCAACAATTGAGACTTGGATTCCTATCTGTGATGATTGTGATGAATATAAATGTAGATCAGTAGAAGCATTGCATGATTTTTTGTACTGCAATGTGACTTCATCACTTTGTTCACTATCTTTATGCTTCTTTTGACTATTCCTTTTCTTTTCTAGAAGGACTTTGTCCCCTTGTGTGTTATTCATGTTTTTTGTCCCTCTCAAGCAAGAGTGAGGCAACACCAAGATACAAACCTGGCTCACACTCTAGTTAACAATCACGATACAAGGATGAGGCAAAAGCTGAAGCACCTAAAATATGCAAGTAAATTGCATATAAATTTGTATGGTGCATCCTGCAAAGCAGTGACCTGAATGAGAGAAATCATTATCCCAGAATGACAAGAAAATACCTGTAGACAAAATTTGTGTGTTCCTTCTTCTTCTGCTGCTGCAGAGGGAGGTGTTAGTTCAGTTCTTTGAGTAGGTTTAATGAGTTCTTGGCTTCAGTAAAAACATGGGAAGTCAAGAAATGTTCATAATCTATATATATCTATGTCAAAAATTGATGTGACTAGACATCGTGAACTTGTTTCTTACAGAAGCAAATGTTTTAAAATATATAAGACAGACAGCATCACCAAGATGTTATTAGGCTGAAATTGTCCCAAAAGTCCCTGAAAGCTAGTCCCCTAATTCTTACTAGACCTCAAGGACTTATTCAATCAACTTTTTTGTTGAATATATTATCTGTTGAACATTCATGGCTTTGTATGAATTTGGGACTCGAGGGTCGGGGATTTGTTTGTATAGCGCATTGCAATCTGCAGCGTCTGAAACGTTTCCTCACTAGATGAAACGGCGATTTGGTTATCCAGCATTTCCTTATCTTGCTCTTTAGAATCTGCTCTGGCCGAAACCCGATCAACAATTAATGTTTCAGTTTTCTCCATATTCCTCCTCCACTACTTTTCTCTCGGGTATAAGTTCCATTGGCACCACCCCAAAACTTTAAACATCACATTTTGTTGTTGCCTAGAAAAGTAAACATATTCTATGGGTCAAGGCAATATAACAACTTACCAAATTATGTGTTACACGAAGGTCAAATACAGTATTTCCAAGTTTGATAATTTTCTCACTTCTGCCGGTATGCATCGGCTGGCCGAATTG
>NQLW01001260.1:18273-31639 GCA_002312845.1 Kalanchoe fedtschenkoi | reverse complement strand
GAGGCCACCACTGCTATAACCAACACAGCAAACACAATTCAAAACCCCACCAATGATCTTTTGTACGCTAACACAAATGAGAGCAATAGTATATGCATCATGAGTGATTAGTTTATTGGAACCAAAAACTTTGGTTCATGGAGAGAATCCATGAAACATGTGTTGGGAGCTAGGTCGAAACTCGGGTTCATCAAGGAACATATTTCTAAATTCAGTGATGCCAATAAAGAGGAAAGATGGGAGAGATTCAGTGATATTGTCATGCTCGGTTTTGAAATTCATATCAAAAAGTTCATGGAAGATGATAAGTGAGATTCTTTAATAAGTAGCTCATTTAAAACTCGATCAAACTTATTTAAAAGCACATTTATCATATATATTTAACTTCATATTAGATCAATCCAAATGCTTGAGTAAAGTTTGAGCTCGGCTAGTACTTATTAAAATTAAACGATTTGAGCTTAAACATGTATTTAAAAAGCTTATTAATACTCGTCTCGAGATTCATGAAATTTTAAATGAATGAACATAAATATTGCAATACTCGGCTCGACTCGGCTCGTTTGTAGTCCTAGGTGCACATGTGGTTCAATACATTTTGTTTCTACTACCTCTGCTAGTTCCGGTTATGTGAAAATCTTGCACAATAAACTGGGTCATCCACCCTTTTTCAAACTGTCATTCACGTCAGAAGATGTATTTCTTTCTCTTGTTAAAGAAACTTCAGATATTCTAGGCAAGGTGAGTCCCATGGCTAGAAAAACAAGATTATTCAATATCCACATTTGATTTATTGCACGTGGATGTATGGGGCCAGTTCACAGTTGAAAGCACCACTGAGTGCTAGATATTTTTTAATTATAGTTGATGAATTTTTATAACCACGAGAGTGTGATTTAATGATTTTAGCTAATTTTCATATTGCATGGCGATTTTAGGGATTAATGCAAAAACGTGCTAAAATAGAGTTTTTAAACTAAACCGGATTGAGCGTCAAAAGTCACTCTCTGACCGAGCACACAACCGCGCCTGTGGAGATGTGGTGAGGAGCAGGCAAACAATGCGAAAAAGATAAGATCCAAGTACGCTGGCGTATGACGTGCTGATGTTTCTTAAAGTTGGTTCAGTAGAAATATGTAAATTTTGAGGGACATAACTTTCACACATGTCTAATTTGGATCATTTAATCTACTATAGAAAGAGAAATTAATTATCTATAGCTGGCTAAGATGAGTCAAATTCTAATTCTCAACAAATTTGTGGTAGAAGAGTTAACAAAGTTGGTGTCCAGAACTTTCATAAATCGACTCAAGATTCCTAGTTTTCAATTTCTATCATTATCATGTCCGACCTTTCAGAGCTTTCCTAAGATATTTGGATCGAGATACTTAACAACTCATGTTGATACTCATTACCAAGCTTGGTGTCATGCCAAGCTAATAAAGGAGGTTTGCCACCCCAATCATTCAAATATATGTTGTGTGCTGTAAGTGTCGTTCAACACCAGGTCTCTAGCATGAAATTCTCCAAGAGTTTCAAACCGAGGGCGCCAGTGGAGGACCGTAAGGAACATCATCGAAGGAAGGAGCTAGCAAGGTTTGTAAGAATTGTTCCCTAGCAATCTATCTATGTGTTTTCATGTCCATGCATGGCAAAATTCTCTTGTGTAGTTCAAGTGCAATGATTTATGAATTATTGTTGCGAGATTATTGTTCTTAATAAAGATCATGTTTTGATGCTATGTTTATCGAGCTTCAACTGAATGATCGCGTTATTGCATGACAAACTTAAATGAATGATTGCGATGTTGCATGAGTTTTTATTGCCCATCTGATTATGAAGCTTTGGATGATATCAATTAGTCAATTAGCAAATAAAAAT
Source organism: Kalanchoe fedtschenkoi (assembly GCA_002312845.1). NCBI lineage: Eukaryota > Viridiplantae > Streptophyta > Magnoliopsida > Saxifragales > Crassulaceae > Kalanchoe > Kalanchoe fedtschenkoi. The sequence continues at coordinate 29,758 of NQLW01001260.1, read as the reverse complement.
ATGTTTGCATGTTTATGTGGTAAACATAATTTAGGTGTTCGTGAGTTAGATTTCTTAGACTGAATTGTTGGGAATCACCCACACAAATGTCAATCTGGATTTCTGAACCACGCAGCATAAGCCCGGATCCGGAACGCCACATAACCAATTTCATGGCTTTAGCGGTAATCCGAATTACCAGATACAGATCTGGATCCAGATTACCTATTTCTTACTATGATCGTTCTCAATCCAGATCCGAGATATAGATCTGGATCTGAATTGAGAAATAGTTAAAAGAAAAACGACTACGGAAATAAACTGTAATGTTGAATTACCTTGTTTAGTCGTCTCACTTCTTCGTGTGGCAATTGACACACCTCTAATGGTATCCACACACAAGTGTGGGATACCACGTCTGGTTGGAGTACTAGCTCCATTCCGGATAAACGCAGCCTTCTTTCCGTTATCGTATAACGGAAAATTTCGTCATTCAAATAGAAACTCTAGGCTTCTATTTGTAGTGAGTTACGGGCTTCGCCCTGCGGGCCAAGCCCATCAGCTGAGTTATTGGGCCTGCGCCCGTGGGTCAAACTCAGTGGGTATTATCCATGGGTCAAACCCATGGATTAACCCACCTGGTTTATCCAAATCAGACATAGGTTGAATCGAATCATATCCGGACCGAATCACATTCAGTTTACATTCAACTTAATATCCCATACTTGCTTGTGTGCGACCCTTTAGGTTTATTCTTATTCAGCCATGGGTTAGAGCCCATTAATCATAAGTGGCCTCTAGTAAGACGTTATGATTCCTGATTAAGAATAAATTGGTTCGAGACAACCAAACTTTTAGTCAATACGAGTCAATTCAACTGGTTTAATGGGCAGACTCCAACATGAATTTCTTACCATTGATCATTAATACATATGTCTTTCCTTTATACTTTTGTCTCGCATGATTGACATATAAAATTTGTATCATTGACTAAAGGATACATTGATATTAGTGTAAGAGTGATTGTTTACGCCTTGACACAGTATTCTAGTGCATGAGGTCGTATAATTTGCCGAGATTGACTCATTACATGACTACTTTAGTTCATGATCAACACAATCACAAGTAATTTACCTACACTACGCGCCTGCCATACTGATTCTTTCTTTCTTCTTAATTTTGCAGGTTCCTTATCAATCTACAAACCCCCTCATTTGTCTTTTTTTCTCTTTTGTATTCACTATAAACTTACAAGTCTCTATCCTCGTGGATCAACCCTGACTTACTTTTTGCTAGTGAGGTCAAATAAATTTTGTTTATATAAACACCTTAATGACGGTCTTAGTAGTCACCTCAAATATTTTTTTAGTTAGAGCTTGTCAGATCTGATATTGAGATATTTTTATATAAGATGAAGTATTTCTTAGACCTCTTAATTGAGACATGTCACTTGGGATGCAAGTCATGCACCACTCCAATTGATGATAAACACAAATTAGGTACATCTAATGTTCTCCTCTTGATGATAAAACACGCTACATGAGACTTGTGAAAAAACTCATTTACTTAAAATTTATGAGACTAGATCTAGCCTATGCAACTCATGTCCTAAGTCTGTTAATCGGAGTGCCCCACCAAGAATCATATGAATGCAGTTTTATAGGTCCTTATCAAGAGTGCACCGATCCAAAGGTTACTCTTCCCGAGTAATTCTAAGACAACATTACAGGCATACCGCAACGCCGATTGGGGCAGCTTGTTCAACCACAAAAAAGTCAGTAATTGGGGTATTGTATGCTTCTTGGGAACAACATCATAACCTGAAAAAGTAAGAAATAATCTATTATTTCAAGTTCTTCATCAGTAAATGGCTCATACATGTTGAGAGTTATTGACCGTTAGACAAGGCATACATCCGCATTGCCCTCAATCCGATCTTTCAAATATATATATTGAGTAGATTGCCACCTTGTTAGAAACTTTAGAAAAAATACACAAGTTGGGCATGTCCAATTTCTTTCATGCACCAGCTTAAGGAGGAGTCTTGATTTACTAAGTAAAACATCAGACATTGTGTCACGGTCATGGTGTTATGAGTCACATCCTTTACCCCTTTCGCACACTTAAGAATACTTAAGATCGTGTTCCACTGAGATTTTCACGAATCAGGGCCATCATTCTCAACGCGTGGGGTCTCGCGTCTTGAGGGGGATACACGATTATCTATAATCACCCATCATCGAATGACTCATTAGAGGATCTGTATAAACTGTCGCACCCAATTAGGAGATCCGATCATCCATGAAATCCATCTCAGGAGTTGGGCTCACTTGCGAATACCTTCGAGGCTCGCTCGACTCTCGAAGGTCCGCCCTCATAACTCACATGAGTTGGGCTCACTTGCATCCGATCACTTACTCTGGGAGCGGCCGAACTCACCATCACTTCTTCCCATCCCCTAAAGATCTAATGGAACTTTTCTCATTTCCACAGGAAGAAACATCACCACTGTCTCTCCTTACGTACTAGCTCTTTAAGGGCATCTGCTTATCTGATTTATGTGATCCACTTACTCTTACACTCGTATTGAAGTCTAATTTCATAATTCATTATCCAATTCACTACTCGGCCGTCTGAAAGACCCTCAATAGTTACGAAAATTCTATTGAGCCAAAGAAGTAGAACCCTTCAAGCCTTGTTACAGGTCTAACACATAACACATTGCACGTGTACTAAGGAGAATTGTCCAGAAAAATTGAAGATGGAAAGACAATCGAATGACACAGAAGAGACACCTTAATAAATATGTATTACTCTCTCTGTCCGGTATTACAAGTCACGCAGCAAAAAATCTCGTAGATTAAGGAAGTGTTAATTTCCGTAATTACTCGTTAATCAAGGATGGAGATAATATCTCTTGATTGATTTTTTTCCCGATTTTGAGGCTTAATTAATGTTTGGTGATCATTCCTCTCCCCGTATCGAGATTGAGATGCAGCGCCGAGATGGAGATGGAGATGACAATGGCCACACTCCTTCTCCGTTTATGTGGATCTGGTTACAATCTGGGGTTTTGCAGGAAAAGGGAGCGAGATTGGTTTTGTTGGCCGTCGTCTCTGGTGTCAGCCTGGTGAATATGGGGTTTGGAATTTTTTATTTTTTTTTATTTTTAGGTGGTTTGGGTATGTAAAGGCAGGAAGAGACTGAGGGGTCAGGCTAGACTGAGATCGTATTCTTACGATACTCCATCTCCGTCTAAGTGGATCTCGTTACAGATCTATGGTTTTGGGGCGGAATGGAGCGAAACTGGTTTTTTTTTCTTGTCTTCTCTGTTGTTAGCCTGTTGAATATGAGGTCAGATTTTTTTAGTTTTTTTAGTTTTAGATGTTTTGAGTATGGTAAGGGAGGAGCAGATGGTGACATGTGAGTAACGGACGGTAGGATGGTGGGATTTATAATGAAAACGGAGGCGAGGGACGTTCAAAAGAAGACACTTAATTAAGGGGAGGATTGAGATGTTGTAGAGAGATGATTGAGAGAGAGAGAAAAGGGAAATGACACTATTGATGAGAAAGATGAAAGAGAATATTTTTGTTGAAAAAATGAATGAATTAATGTTGTATGTTGATGTTAAGGTAGTTGGAGATTATAAATATGTATTGGGATTGGTAAGTGACAAATAAAAGTTGACAAATATTTTCAATTAAGTGACAAGTAAAAGAGGACAGATGGAATATTATATAACATCATTGTAGCATTATTATATTATGTACTCTCTTCCACTTCTTTTCCTACTATATAAACACTTGTACGGTATGAACACTTTAGTATGTGATTTTATCGGGTGTGATTCGAATACAATCGAATCACACCAATAAAATACAAGAAAATTTATCCAAATTCAGTCTATCCGAATTTTTTTTGGGTTTTTTCTTCCATTCGACATTCTCCGGCGAATTCAATCACTTTGAACCTTCGACGGTCCTTTTGCTACAACTAGTAATTTTTGCATTATGTATGGCTTCTTGTATTTTAAGTGGGTCTGAACAGTTTTTGCAGAATCTTCATACTTCATAGCTTGAAGAATAGTGCATGCTGATCTTATGCTATCAACGCTCCAGCAACAAGGTTCCGACCACAACAATCACCACTCCCACAAAGCACAATGTGGTTCACGTATCATTTATCATATTTGGTTGCGATTTAACAATCTCACCCGTATTTCATTCGCGGAGAGTTGGTTCAATTGTTAAGAGATGAGTCATTAGAGGTGATGATCAAGTGACAAGATGATCAGTCTATACAATTTTTAATGAAAATGTAATTTAGGATTTGATTATAAAACTTAACTGTAAATTTTAAATATAATCTTTTTTCTTTAGTTTTATTAGCATAAATAGCTGCAAAGCCGAATATAGCCAAATCAAGATGTAAAATATAAATTTATTAATATTGTTAAAACCAAAAACGCTTTTCTATTTATTCAAAACCCATTCTCTTTTTTCCTTTTTTATACCTAACCACCCTGATTTAGGTGACCGTTATGTTACTTATCATGATGGGATCATCATTTTTTTAATACCCTCATATTCATTTTGAATCATAATCCCAAAACAGTCAAGCAAAATATAACTAGGACAAAACGACATAGTTTTTTGATTTATCAAACAATATCATGATGAGATAAATGTAAATTAAATATTTTTCTATTTTAATTAATATTTCTATATACATTTGTCAGTTAACTATTAATTCTCAAAATGATACTCCCTCTGTCCTTTTTTACATGTCACTTAACCGAATTTTTTTGTCCACTTTTACTTTTCACTTAACAATTTTCAATGCGTATTTAATGTCAACAACTACCTTAAAATGTTAAACATTGATTACTTCTTTATCATAATCAATAAAAAAAATCATTCATCACCAGTAATATCTACCAATTTTACTTTTTGCACGAATATTTTTTTAAAAACACCAACCACTCACTCATTAAATTTGTTCAATCGCTAACATTTAGTTCACTTTAATCTTAAACAATATATATTAGAGGATGGATGTAGTAACTATCATGGCACTACCTTGTTTGACCGTTTGGGTAAAAATCCATTCATTTTTCTAATATAAATTTTGAAGCTCATATTTATTTTGACATTTGAACTGTCATTTTTTAAACAGCCGCGCTTAAGCCTCGATTCCGCCCTCATGAATGTCGTCGCTGGCGACCGTTCCGTCGACCGCCGCCACCGTTTCCTCATAATATTCCGACCAAATCGCCGTCCGAGTTCGTCGAGGCTGCGGCATTCGGAGCCAGCAATCGGTCAATGGTCAAGGAAACCGACGTCAGTCAAAGTTCCCGCACACATCTTCCGCCGGTAACATTCATTTTCACTTCTGCATTCATCTGATTTGAAAACGAATGGTTGCATTACGTATGTTTCTATTATCGAGCGTGAATGTGCTTGATTAGAACCCTAACTAAACCCTAGCTCTGCGGAATCGCACATACGTCTTCAACTCTCGTAGCTGAAGCAATGTAGAGACGTAGATGTGCATATCGGATGAGTCAATCATTTCATTCATTTATTTGATTAATTTTAGTCTGGAATCATTGGCTTTTGTGGTGGCTGTTTAGATGGTTGTTTGAGTTGAGTACGCGTTGTAAGTTAGATGCTATGCGGCCTCTTGATTTTAACATATTTTTGTTGCCATTCTGTACTCTGTAGAGGAAGTTCGAAGTTAAACAGTAAATACAATGGTGGTTGATTGTAAAAGAAAGTGAAGAGACATGATACGACTTGGGTGTTTGGTTTTGAGGGCGTAAACTGGATAATTTGGATGTAGCTGAACAATTTTACATTCACTGTTATGGAATGTGAAATAGTAGATGTACTAAGTTTTTCTTTCCTTTTATAAGTCAGTACAGTCCAAAATGTTTGTATCAGTTTCTGCCAATTTGTGTTGATACCGACCTTTTCCCATGGCACCACTCAGTTGTACCTATTTTTGGTGCAGATTTTGAACAAAGGGAGGGGCTAGATTGAAACTCACTGTCTGCTGTGAGGGAGGTTCATGGTTCCGTTGATTCGTTCTGTCAGTCGTCTTATAGAATCAAAGTCACGAGGATCTATGCCCAAACACATAAGATTTCTTAGTGCAGATTCTGTAGCTTTCAGTTTGTGCATCTGCTAGTAACACATTCTGGCCCAACATAAACATTGATTGAGGTTAGTCTTTTAATATTCACGGCCTATGTATCAATGGCTGTTCATGATTTGTAGTTGTTTATAGTAAGATGCCTTGAATGAATGTTTTCGTTAACAACATAGATATTACTCCTTTGAAAAGGATTTGTTGCTAGACGTACTGTAGTCAGATATCTATATGTTTTTCGTACGACCTGTATTCTTCTATGTATCTGCTGGGTCCAAAACAGGCAAATGTGTATTCCTCTAATAAAATCTTAAATGCATGAGAAGATACATCCAGTTGTGAAGGAAACGGATGCATTCAGTAACTATATGATCGGAAGGTCTTAAGAGGAACATTATAATGTATGTGTTTCTGTTGAACAACTTTTGCTAATTTGCACTCGCATTCTGGGTAGTTCCTGTAATTTTTACTTGGGGGCTTCAATTGGGTGGGAACATTTGTCTCAAGATACTCATGTTGGGACTAGGAATCTGACTTATCACTTTCTTGAAAATGTTTCTCTGAATATGATTAACCAATTCTTTAAAAGGTTACGTGGATTGAATTACAGTTAACTTGTGGTTCCAACATAATGGAAAGTATTTTGAGAGTTGATTGGTCTGCGCCCAAAAGTGGTGTAAGCAAGGGCCGAGAAATCATGTACAAAGAAAATAGCTAGATGAATACAGAGTATTGGGCCTAAGGCCAGGATGCTCCTGGTCCTAAAAGAAAGTTTAGGGGATCAGAATATTGAAAATGTTGTTGTTTCTGAATTTAAACTAAAACCTCTGGTTGTTTAATACTGAATTGTTGCTATGTGCCATCCGAAAGACTGAAACTAAAAATAGCATGTGTTCATATAAACTATTTTGTATAGCATATCTAAATAGTATGCCTACTTTTCTATTGCATTGTGAACTACCTTCTTTATTAATTACAGAGATGATGGGACTGTGAATTCTCTGCTGGGAAAGTTCCCAGTAATCTATATGTAGAAGATTAATGTTTCAAAATCTCCTATACTTATAATAAGTGGATCATTTAAAGAATGGACAGTTACTTAAGTAAACTTGATGATCAAGTCTGAGTTCTGGCATAAGCTTTAAGCTGAAGTTAAGCATTCATTTCCTGTAGCATGTTTTAAGTCATCATGACTGTCAAAACCTTTGCACAGCATTGTCTCAGTTTGGAGTGCTTCAGCCACCTCCATAGCAAGCGTTTTACACAATTTTATAGATTACTAACTTGTGTAAATGGGAAACGGAGATATACAGGTCACTTCTTAATGTATTCGTTGTATATCTTTTCACAGACCGGACTCTGGATCATTTCTGGATGGTGGTGGTGTCTTGCGAAAGTGGTCCACTGAATGAGCGCCATTGGTGGTGGAAACGTGCCAGCCTAACAGTGGCAGACTTGCAGCCTTTGCAGGTGGATTTCTTGTCATCTAGGATGCTCTTCAATCTTGATCTGATAAGTGAGGAGGTAATGCATTGTCTTCATTTATTCACATCACCTTTGTCGATATTCAGTGATTATTTGCAGCAAGCCTTAGGATTTTAAATGTATTTTTCTTTGATGAAGTGTTGTGCAATTTTAGTTTCGCTTGTAGTATTTTTGCTCCCATAGTGTTCTGCTTCTTGGTGATTCTCTAACTGCTAGATTGAGTCAACTTGTAGAATTTTCGCTCCCATAGTATTTTTCTTCGTTTTGTGAGACTCAAAAGGGATTTCAAAACTGATAATACACAGCGGGATGCATACACCATCAGAACCTAGTGGACTAATTGGTTTTTGGTGAAAGAGGTCTCTTCTCTTTTGGTGAACGTACCACAGCCTAGAGTCTTTTAGTTGCCTGTTGGGTTTGGTTTGCTGATGAAGTTGTAGTGATTAATCAGTGACATTCGCTACTTCATGTTTGCTCAAAATGCTTGAAAGAGAAAGATTTGAAGTGTCTTAGCTACTGCCTCTGAAGCTGTTAATAAGTATGATATTTATGCTGAGCTTAGGACTACATCTGTCTGGTCTTAAAGGTGCCTGATTCAAAGTATTGGCTAAACAGATGGATCTTTTTGATGGCTGAATGGAGCAATAGGCATATATGCAATATGCACATAATGAAAAGATGGGCATATAACTTATTGAAATGAGCTAACTTTGTGAAAGACGTAAAAAAGTTTGTGTTAGGTGTGTGTTAGGTTTGTTCTCACAGCAGAAAGAGAAGATAAAAATGTAGCCAGGTGGCTAGTATATAGCTTATTTAACACTATTGTTTCGGAACTTGATTACTACTATAGATAGGTGATGCAGGTTTATGGGACTTGGTCCTCATAGGAGTATCATCCTTAAGCTAGTTGTAGCTCCATTATTGTGTTATATTCTGTAAGAGGACAATTGTATTCACTATTCAGAGTTGTGTTTGACTGAAACTTCCGTCTGTGTTTGAGTGAGTTTTGATAAGAACTCTCCATTTCTTCGTGTTAAATAGTTGGAGAACTTTTGGCATTACATTTTTTGTGTGATTCTCATACTGTCCCTTCCTTTCTTATTAACACTGGAATCGATTCTTGTTGTCTTCGTTTGCATCTATTAGTCATCTAATTCAAGTGTAACTTTTTTGGACGAAATGCTAGTGTAACAAAGTCCACCAGTTGATAATGTGTGGCCCATTTGTGCAACAATAAGTGGTGCCTGGTAGATTTTTTGTCCATTGTGCTAGCATAGGTAGTTTCACTAGTTTGTAGCTTTGATATGGTTTTCATAATCGCCACTGCTGAACTGTGGGTAAGTATGATATAGTGGGGGTCAGAAATCAGAATCCACGAATTGGTCCTGATTTGCTGAATAAGACTTCTTATGTTTTAATGACAGTTCCTGTTGAGACAATTATGATATGTTCAGATGGATGATAAAAACAGTTAGAGCATAATAATTTTTTTACAGATCATTATCTGCTGTTGATAATTGATTTGTTTTTGAGGCATCAAGGTGCTGATGCCGAACAAATTCCCATGTCTGAAATCTATCTCATCTGTTTTTGTTTCTCAGCACAACTTGTGATCATGGGAATTTGTTCTGCGCAAATTAGACGCTCCGAGACGCATTTATCCTGCAACATGACACCCTTTTGATATTCGAATCGAATCTGTGGACTAGCCTTTTCCTTGGCCGAGCCCCACTCTCTCATCCGGATGGTAAGCACCAAAATAAAAATGTGGCTCCTATTCGGATATCTGCCTCCCGTAAATAATAGTGTTTCAGTTTTGTGTGCTATCTCGTTGCCTTATTATGACATCCTAACAGACTGGGTATCTGCATCTCAGTTGCTCGCAGCAAACTTATCGAGCGAGCTGGACATACTTTCACATGGAATCTGACAACGGCCATGGCATTCAGGTAAGCATTTTCTTGTCTTTCCAATTCTTTAAATTCAATTAAATTGCCCTGCAGCTGTGTCTGAGATAAATGAAAGGATAGGCACGGAGCGGAAACGAAAATTCGGGGAAACATGTATCGATTAACATAGGAAGTAAGATAACTAATAGAAAGGCCAGTAAAATACAGAAGCGAGTGTAAGAAAGTGAGCATGGAAATGGTAAAGGCTTGCTGTGTTTGCCTCCCAAGATAGTTACAGGCAAGGCCCCCCCACAGCAAGACATTCATAAATGCTGCGGTATTAAAGGGATGCAAATTAAAGAAAATAAATGGTAGGTATTGGTGCACGTATTGTCCCCTAGAACCCATCTGCCGGATTTCCACACATTTTCTTTTAAAAAAAATTTCACCTCTTCCTCTTCTTTTTTGTATTCTTCTACTGCCACCTCCATTAACCTCATCTCAACCAGTGGTCCCTCTGCCCGCATACCCCCATCTAGATAAAACTTCTTATAAATTCAAGAAAACAAATCATATGACTTGACATTTTTTGGCCTCTTAGAGTCCCCTCAAAATAAATCTCTGAGCTTTTCTTTTTCACATTTTTGTTTGAATCTGTTTAAGAAATTCGGGCTTACCCATTTCTCCAGATGATTGAGTTGTACAGTTCCAATCATATTAAATGGGGCTTCAGTGTTAGCTCATTTCGAGCTCTGCCTATTTCTGTCTGCTTTAGCCCAAACAGCCAACCCTCTCTTTCGTACTCCCAAGGGCTCTTTAAACTGTTTGTCATCATGAGTCGTCAAGTTCTCCTTACTCACCGATTCCTCAAACCGCCCTCGGATAATTTTTTTTTTCCCCCCATTAAAGATAAACATTACGCTCCCCTTAACCACACTGGATCGATCAAAATGCTTGGTACCTAATTTTACACTTTGGGGGTTAAGAAAGGGCGCAGACCACTTAAAAAGTTGTTTATAGATTTTCTTTTGCTAGAATGAAAATTGCTGACCTTGTTCAGACAGCACGACGACTGTCATGCTGATTGATTTTATCCTATGTTTGAGATCTTTATGTCACGCATTAGGTATAGTATTTCCACCCAATCTAGTGAGCTAATGGAGCACAATCTTGTTGACCTTGTCTTCTCCATTCTTTTGCCTTAAAAAATTGCTCCTCATTTCACTTTAGTTAAACCTTTCGGAACCTCTCTTATCTCCCTACCCCCCTTTAACAAGTTTATACATCTTAATTATGACATTAGTTAAGGCATCATTAGAAAGCCAAATCTCACACATGCCCCATTTCGATTCTATACCACCTCTTTGATTGAATAGCGACACATTCTGCTTTCACATTAACAACTTTAAACAACCTTTTCCGAGTTAAAATTAATGTTTTAAAAAGTGCTAGGCGGTGTTAGGCGGTGAACACAACGTCTAGCGATTAATCGGTTAGGCGAGGATTAATTGAAACGATTAATCGGACAGTTAATCGGAGTTATATATATTAATAAGAAATTTAATAATTAATTATAAACATATATGTTCAAAAATTATTATTTTAATAAAAAAAGTAAGTCTTGACCAATTAATTGGTTAGGCGGCTAAGCAGAACGTTTCAACACTGCTTAGCGATTAATCGACGATTAATCGACGATTAATCGGTCTGGAACAGGGATTTTTAGAACACTGTTACTTAAAACAGCTTTGGCTTACTCTTAATCCTTCTCAAAACTATCAAGTTGATAGCTATTTTTTCAAGGGAAAAGTACAAAATGGGGGTATGTACTATCACCCATTTAAAAATCACGGTCATAACTATTCGATTTTAAAATTCACGGTCCTTATGTGTTGCGGGGTTCAATTGTAATTTTGAAAATTTCAATCACACCCAAACATTATTTATTTAATTTAAACAATCTCCCTCCCATATCAATT
>NQLW01001260.1:0-18162 GCA_002312845.1 Kalanchoe fedtschenkoi | reverse complement strand
TTAAATGGAATAAATAATTTTTGGGTGCGATTGAGATTTTCAATATTACAATTAAACCCCACAACACAAAAAGACCGTGAATTTTAAAATCAAATAGTTGTGACCGTGATTTTTAAATGAGCGATAGTACGTGTCCCCATTTTGTAATTTTCCCTTTTTTCAACCCTTCATTTGCACGGATTTGTACCTCCTTATCCTTTTTTTTTTCTTCCGAAATATCAAGTTGATTACTTTCTTTTGAACCTTTCATTTGAGCGGTGCCGGTTTTGTACCTATTCAAGGTAAAATCTTATCGGCTGATTTTGAGTTTCGTATTGTTTCACGTGTCACTTGCTCAATCGGTATGTTTCCGAATAACAAACAAGAGACGTACTATTTTGATGCTATTTAACGGATATGACACATTGTCTTATTGTTCTTGCGAGCTCGGCAGTCGGCATATATGATTTTTTTTTTTTTTTTTTGTTAGGGGTGAAATGAGTGAATTATACGCATTTGGTGGCCCTAAATCCTGCCAACATTGTGATAACCTAAAACTCTACATGCCCACAATAGTCCAACAAAAACATGAATTTATCCTTAAAGTATGCCATTCAAGAGCTACAGGATTTAAGCATTGAACCCCCCAAAACTATCAAAAGGAACTTATCCTCTAATTTTATGCCGATGCATACCACTTGGCAATCTACTCAACAAGATAAGCCTTTGTTTAACTCTTTACGAATATTTAAAACGGACGGTTTGTAAATAATATATCCTAATCCGCTAATGTAATTCAGTTCATCAAAAGGGCTAGAAAAAGTAACAATTTACTAATTGAAGTTCAAACAAAACATCCACTGTTAACTACACGCCAAAGATTGTGCGTGTGTCCATTATCAGTGAACACAATAGCAACAGCAAAAACCTAACTCCAGCTTCATCAAGGGGAGCTGTTCCCTGGGCGGTTTCAAAAGTCTTACTTATTTATTGGTCAAGTTCTTCCCCTTTGTAAGTTTGCACGCGTGCCTATTTTTAGGTTTTAACCTTCTCGCTCGAGACTTCGCCACATTTTCAAATTTGACGTCTGCCTGTCTATCATTTCTGATTTGTCATGTTAGCGGCGAAAATGACATTTTTGGACTCATAATCACTTGGACCAAATGATACCAATAATGGTGTGTGCGCTAAAAATTGTCCTTACGTTAATTACTGCGTTCTGTAAAAATCAATGTCCATGAAAATTCCAATGCAGCTAGACATGCCTCTGTTAACTTTTTCAATGCACACCTATCATAATAATATATGAAAAAACGCCTCCTCACCGATCAAATCCCACTTTTATGAGTTTATATCCAACTGACATGGAATTCGAATTTCTTTTGTGTTTATGGTGACAAGGAGTTGTTCTACTCACCTGAAGAATCAGTGTCTAATCACTCCCCTTTTACCACTTAGGCAAATATTTGACTCAGTTGGCAAACCAGAATCCAATACAAAAATGATCAAAGCAAACCCCTTTTCATTTTCCATCTCATAAAATCACATCACAAAACTTTTGAATTTTTTATTATTGGAAAGGAAATTAGAGAGAGAAACAGTTGGGCTTTGGGCCCCCCACCAAGCCCACCCAAAACCCAATTAAGGAGCCGCTTTTGCTTTTCTTTTTTCTCCCCTCCCCCCCCTTCAAACCATTGACACGTCCACCCCAATGAACATCATTTTCCATCCTTCAAAATGGCTGCCTTGCTGGCTGGCTGGCTCCCTCTGTGTATATATATATGAGTCTTTCACATTTGAGAGTCTCACTAAAACCAACCCATTGCACACAAGCTCTCCAGAAAAGCCACCAACCACAAGCTCCATCAGTTTACGGTACAAGTCCAGAGACCAACTAGAACACAAAGAGGAGCAAGACTTGCTCAAGTCCAGACCCAACGAGAAGAAGAACAAGAAGAAGAACGATACGAAACTTCTTGCTAATTGTTACACAAACGCAACTACAATGTGTAACCCAAACACAGACCCGTCATCCCATTCTTCACCTCCTACTTTATCATCATCCTCCTCTTCGAGTATTAATCCTGCTCAATACCTCAAGAATTTGAAGAACTCTATGGATTACTATCTCCCATGTCCCACCCCCGCCACCTCTGATCATCATCCGAATCCCGACCTTCATAGATGGCCGTCTACATCCGAGGTATTTTACAAAAACACCCTCAAAAGCTACTCCTCGATTTATATGGAACTCTAGATTAATGTCAGTTACAATAGTAGTTTTACTTTTCACGGGCAAAGAGTAGAGTTGGTAAGCTTATATTTGTGTTAACACCTTCTTACTCTGCATGTGGTTTTTTTCAGGCAGTGGATGAGATCAAAGCCATAGGTAAGATCTCAGGGCCAACAGTGATGACGGGGCTCTTATGGTACTCACGAGCCATGGTTTCAATGCTCTTTCTTGGCTACTTGGGTGAGTTGGAGCTAGCTGGTGGCTCACTGGCAATTGGGTTTGCAAACATTACTGGATACTCTGTGATCTCTGGCTTGGCCATGGGGATGGAACCCATCTGCGGACAAGCTTATGGTGCCAAGCAGATGAAGCTGCTAGGCCTGACTTTACAAAGAACTGTTCTTCTTTTGTTCTCCATTTCAATACCCATCTCATTCCTTTGGCTTAACATGAAGAGCATCCTCACATTATGCGGCCAGGATGAATCGATCACGTCCATGGCACATGTTTTCATCATTTTTTCCATCCCTGACTTGTTCCTTCTATCCCTTCTTCACCCACTCAGGATCTATTTGAGGACCCAGAATATAACTCTGCCTATAACTTACTGCTCCGCTATCTCGGTCCTCATCCATGTGCCTTTGAACTTTATCCTAGTTGTTTACTTCAAGATGGGCATTGCTGGAGTCGCAACAGCCATGATTTGGACTAATGCCAACCTCTTCCTGCTGCTGTTTTGCTTTGTGCTGGTCTCGGGAGTTTACAAGCCTTCCTGGGTTGCTCCGAGCATGGATTGCGTCCGAGGATGGACGTCTCTCCTCTCTCTGGCAATCCCAACTTGTGCATCAGTCTGCTTAGAATGGTGGTGGTATGAGTTCATGATCTTGCTCTGCGGCCTTCTGGTGAACCCGAAAGCCACCATTTCATCCATGGGGATCCTGATCCAGACAACTTCTTTGGTCTACGTGTTTCCCTCGGCCCTCAGTCTGGGCGTGTCCACCAGAGTCGGGAATGAGCTGGGCGCCAACCGGCCTGCCAGAGCCCGTTTCTGTATGATTGTTTCCCTAGCTTGCTCAGTTCTCTTAGGCCTGGTAGCCATGACATTCACTACCTTAATGAGGCATAGATGGGGAAGGCTCTTCACGAACGATCCCGAGATACTCAAACTGACAGCCATTGCGCTGCCCATCACCGGCCTCTGCGAGCTCGGCAACTGCCCGCAAACAACCGGCTGCGGCGTGTTGCGAGGATGCGCCAGACCCACAGTCGGCGCCAACATCAACTTGGGCTCATTTTATCTCGTGGGCATGCCCGTCGGAATCCTAATGGGTTTCGTGGCGAAACTCGGGTTCGCAGGACTCTGGCTGGGACTTCTCGCTGCGCAAGCTTCTTGCGCTTTGCTCATGTTCATCGTCGTCATCAGGACTGACTGGACTGTCCAGGCCGAAAGAGCTTCGGAACTCACCAAGTCTCCCACCTCTCCCAGCTCATTGCCGATTTCAGCACCATCAACAAAAGCGGCAGAGCCCATCAAAGTGGAAGTTGGGAAGAACAACAAGACTCATGACTGTATCAACCATGAAGCCATTTTTTTCATTGGTGATGAGTTCTTGAAGTCTTCTCTATCGCCTAACGAGTCAGATTCACTCTTAGCCTCCCAAGAAGCCATTCCATAAAGCTCTAGAAGAATTCATGTTGACTTGATCTTGAAGGCCTCTTTTTCTCCTCCGCCCATGTACAATCCCACTTAGGATCCTCTAATCGAGTTTAGCATTGTATCACCTTTCTGATGAAAAAAATAATGTTTTGACACCCGCAACAAAACAATAACACTGGTCAAACTAGGATTCGAGAATTACAACCTTTGACCCCTTCAGCTGCCAGCACTTGCTTAGAATGGAGGAATTAGCATTGTTAATGACTTTTGGTTTATATCAACCTTATCATGGTACTTTCTAATACGAACCATGATCATGTTAAAAGCTGAATTGCGACCATGATGATGCATGGTGGAGTTTTGAACTTAGAACAGAAGTTAAATCTCTTTTAACCTTAATTAATTAGTTTCCCATGCTGGGCACTGTCGGCTGTTTAGAGATCTGAACACTAACAAACCACAAATATGGCTTGATGTTGTGCTGCCTACAACTTGAGGCAACATCATTGACTCCCTAAAATGGAAAAGTCTGTTTTAAATTTGACCCACAAACCAGCATTATTTCACCTTATCACATGCTCCCATTCAACCAAATATAATAATGCTGAAATTAATATCTATGTTATCTTGACCAAATTGTTAACGGGAGGTTATATTAATAATGTTTATATAATCGACAATGTGGTTTGTTTAGTGCATCACTAGCAAAAGTCTTTGGTCATATATAACTATTATGAAAACAACTTTTTAGGAACATGGTTTTTTATTTTGTTTCATATATTATTAATGATAATGCCTTTTATCTAACTTTTGATAAGTTTAAGGCTAATTCAGTTTGTGACATTGTTTTACAAACCAATCCTAATAATGGGTGCTCACTAATGCATGCCTCAAATGATATTTTCATTCCTTTTTCTGAATATTAAATTTAATGATTTAGTGTAATTGATAACTGTTTTATTTTAATTCTTAATGATTACTTACTAAACGTCAATGCCAATTATTTGGCATTTAAATCCTTTGCATATTAAATTTGAAAGAGATCAACAAGATATTGATCCAATTGAAATGAAATGATGACTTTCATTTAAGAGATTTTGAGTTTGATTTTTGTTGAATGTAGTTTTTCCAAAACTTTCTCAAATTTGACTAGCTGTCATGTCAAGTTAGTAAGTCACAAGCAACTTTTACTGAAATTTGGAAATTCTATTAGTGGAGTTTGAAAGTTGATTAGAATTTTAATAGATATGAGCGTGAAAGCTGGTCTTATCATGTTCACACGTATTCGTTATTGTTAAATTTTTTGAAAATTTCGTGAATGGTTGCGAAAGGTATTGAGTTCTTAAA
Source organism: Kalanchoe fedtschenkoi (assembly GCA_002312845.1). Classification (NCBI taxonomy): domain Eukaryota; kingdom Viridiplantae; phylum Streptophyta; class Magnoliopsida; order Saxifragales; family Crassulaceae; genus Kalanchoe; species Kalanchoe fedtschenkoi. The sequence goes on along the minus strand of NQLW01001260.1, from coordinate 12,946 downwards.
TGATGAGCTCAAACCAACAAAGATTTTATGTTGAAACTCCTAGAATTTGATTGAATGTATAAACTTAATTTCCTTCATCATAAGGAATGAATAAAGTTATCACTTTCTGACTTTGGGAATGTATATTTGATACATTTAATCTTCACTGAACTTATTTGAATGGATCTTCTCTTTTCTGGCTTTATTTTCATGCAAAAAACATTTGCAGACACAAGGTTGGATAAAGTGCTCGTCAATGTACTTCACCACTCAGCACCATTATTCAAACCCTAATCGTACACGAAAGGCACTCATTCAAAACTTCATGCACCAAGAACTATTATATTCAGGAGTCAAAGATGGAGACGCTGTAAGATAGGGATAGACTTTGAGTGAATGAAAGAGATATGAGAGCTGGGGGGCCTCTGTCAATTTTCTCAGATCTTGGACAGATTTCCGTCGCAGACGATAAGCCGATACGTGCCCCTCTCTGTCCACATCCCACGATTCAACATCGAGTGAAACCCTAACCCTACTTTTGCAGCAATTATATATGCATGCACACAGCGATGCTGGACGCTAGCGGAACTGGTATATATCGTCCAGCCATTACTGTTAGAAAAATATCTAGGGTTTAGGGTACCATCTTTGCTGGACACAAAGAAGTATTATAACGTGGGGATTGGTTACGGCGTTGATAGAAAATTTTGATCTAGCATGAGAAATTTTAAAATGTAAAAAGGGTTAATTTCAATACAAAAATGTTGTTATGATTTGAGCATAATTTTGAATTAATCAAAACAATTCATTTGATTTTAAAATTTTAAAATATTCTACTTTAGACTTTTCAGCAATCGCATCAAAATCATTATTCTATTTGTTACTTAACAATTTTAAAAAAAATTTAATACATCAGTCACTTATTCTAAAAGTAAAAAATTAATTATTTCATCATTATAATTCATAAAGAAATATTCCACACTATTAATAATAAATTACATTTTATATTTTATACGATTTTTTAAAAATTACATTAAATATATACCTATTAAATTTGCTAAACAAATAACATTAATATTTTTTTAATTCACTAAATTTAATCTATAATGACAGCCAAGAAGTATGTAAAATTTACCTCATAATTACACACTATTTCCAGTAGTATTTCAACAAGAAACGTTGTTTGATATAACATTTTAAGATTTAAATACATAAGAAATTAAAATAATAGTAAAATTCCCACTAGTAGTATATCTATGTTTGCGTTCGAGGAATATCATGTGAGGAACATTTGATAGGAAACACTATTTTTGTATAATGTTCTTGATGGGGTGTACCTAGTTGATGTGTGATTGGCCACATACGGCATGATGAAGAGCTGTAGTTCTCATCCTCCACCCACCCCATTTTCAATTGTGTCATGTATTGTCGATTTTACATATTTTGATCAGGTTTATTTTCTTTGACTCACATTCTCCATTCTCCAATATTCTCCTTATCTTCAATCCTATCTTTTACTTGTGTATCACATTGCGGCAACAATTTGAGCTCTGGTATGTGTAGTTGCTGTCCACCAGTGAACACAAAATGGAAAGTCCACAAAAACACATGTTTATTTAAATCACTTCTGGAGTGTTGATAGTGAGAGTTGATGGATAGAGAAAGTTTTTATTTGATGGACATATCCATCAATAGCTCAGTGGTCTAATACTTTTGATGTGTTATTTAACAACTTTTAAGTTTTGAGTTCGAATTCTAATGATATATATCACACTGATATAAATATAGTAGAGGTGTGTGAGAGCTGGTTCACAATAAGTCTGAATCCACTATTAAAGAGTAGAAGTGTGTCTAGGTCTCACATTCGAATTCTGGTGATACACAATATGAGTATGAATATATTGAAAGTGCGCGAGAGGTGGCTCGCAACAAGTTTGGCTCCACTATAAAGGAGTAGAAGTGTGTCTAGGTCCTACGTTCGAATTCTGGTGATACAATATGAGTATGAATATATTGAAAATGCGCGAGAGCCGACTCTCAATAAGTTGGGTGTCAAGATTTCATATTCAAAATTTTATGATAATATATTAAAGATGCGCGAAAGCTAACACTCAGCTCTACTATTAACGAATAATTATGTGTCCACAATTTAGATAATGTCAATTCATATGAAAATTTAATTAAAATTATAATATCATGTGGAAAGTGTCACATATATGTTATAGGAGTTGTAAGTTGTGTCTACTTCGAAATGAGTTCCATGATAGCACGCATTGTTTGAACTGATTAAAGTATGAAAGTCAAGCTTGTTCAAATGTCATCACTGTGCGTTTGCCCTACAAAATAGTTAATTAAAATGACCATCAATTGTTCATATTAATCATTTCAGTCACAATTTAGTTTTTTAATTCAAAAATATATATATAATTTTACTTCAGAAAAATCAAGATTCTTTCTCTGGGTATTCCTAATAAATGATTAATTTCATTTCAACCATTTCGATTTATATCGAATAAGCTTAAGAAAATTCAAATAGATTCAGTTCAATATATTTTTATGTCTTTTATGCATGTTTTAAGAAATTTATTGACCGATTTAATTTTTAATATTAAATGAAATTATTTATACATATAAAGTTGTTTGCTAAACATCATTTTTTAGGATTGTTATTGTCTTGATTGTTTTAATTGACATGCATTTAATTGTACAAATAGAAATTGTAAATGTCGTTTCTCTATCTATTAGAACAATGTGTGCTATAAATTTTGAGAATCCATCATTTTCAGGGTGGGAGAAATTTTTAGGAATAACTCAATACCAAAATACATATGATTTTTTCACTTTCATTTAGGTTGTGTTTGGTTTAAGGAAAATTTAGTGGAAAAAAAATTGAGGAAAAGTGGATTCTCATGGAATCCATCATATTTTCCCTTATTTAGTTAAGGGTAAAAATAGTGGGAAAATGCTAAAACATTCTTCATTTTTTCTCATCTAATTTTCCTACAAACTTTCCTTCTCATTTTCTCACAAATTTTTCTTCTTATTTTCCACCAAATTTTCCTTAAATCAAACACAACCTTAGTGTATGACATTTTTAATCTCAAGTTGGTATAAACTCAAACTCGAAAAAAAGAAGTATCAAGACTCTTTATGATCCAACCCTAATTTTTAAGAAAAGATTTGTTGTATTGTAAATCTTTGGTTGTATTGTAACTCTACTACATTAAGTAAGCCTCAAAATAATTTTATAAAAGAGAAAGAAAAGTAGTCTCCCCCATAACAAAGATAATGTAATTTACTTCTCTAGGCCTAATAATTTCAATTTTCTCATTTTTGCAAAGTCAAAACCCTAAATGGTGCTCACCTCCATATCAGAAAACCCCATCCGCGCACATTTTGTCACCTCCCATTGTAATCATGATTTGCTACATGTTAACACATTTCTCAACTTTTACACATTCATGCATACAAAATATATTATCTTTCTTATCATAACATACAGCATTGTATTTAAATATAATTATACAACTTCTAGTAGTAGTTTTATAATTTAAAGCATTTCCCATTGACATGATTAGGTGAACAACAACATGAATGCACTACGTACACAATTCATGTAAAGCTTTATAAAAACATTAAACACATTTAAAAACTCATCATTGAACAAAAGGTCCCTCGTGGAAGAAATATTCTCTCCTAAAAACACATCATGTGATGTCTCTACCATTTTACATCTCACTTTCATTACAAAATTATGGACAATGGCATGTTACTAGAATCATATATACTTTGTTTAAATATTATATTTTGTCCACTTACCATGTGACAAGTGTCCGGCCTCCATCTATTGATCCTACTTTATTTCATTAAATAAATTAAATTACTACCATTCAGATGTACATATTATTTTTAAAAAATTTCATCAAATATATATTTCTTATTTTGTGTACGAGAGCTCATTTGCAGATTCTCTTTCAATTCTTATGTCTCATTACAAAAAAGACTCAGTCCACAAATTCATCATTTATACAGATCAGACAATAAATCTCAACGCGCAACAACTAGGTGCGAGCCATTAATGTGGGACCCAATTTTACGAAATTAATAAGATTTTGTCATATAAAAAAGATTTTTGAAGCTTGTTAATTAGACGGTTAGAAGATCACGTGACTACTTATTTTTCTAAAGGCTTGTTAGACAGATGGAAGATCTTCACCCCTTTGAGAATTGTTAAAACTTTTATATATTCTTAGTACACATATTGGCTTTACCCGATTTGGTTAATTCATATATCGCTACACTTATATTAACACCTGATTTGATGACCAATTGTCCGGTTTGCTATCCAACCTCTTGAAAATTTTATATTTTAATAATTATGAAAATGCATCTAAAATCTTTTTTCAATCTCAGCCATGTCACAAAATTACCAGCCTATGACCCAATTGTTGAAGTCTTGATGATATTATTGATCAGAATAAACTAATGATTTTAATTAACTACACGTGTTAACCTAAAGCTTTGATGGAAAGGTATATATAGATACCATTGATTAGACGCACATAAAGTTAACTTTTATTATGATTAATTATAATTGATTCCATTAGTGATTTGCTCTAAGTAGTATGGAATTTGTCCTCCTTTGCCCCGAAACATCTCATGTCTAGTCAGAAGATCATACCCTAGCTAGGGCACAAAAATATATATATATAAAGTCCTTTAGCATCTTTATGACACTTTCTACTGTCGATAAATACCTTATACATGGAATCATGTTCTACTTTTTATCGCATACGGTCGTGTGGAATCCAGATATTGATGTGTTGTAAACTAGGTCTCGTAATAATGAAACTACTATATTTGTTAAAGCTTTGATGGATCGACTTGACCCTAACTTGAAGGGGAAAGAATGAGTCCATCATAGAACTAGCTAGTGTTATTTATCATACTTTTTTGTGCATTATTTTTCAAACCCTAATTATCACTCCGGAGTTTCATATTGCCGAAAGGTAATGCTATATTATTTGTTAACTCATTAACCCTATAAAGTAAATATTATTAAAATATATTTGTATTAAGGTGGATTATTATTTTAAACAATCAAGCAATTTGCTATGTTCAAAGTAAATATTTTTATTTTTTATAACCAATCATAAATGGACATGTGTATGTTTTGATATAAGCAGTAGTAACAAATCAATCATTTTACATATGGACGGTTAGTGATTAGACATAAAAGACATCGCGTTTTAATTTGACAGCAAATTACTTGACTATTTATGATAAAATTCCGATAAAATTAATCCTCTATAGTTTGCCAAGTCAAGGTTGCATGCCATACATTATCTTAAAAGTGAATTTCACAAACAATGAGGCTTACCTGCGCACCATATGTAACCCTAAAACTCGTCAAAATGCCGGTGAAAGGTTGCCCTAACTCTCTATGGGATCAAACCCCAACCCATTAATTAGCACTCCTACCTTACATTTCTTACTACGTTTCGACTTTTGAATGATAGATAACATACAGATGGTGTAAAATTACTAAAAATAGCATTAAGTCACAATAATTAAAATTCAATTGAGCTAAGAAAATTCAGACATGCTCAAAGAGCCTTCTTCCAATATACCTTTGCATGAACAAAGACCTTGATCTCCGGACTACAGAGATCGCAAACTCCATGAATTTTCACCTTCCTGAAAGCCAGTAGGGTTTCCATAATCAAAAAGTGTGAAATGTGGAACTGCTCGTCCATCACTGCCTAAAGTCGTAAAGCATAATGCACGCAGTGAGCAACTTTCAAAGGACCTGCGGAAGTTGAGGAATGGCAACACGTAAGTCTACACCAAATCGAGTTTGCCCTAATGCGAAGGACAGTATCATTGCAGCCTCTCATGTAGGTTCAGGGTTTAGAAAAAGCTTAGTCGTACATGTGCACCAATTAAGCCCTCAGGGTTGAGTTTTACGCACTTAGAGATAGTTGAGGATTCATTATAATAGCCACTAGGTTTGGCATTTGAGCTTTGACGGACCTTAGCATATATAATGAAGATTTACAAAGCAAAATCTTTGCTTGAAAAAAAAATCCAATTCAAAATAAAAATGTCTAAGGAAATAATTAGGAAAATTGATATCCAACTACTAAAAGATGGTGATCACAAAATGTTTTGATTTACAAAAGAGTGTTGGATGAAATGATCAAATAGTAAGTTTAAAATTAAAAGGTTTGGGTTCGAATCCCACTGAAAATACATACAAATTTGTGCGAGTCTTATTGAGAATTAATACATACAATAATTTTTTTGAAAGGATTCAGATCCGATATATCAAGCTAAAAATAGTAACGTAAAAATGAAGTAGTTTTAGTTTTCTATTTTCAATAACTATTTTCCACTAGTTCCTTAAATTAATCAATATCTATATATATAACAGAATAGGATTGGGAGCGTCGTGACGCTCCCAGTCTGTTCGGTTCGGTTCGGTTCAATTTGAAATTGGTCAGTTTGATTTGGTTTCGGTTGGTTTGGTTCAGTCGGTTCGGTTTTAAATGTTAGTGGATCGGTTCTACTTTAAATTTTTGGTTTCAAATTTCAAAAATCGGTGACTAATAATTTGGTTCGATTTTTAATTTTCTCGAACCGAACCGATCCAAACTCGTCGGTTCGACGGGTACTCTGCCTTGTATTATATATATTTGTAGTTGATATGTGAAAATTGATGAGTGATGAAATACTGGTCAAAATTATTGGATTTAATACAAAACTACCTAATTATCTAATTTTAATTATTTGTTGAAGTAAACTAGTTTGGCAGCATGATATCCATTTAAAGAACAAAAAAATTGAACCACATAAAGTATCTACTAAAATATTCAACACGACATTTAACAACAAAAATACTGTATTGTAAGTGGACAAGCGATAAATAGGGCTTGCCTTGAAAACGAAACGACAGCGTATAACCTGCTTGCCATTTGCTAGTTGTGACATGCGTGCATTTTTTTTTACATGTTACAAACAGCATCAAGCCAAGGCCCAATGGGCCGTAGACGTGGAACAAAGTTTGAAACAAGCCAGACAAAAGGCGTTTAAAGGAAACGACGGCGTACTAAGAGCAACGAACGACCTACCCATTTGCTACGGTTGGATGTCCTCGCTAAAAGGAGTTAGATTTCAAAATTCGAACCACTTACATTCGCGTTTTCGAATTTGCAGAGTCAGAGTTGGTCCCCAGACTGAGAAATCTTCGACGAGAGAGCCCAACGGCGCGGCTCAGTCGGTCGATTTGGAACCACCGAGATCCGGGTCAGATTGTTTATCAGGGTTTCAATTCCGTGAGCACAGGTAATTTGACTGGCGAAATTGACTCGAATTAGGGCTTGATGATCACTTGGGAGGCAAAAAGCCGTGAGTGGCATTTAGGGTTTAGGCTTTATGATCAGTTCAGCTTGAATCTGTTGCGCTTTCTGGATTATCGCAGTCATTTACTTGATTTGGGTGTTTACAAGTTTGGACCTTTCGGTTGCTTTGTTGTTGCTGTTTTGAATTTTGGAGTGTGTGGCATTGATTTATTTGCTGTCTGGCGCGATTTTATTTTCATCTGGGTGTGTGAGATTTGATGGGAATAATTGGTATTTGGGGTGGAATCTGTAGTTCCTGGAAATATGTGCATTGAAGGTGTTTGATGATTTGCTTCTAAGGAAGCATATGGTGTTAACTGAGCTTTTGAAGTGATCTACACAGTCTTCGATTGAATGCAGCTTAGTCGCTTCTGCCTATTTCTTATGAAGTTCAACTTTTGATGATTTTATTTGAGTATCTTGTATCGGAACTCAGATTCGAGCGCTCTCTTTTATATTTTAATTTCTTGATATTGAAACAGGAGAGCGGTATCTTAGTTGTGTGTCTGCGGCGGAAGTTGAGCAGAGGGTCTAGTGATATTTGCATTATGGATATGTCGTACAGCATCGATGTGGACAAGCTGACGACTTTCGGCGATGATCTGTCGGAGTGCCTTAAGGACGGGAAGGATTTTAATAATCTGGCTATGTGCCTGAAACACTCCGCACCCCTGCAGTCGTCTTGTAACTCAGATTACAACGGGATTCTGAGCTCGATTCAAGGTTCTTTTCTTCATACTTGCGCTATTTTTTGTTGGGTTAATAGTTGTTGCTCGCCACTGAACGACCATACGACATTTTGAGCCTTGCAGATTATCAGAAGAAGATAAATGCGTGTAAACGGCAGTGCGAAAAAACCATTTCTGAAGTGATTGATGATTTGGAAATAACTTCTTTAGAAAGGGAGCTTGCAGATGAAGAAAAAAGGGAAAAGTCAGTGGGCGAGGAACTCAGATAAGTAGCTCACTGCTACTAGAATATGTCTGTTTGATGTTTTACGAACTTCAACCATCAGCAGTCTATCTTACAATTTATGTCTCAACTACACAGTCATCGTCGGGGAGATCACTGAGTTGGAGCAACAAAGGGTGTATGTCGAAAAGCAGAAGGAAAAGCTGCAGAAAGCGGAGCAAGATGAGAAGCGAGCCATGTAAGAAACTCTTGTCCGCTCATTCACCATAATCCTTTTTTGCTTTGTCATTGATCAGGGCAAGCACATTTCAAAATGCTGATTGGATTAATTTTATGACGATGACCAGGGCAATGCTTTCCTTCTACGCTTCCGTGACAAATATCATTCCGGACTTGGATGACAAGTCCAAGATTTCAGGCCGTATCCTTTTGTGATTATTTCATTACCCGTCTGTAATATTACTGAGCTTAGAAATATGATTTTCCGGAAATGGTTTTACTCCTAACGATAATCTATACAGATATTGTGGACAGGGACACGAAAGCTGTTCAAAATTTCGAACTGAATCCAGCAAAACAGACATCATTTGATCTGTGTAACACCTTATGGAAGACCATAGACATGTAGCTGTGAAGCAGTGTAAATTAGACAGCCTTTTGATTCTGACCAGTTTTTTTATCCCATGACAACATAATGTAAACTACAATGACAAGTTTTTAACAGCTGAATTTCTGGCTATGTAATTCTGATGCACTGAAAGTTTCAAAGTATGCAATTGAAGCTTGTTCTTGAACATCAATGCATTTTTTTAGCGAAAAGTACGAAAACAGTGTCTGTATTCTACTACACTGGTTGCAAATTTGGGTGTTACTATATCTAATTTGTAATTCTGAGTATTTTCATTTTCAAATCCTCCATGTGTAATTACATGATTTAAAATTTTATCAAAAACTAACTTTTATAATTTTCAAAACTACACATGGTTCTTATTGAAAATTTCATTTTTTTTATATTTTTCATGTAAATTAACCTGTTATCTTCTGTAATTGGCATTAGATGTAAGTTTAAAAATCGTAAAAATCAGTTTTCAGTAACAATAGAAATTATTTATTTACATGGGTCTAAATGAGAATTACTTCGAAATTACCAGAGATGATAACATGTTTCATTTTCCTTAAATAACCCCCAAAATTATCTCATCCTTAAATTTGCAACTGGTGGTAGGACATACTCTGTTTTCATTTTTGTGAGGATAAACTAGAAAATTCCTCTTCTCTACAAATAGCACATGTTTGGGTATATATATATATGAGTTATACTATTTACCAGATAAAACTGCCCCATTTGCTGCTGGCTTTCAGCTCATCGGTCGTTTATTCCGTTCATTGTCGTCTAACATCCCAGTATCAAACTGATTCACAATCGTCATGATCACCTAAAGGCATAGGCGGATCCACTGGGGGCAGAGGGGGCAGCCACCCCCCGAATCCCACCTAAAATTCTTCTACCTAGGGTAAAAAAAAAATTATATATATAAAAAATAAACGTCATTGTGATCAACAAGATCTGCACCTGTGATTCATACAAGCCTTTCGTTAAGTGGGTAAATTACAATAAATTACAAACCTGATAAAAGGCATACAAATGTAAAGTCTTAAAATAGAAATAAGATGGATCATGTAGACAACCTGTACAAGCAGAAGCACTAGTCCTAGGAGCATGTATTGATGAAATTGGTTTAGATTCGTCTAGAAGATTCGGAAGCTCTAGAAATTGAGAATTACCAGTACAAATGCAAGGAATATTCTTCACGAGAAGATGAAACCTGCCGCCGATTTTACCAGTACAAAAATAGTACAAGTATTACAGTGAAAATGAGAATTACCAGACTGGGAGTTCTTAGAGCCAGGTTGATATTGGCACGGCGCAGTTCTGACGAAATTGAACGGGTCAGTTCTTCCGCTTGTTTGCATCTTATGGCTGACCCATTTTTTAGAACCTTCTATGTCAGGTTGTACATCACTACAAAAGCAAACCAAATAAATTCACCGGCGAAGGAGCTGACATATCCTGTCAGTCCAAGAGCAGATAAAATTCACACTATCCGAAGTTTGCAGGTCTTCGAGTCAAGGGGATGAAAGAGTTCAGTTCTCGGATTATTAGTGAATTTTATGAGGCCCGGGCTCTGACTCTATTTCAATTACCTGAAATGAGAGTCATGAAACAATAGATTACATTGAATGTCAGGGCACCAACCTTGCATTTCAGGCAGCAAAATATTACCTCCATTGTGTGGACGAGATCAGGGGAGGATCCAGAAAAAAAATTAAGAGGGTTCAGTCATCAAAATATTACATTATGTGAGTATATACATTGTATATTTTTCAACTTCAGATGTGTCATTTTGATTTTTAAAAGGTTAAATATGACCGTTTTTGAACTTCATAACTAAAATAATACATAAAAATATAGCTGACCCCATTCTATCACCTATAAATCCGCCACCGGACGAGATTATACCTGCAAGAATTATCGTCTGGGAAGACACTTGTCTAGAGCTAAACATTTAGTCAACGGGCCACCCTCCCTGTGTTGAACCACAGCTACAAACCGGCAGTGTAAGTGAGCTGAAAACAAGAAAGAGAGCTGAAATTTCTTCAGTAGTTGACTGGCTGGTTTACTACCGAGAGTTCAGTTTTCAATCTGAAAAAAATCATGTGCTGAAATATTTCAATTTTTTTATGTGACCAGGTCACATATGAACACGACGGCAAACTGGTGAGACCAATTACCTCCTCTGCGAAATATGATTTGTATTTGCGTGGAACATTTAGGCTGTGTTTGGTTTAGGGAATATTTGAGGGAAAGGAAAATTTGAGGGAAAATGAGATGAAATTTCTTATTTGGTTTAGGAAAAAGTGGAGATGGAAAAGTAAATGGAAAGTTAGATGGAAAATTTGAAAGAAATTTTGTTTAATTTAAAGAATGTTTCAATACTTTCTATAAAAAATTTCACTCCAAACCAAACAAGGGGAAAATAGAATGAATTTTAGGAGGAATTCATTTTCCCTCATATTTTCCTTTCCCTCAAACCAAACACAGCCTTAAGCTCTCCTAATGGCTCTCATTCCTCACAGCCTACAAGCCACAAATCCCATCAACTCCCCACATCTCCAAAATCAATCACAACATCAAATTCCTGGGGGGAAAAATAAAACAAACCCCACTACCTAAAAATCACAAACCCCACAGCACAGTAAAAGATCAATCTTGACGTTCTCCTTCTGCTCTAAATCAAGCAGTGTCGCATACACTGTGTCCAGCTCACCACCATGCACGCATCCTTCCACGGCAATCTGCACCATTTCAAAAACCCAGATCACAATCAGTTCAATCGATTCAACCCATGGATCTCAGCTTCTTACTCATCAAACAACCTAATACTGTTAGGCTGATAGCACCTCATACCAGAGCTGAAGCAAAACTGAAGTCAGAAAATTCACAAGCTGAGCAGACTCAACTTCATTCTGATCAGCCGATTCCGACGTCGGTAACGAAATTGAACACTCCGGTCGGATGCGGAGCTCACCGGAGTCGAAATAGAAAGTTTTAGGGCTTCAAAATTTGTACCACCACAACCACAACAGATTGGCTCTATGTCAAGTACACCACAAAGGACCTAAACGAGAATTTCAATCCTTGGTGTACCAAATTTGCAACAATCAGAAATTCAGGGGGTGCAATTATAAACTCCAAAAACTCAATTTTCTGCCTTCTGGCAACAAAATTGGATTCCTAAATTCAATTTTTAGCGGGAGATTAGCGACAAAAAGTTAACCTTTAGCCGCATGTGACGTACTTTGTAGGCTAATCAGTCCATATGCAGTAACCATCGACTTAAACGAGAAATTTCAATCGTAATTATGATCAATCCATAAGAATACGAGAATAAATGGGTAAAATTGCAATTTTCAATTTTTCTGGCAACAACTGAGAATCTTATATTAAAATAAGTTAAGTTAAATGCTTTAAATTTGAGAGCTTAGCGAATATATATGTCAGAGTATATAAGTCATGTTTGAAATAATGGTATTTTTTAATTATTTTTTTATGAGATTTAGAAGTTTTAAGTTTTAGAGGTTTTATTGTTTTAGGGTTTTAAAAGTTTTTTGGTTTGAAACTTTCATATTTTTAGTGTTTTTTTGGATGTTCCCAAACATATCCAAAATGCATCGTTTCACAACTATAAAACCCACAATCATATAAATATTAGAAAATAAACCCTAAAATCCTCTAAAATTCTAAAAACCCTAAAATATTAGAAACTTTAAATCTTGAAACTCCTAAACATCATTCAAAATAAAATTATTTTTAATCGTTCAAATATATATTTTGTATATTCTGACGACCCGTTCAAACAATTGTGGTCCGTGTAATGTTATAATTATACTAAACGTTGAGGATCCTATTGTAAATACAACAAACTCGAAAATTCCCCAAAATCCCGAAACCCAAACCTCAAACCTGCGCAGAGATCATCGAATACGCGACCAGCGCCGACGCTCGCGACGCCGTAAGCCGGAGCCGACGTCATCCTGAGGGTGAATTTCGATTCGATGGAGGGATGGGATCCGAACACGAAGACGACTCTGAC
>NQLW01001257.1:0-17092 GCA_002312845.1 Kalanchoe fedtschenkoi | reverse complement strand
AACTAATTTATGAAATTCATGTGCAGCCCATGTTCTTCCTTTAATTAAACTATCCCATCTAATCATAACTCTTAGTGCTCTTTTGAATCAGATGCTTCACTAAGACAAACAACATACTTAATTAACAACTGCAACAAGCAAGCAGACAATTTGAATTAGTATCTTCTGTCAACCCCAACTCCTTGAGCCAATTTAAAAGCTAACCCAACAAAACTTCAAATCAAAACTAAGGTTAGTCACTACAGAAAAGAAAGAGTAAAAGAATGGGGGTGTGATTGGCCCCTCTCTCTCTCTCTCTCCCCCATACTTACGGCTCCAAAAGTATTAGGACCTGCCAACCCTTGTCATGGTGTTTTTTCTCTTTTAAAGAAATAAATGTTGTCAAAGTAGCCGTTGCACCTTCCTCTCTATCTCTACATACTTGGCATCCAATCCTTGCTTCAAATCCCATTTCTTCTTTCCTAACTTTTTATTAGCTTCTTCGAAACTCTACGCTAATTCTTGACTATAAACATAAATGTCATGCTCTCAACTATTCCATTCACAGTCCCCATGAAAGAAACACAACCCGCCCTTCTAATCAATAATCCCTCCATTTTCTCATCATCTACAACCCCATTGCTGTCTGATGTAACAAGCAACACCAGCAGCAGCAACAGCGACTCAGATGAAAGTCCTCACCGCTATTCTTTTATAGAAAATGATGGCTGCATGACTTCAAGCCAGCCCATTTCGTCAAAGCATCAAGCATACAAGCTGTTAACGGTGCTCACAGGTCATGTAGGATCAGTTTCAAGCTTGGCTTTGTGTGGGGAGTTTATCCTCAGCGCCTCTCAAGGGAAGGATATCATAGTCTGGCAGCAGCCTGACCTGAGGCTGTTTACTAAATTTGGGCAAGGCCAGGGCTCGGTGAAGGCACTCGTAGCAGTTGGGAGCAAGGTGTTCACAGCTCATCAAGATAGTAGAATAAGGGTCTGGAAGGTGACAAGAAGCTGTGAAAATGCGTTTCGGCTTGTTGATACTTTGCCTACAAAAAAGGACTATTTGGGGAAATTCATGATCCAGAGCAATTATGTGCAGATAAGGAGACACCACAGGCACTTATGGATTGAACATGCTGATAGCATTTCATGTTTAGCTGTTCAAAACGGGTTGGTCTATTCGGGTTCTTGGGACAGGACAATCAAAGTTTGGAGGGTTTCAGACTTGAAGTGTTTGGAGTCGGTGAAGGCACATGATGATGCCATCAATGGATTAATCACAGGCAAAGATGGCACTGTGTACTCAGCATCTGCTGATGGAAAGATCAAAGCTTGGGTAAGAGACAGAACCAGCAACAAACATGTACTTAAAGGTGTTCTGGAAGGTCACAGGTATGCGTCAATGAATTCAGCCATAGTTTCTGGTGATGGTCGAACGGTATATGGAGGTAGTTCCGATGGATATGTGATGGGGTGGGAGAAGGACGTTGAAAAGGATACTTGGAGTCTAATTTTTGAGGTGAAAGCACATCAGATGGCTGTGCTGTGTATGTGCTTGATGGGTGAGTTTGTGTGCAGTGGTTCGGCAGATAAGAGTATTGCATTGTGGAAAAGAGGCGGCGGACGGCTTCATAAAGTTGGGATCATAAATGGGCACGACGGACCTGTCAAGTGTTTGCAGGCTGCGCCAAATGGCGTTGGGGAAGGATTTTTGCTGTACAGTGGAAGTTTAGATAGGAGTTTGAGAGTTTGGTGGGTTTCCAAAAGCTGGATGAATGATCAAGACCTGCATAGAAATTAATCTTTTTTTTTAAAAAAAAAAAATGTCAGTGTGTTGTTATCAGTTAGTAACATTTCACAAGCATTGTTTTCAATTGTTATACATCTACATCAGCCCCCAAGAAGAACTGGGCATTAGGTGAACTCAACACCCCAATCATGTTCAGGTTTTTCTTCCAGTGTTTGAGACTGAGAATCATGGTACAGCATTTTGTATGATTTTCGAAGCCCCGTTTTCTTTGTGCTTATCTTTTGTAATGTAAAAAATAAAAAAATAAAGAATGGATTCTTCAAATTTGAAATTCCTTTTATGCAACTCAAATCTGGTCATTTCCTGCTTGAAGAGAGGTATCATACAGTAGTAGACATGAAGGGCAGTGACCAGGAGAAGAAGTGAAAAATGTTTTAGGACAAACTTGAACAACCTAATAAAATCTAAAGGTCAACCAAGACAAACTGTCTTACAAAATGGCCTTGTTTCACACAACATGGCAATGAAGTCCCATAGACCAGTAAGAAACACAACAAGAAGCCTCCCGACAACTTTGACATCTAAATAAAGTGAAATAAAGGTTCCCTTAATTGCGTTCTTATGTTCATATAATGGCAACATGATTTTCATAGAAGCTTGCGTGCGCATAACAATGTTCCAAACATTCCCTTATCCTACTAGGATGCAGGGCCTACATGAGACATGAGCGAAGCCAGCACGTATAGAATCGTGAATATTTGAACAAAACAAACCGTCTGTTCATATCTTCGGTTTCCTGGCGAGTAAGCTAAGACGTGGTATGTTGACCATACAGGTAATAGTTTACTGGTAGATGCTTAAATATGAATTTGCTTAGTTGAACTAGCAAAACCTGTACATATTTCCAAGTCTTTAACAACATTTCAAGTTCGGCGACCGGTCCATCCGGCTCTCAGAGTAAACATATAGCTGTGGTTGAACTTTTCCTTCAAAAGAAGTACAAGCCATCAGTTACAGGACCACTGGGATTATATATAGTATATAGCCTTACACGACAGGCTGACAGCAATTCTTTGTTTGAGACACAAGGCATAAAAGCTCTACCAATAATAAAGTGGCACTGTGCACCAAATCTGATACTGAACTGGCCAAAAGCAAACTCGTTTTAACTTTAATTCCATATTCAAATCCAATATTCAATGGACTGGTTGGTTTCATTCCATTGCAGACTTAAATAATACAGGAGCGTTTACATCAAGTCTTTATCAAAAACTTTAAAATATGCAAACAATGGATACAATACAAGAATCAGGTAAAGGTTAATAATAATGGTGCGGTGGTGAGAGAAATTGCCCGAGAAAGCATTTCCTCTTTCGATTTTCGAATACGATGTGGTGCCATTTGGGGATATTTGGTTCGGTTGTAAAAAAAATTAATTTTTATATACTTAATTTAATCCCAATTTTAAATTTATACCCCGAATCCAACTCAAAATTTATTTTTTATTATCCAAATCTAATAAAAACATATCAATATAATCAAATGCAGATAAAAATAAATTAATAAAATATTGGCAACTGGACAAAAAATTCATCCAGCGCTAGGGCCGTTAAACTCAAAGCTTAAATCTTAATACTTAGCAAAGAATAAACTTAAATTCATCTATTTCTCTATCGTCTGTCTGCCACCGCCATTGACCGGTGGTCCTAAACTATTTGTACCCCCGAATTTGAATTCCGAGAACCACCATTGTTTCACATGGTAGTTCAAGAGACATCATATCTAATTTAGAGATTTTATTGATCAAGTTCTTAATAAATGGCCAACTATATTTGTCCAAAATATCCCATAGAAAGTAGATCAATTATTGGTTCTTTGTTTTGTTTTTATTAAGTGAAGAGGAGAGCTATATGTGGAAAAAGTTTTAATTTTTCAGATATGTAAATATTAATCGAGCTTTGTAAAGAAAAGATAATTCACGGAATGAAATTTTTTATTCTGATGTAAAAGAAATTAATGGCGCCGCATAAAACATTGATCATTAAAGAAAGTGAAAATAAACTATATCAAAAGTGTTATTAAAGATGGTTTGTGAAATGTTCAAATTTCGGTAGAAGTTCAAAAATCTCTCTTGAAGGAAGTTACACATGTAATGGCTCATCACAAGAAAAGTGGCATAACACAATGGCAAAAAAATTATTGCCTTAGGCCTAAAAACCGTCGCATTTGGGCTCAGGCGACGAACATGCAATGATTTTAGGATTATTGGATTTGCGAGCGTTGCTACAAGCTAAGACGACAGTCTTCACTGGCCGATCGAGAATCATGTTGGAAATCGCTTGCATAATTATAGAATTTGAATTTTCAGCGTAGGCCCGAATTTGTAATTCCAGTTAACTAATTTGTGTTGTCTTCAATTCGAATCTCAGACATAAATTTCAATCCGAATTAAAACACTGTTGGGTAACCTCTTTGACGAGTCCGCAATTGTCACGTCTCTTGTCCACGCATGTGTGGTAGATGTCGAACCTTCTTGAAGTATTAGCTCCTCCCAAAAAACCCCCGTTATTCACTATTGTATTTTAAATAGAAATATCGTGTTTCTATTTATAGTGATAGCTGAGCTATTGAGCTTCGATTCGTGAACTAAGCCCAATAGTTGATTTACTCAACTTGGGCCCATGGGCTAAATCTAATGGATATTATCCATAAGTTCAACTCATTTGAGTTATCCGATTGAGGCACGGGTTGAACCAGATAAAATCTAGATCACAAAAGCCCACTGATCATAAGCATCCCCCTAATAATGCATTATGATCTCTAATTAAGAACAAATTACTTCTCAAGACAATCAAAACTTTAGTCTACACAAGTCAATCAACTTGTTTAATGGGCAGACACTAATAGATCAGACATCTTGAAGAAACAGTGACGATCTGGTTTGCGACAGTTTTACGAGCGCCAAAAAGTCTATTTTGGTGCAACGACCGTTTGTTTGTTTTAGAAGCTACACTTTGGATTGTCGTCTTTGCATATTTTTTGATCCATATTTGTGTAGTAATTTATTAAATTATGTAAAATTAATTTGTATACATCCATAACCTAGATTTTAAGTATCAATTAACCAATAAGAAGTTTGTCTAGTGGCTTTCAGTGTTTTCCAATAACTCTAAGGTCTTAGGTTTGAGCCTTGATGAATATGTTGAAGGTGCGCATGATCTGGCCCGCAATGGTCTGACACCACTATCAAGGTGGAGGGGTTGTGTGACTTATAACCACCATAAAATGAATCAATTACATACATAATTTTATAAATATTTTCAAAACCACATACATAAATAAAAGCTCACATGCCTTATATATTCAATCAAAAAGCATCTAAAGTATAAAAACCTTACAATTGCATCTAATCCAAAGAAAAATAAAAAAATCTTACAAAAATTATTTAAGACATGGAAATTTTGATTTTATACAATTTTCATAAACTTCCAATTGTGTTGACAGTAGACAAGGATGAAAATTCTAGGATCAGTAAAGCTTCATCTATCTCTTCGCAAAAGAATGTTCTAAGCTCTGTGATATTGGCACAAACATGTCATCTCATGGCCAACCTATGCATCAAAACAATGTTATTAATTAAAATGCACTATATTTCTCAATATAATATAAATATTCAATCTGATTTGATTGGTAAGTTGCAACTTGTCAAATAAAAAGTAGAGGAAGTCTGTCTGTCTGCCATCATATAAAATAAGCTTCACCATTTGAGAGGGTCCTCATATAACTCATACCTTAGTGTTTGTCGAGTTGTAAACGTGTCAGATTGGTCATACTTAAGCAGGCCTTTTAATAGATGATTATGTAGTTTGGAAGAACAACTCTAATAAATCTTTTTCTTTAGCGGCATTTTAGGATCTATTATTTCCTCAATCGACTTCTTCTGAATTTGACTGGATATGGGTCTCATGGCTCTCGATGAAGGGTTTTACTTTCTTATGGAGGTTGTTTAATAGTGCGATTGCTGTTGATTCTCGGGTGCAGGGTCATGATATTTCTATGGTTTCTCGGTGTAGGTGTTGTACGGGGCCTAAAAGTCAATTTTTGGATCACTTATTCATTCAGAGGGATATGGCAGATTATTTAAGGCGTTTCTATAGTAGGATCCTTGATTTTCCCAACGGTCGAATATCTTTCGCCTTCGCTGGAGTTAGGGGTGAGCAAAATCCGGTCCGGACCGGAAAATGACCCGGAACCGGACCGGAATGGATCGAACCGGACCGGACCGAAGGATTCCGGTCCGGTCTTCGGTCCATCCATTTTTGGGATTTCGGTTCCGGTTCCGGTCCGGTCCAAACCCGGAAAATTCCGGTCCGGACCGGAATGGACCGGTTTGGTAATTTTTTAATAAAAAAAATTATTTTTATTAAAATACTAAAATATATCTTATTTAATACATAAATAAAATTACTTTTAATTCACATTTTTATTAAAATTTAATTAATTTTTATGATTCCGGTCCAAACCGGTCCGGTCCGGTCCAAACCCGGAATTTTCCGGTCCGGTCCGGTCCAGACCGATTCAAATCCGGTCCGGTCTTCGGTCCTTACCTTTTCTTGATTCCGGTTCCGGTCCAAACCGGTTCCGGTCCGGTCCGGTCCGGTCCGGTTTTGGACCGGTGCTCACCCCTAGCTGGAGTTGGCTTCCTCACCACAAAGCGTATAGTCAACCTCATTTTATGAGATCAGTGATTGTTGGTTATGGCCTTTGAGAAATTTGATGTGAGCAAAATAGATGTACTTTCAAGGACAGTAGGGCTCATAGTAGTATCCCTCGGCGAGTTCACCAGTGGCTTATTGACCTAGCCTTTTTGTGATCGGACATCTCAAGGTGGGGTTTTAGATGGTTTGTCCTTCCAGGCCCTTCGTATTAATCAGATTTCAATCTCTCCAAAAAGAGTCCATTGAGTATCCTGGGATCCAGGAGAGGGTCTTAATATGAATGTGGATGGATCTGTGTGTGACCGAGGTAGTTTGGCTGGGGGGTTATTCGGAATGGAGCTGGGAGTCCTTAATTCCTCTTTTATGTGGATTATGGGCTATCGGTCTCTAATGTGGAGGAAGAATTTAGAGCAGTGTTGGATGATATCAGGATGGCGAAAGACAGATCCATTTCTATCTCCATGATTCAGTTGGATTCCAAGACTTTTGTGGATGCTTATTCTGAGAGATCTTCTTGTCCTTGGAAGTGTAGTTATATTCTTTACCAGATTTGTTCAGATATTGGGGAGGTTTAAATTATGCATGTCCTTAGGAAGGCTAATGGGGTCGTTGATAGACTGGCTAACTTTGCACATTAGTTTGGTTTTATTTCATCTTATTGAGTGTCAAATTTCTCCTCGAATGTTAGGATAACCATTCGGCTAGACGCCATGCATACCTTATTTTGTAGAATTTCTTAGTCTTCTTTCTTTTATTCACTTTGGAGCCAGATGTCATCCCATCCTTAGCAGATTCTTTTATATTTTCCTCAGCCAGGTTTTTTGGCTGCCTTAATAAATTTCCCTTCAAAAAAGGTGAGACTAAATTTTCAGTCTTTTTTATATATAACTCACTTGATTCTTAATATTCTGAGAGTATTATTTGATGATTTTAGCTAAAGTTCATAATCACAGGGTAAATTTAGGGCTTTATGGTGAAAACATGCTAAAAGAGAAATTTTTTGAGGAAAAGACGGACAAAACTGGATTGACATTCAAAAGTCATCGACTAATCAAGGGCACAGCCGTGCGTTGGGAATACAACCATGCATGTGGTGATGTGGCAGAGGAAAAACAGGTGATGTGATGAAGAAAGGAGCCGAGGAAGCTCATTAGTAGTGGTTGAGCGCATGGCCAAGTGCGCGGAGATAACTTGAGTTACGCGTAATGCATGCAGATTTCCTAAAATCGGGAAAGAGACACTATGCAACTTTTGAGATCAATATATTTCACATCAGACATTCAATTTAAGTGATTCCAATTTCTAAAAAAAAATAATTATCTATAATTTTATAAGAGGACGGAGTTTAATTCTCAATGAATTTATGCTAGCTAAGCTAGCAAAGTCGATGGACAAAACTTTCCTAATTCAGCTCCAAATTTCTAAGTTTCTGATTTAAATACTTATCAAGTAGGAATACAAAAGTTTCCCAGAGATATTCCTCATCGATATTTAATCAGATCCGTGCAGATTATCATTGTCAAAGATGGTGAGACACATGATTATTTAAAGTCTTCACCCACTCATTCAAGTATGATCTCTGACTGCATTACAAATGCTGAGTTTTACCAACTGTAAGCACAAGATTCTCTAGGATTTACACTTGAAGCAGCTAGTGGACGACAGTTGGGAAAGGAAGAAACTAGTAGGGTTCATAAGGATCATTATTACCTATCTTATTATGTATTTTTCCATGACCACGTGTGGCAAGTTCCTTTGTGTAGATCAGGTGTGATGACTTATTTATTGAGGTTGTGAGATTTTATTCTTAATAAAGTTTGTGTTTTGATGATATATTTATTGAGCTTCATCTTATGAATATTATTTGATATCATAGCCTAACAATCTATGTTAACTTACAATTATTCTATATCTAACTTAATTGTGAAGGGTAAGGCCAATACCAATTAGCCGAGTGGCAAATAATATAAGTCATACGTGTTTATGTGGTAAACAAACTCTAGATTTGCTAGGGCCTGCATATCTAGACTGAACCTCCTATCAATGCTTGTTAATACGTATGTGTTTCCTCTATGCTTCTATCTTGCATGATTAACATATAGAATTTATATTATTGGCTAAAGAGTATGATGATATTAGGGTAGGAACAAATGTTTACGACTTATCAGACTATCGTAGTGCATGAGTAAGCATATTTTTCCGAGTTTGGTTCATTACATTACTTTCATCTTTTGTTTCAAATGATTAACACAATCACATGTCAATCACCTGAGCTACGCACACGTTCACTAATTATTTTCTCCCTCTACAGCTTTTCATGTTACTCATCACCATCAATCACAAAACTCCCCTAGTGTCTTTTCTTTTGGTTTTTTCTGTTACTAACTTTATTAGTCTCTGTCTTCATGGATCGATCCTGAATTGCTGCTTAGTAATGAGGAAGGTAATATAAATTTTATTTGTATAACGAACCTCAATGATGATCTTATCACACCGGCATCATTTTCAGGGATATGTTAACTTTGTATCTTAGTGACTAGTGAATATTTTCATTTTATTTTATTTGTAGGTTACTTAACATTTCAAGCACGCGCCCTGTAAACTTACTGAGCGCATGGCTTCGTATTTGACCATGCATGCGACCTTTTCACAGACTGAGCAAGTTGCTTACTCTATCTCATATATGTTTCTTTGTTTCTCTGGGCAGTTTAACTAATCCTCTTACTAATTGCTATTGATTGTACGAATCCTTAGTTTCAGGATGAACCATTCCTACCAAGCGAGGATCCAGAGCAAATACTTCATCAAAGATGTGTCACACAGATGGAAGTATAAAGACAAAATGTCATGAGAGAGCTGACCGCACCTACATTCCATGATCATCCATTGTGCATTCAGTCCAACAATGACTAGGAGGATGCAGATGTCGGAATCAAAGGTGGTGTTATACACCAACTCCCTAAATTTTGAATGATGCCGGGAGAGGATGTTTAGCAACATCTTCATAAGTTAAACGTGGTTTGCACCACGATGAAGCCAATTGTAATTGATTTGAATTCATTTAGGTTAATGACCTTTCCCTTCTCGTAGATAGATTACGTTAAAGAATGGTTGTTGTATATGTCTTCAAGTACTATCACAACATGAAGCCAGATGTAGGACACGTTTCTTGCTAGATAGTTTCTGGTAGCTTAGGCTACACAAATTCATAAGGAGATTTTGAAATCAAGTAGCAGCTAGACGAGATGACGTATGAATACTACAAGTGTTTTTGAAGATTGCTGACTAATGCCAGAAGCACAGGTTTTCCATTCAAAACCAATCGAGTTCCTTGGTGAGGGTATGACTACACAAGAGAGGCGGATGCTGGATACATCACCTGATAGATCTATAGAAAATGTATATTGATAAGGTGTGCACAATCATGGAAGAGATGATCGAAAATGCAATATTGTTCAATGCATATAATCAAAGTGGTAGATTGCACAAGGTTTCCACATCTGATAAACTACATTCACCAGCTACAGACTTATCCTCCGAGATATCATAATTTAAAGTCATGGTGCACATGATGCTATAATAGATGGAGGCCACTATTGTGTTGCAATATAAGTTTTACATGTCTATTAAGTACACTACTTACACTTGTCCTTCATAGCAGGAACCTACAGATCAAAATGCATAATTGATGGCGATTGGAGGCTACTGTACAGGTCAACCGCAAGATAAACACCGCCTAACACTTATCATTCAAGGCTTCACAATCACCCGAATATATTATATGCCAAGAAAATTACTTACAACCACCAAGGCCCAAGTAGCATGCACCTCAACACCGGACAGGAGTTGCCAGCAACCAAGAGATCAGTTTGTGAATCAACAAGCTCAAAGAATACATCAAGAAAAGAGACAAAAAGCTCGATTTGGTGATCAGAAACATAGAAAACAGCTCACTCACTTGGCCACGAACGTGATTTAGATCAAAGTAATGATAGGCCGACTTCTCTGATAAGTAGAGAAGAATCCCCACCCCGGAGTTAGTACATTGGCTTCAGGAGTGGAAAGCAGATCGAGGAACTCAAACAACCAAAAAATAAAATATTTGTAATTTTCAGATAGAGGCCGGGCACAACCCCGCGTGTAAATGGGTAACTACCCAAGCGGGAGGCCAATTAATTTTCATCAAAATTACCACTCAATTGGCTCATAAAAACTTGCCTCTGATAGATCCGATAGCAGGGACACAAGTTCCTTCCAACTCAATTTCATCATATATATACTTTAAACTTGTTCTTTCCTTTCCATCTCAGGTAAAAGCTCCCAAGAAATCAATTCCAAACGGAGAATTTTTTGATTTGTTTTGTAAAATGGAAAAAAATATTCCAGTAATCAAAGTAATAAAATAAATCCCAAAATGTGCCAAATTTTTAAAAGATCTATGCACCAAACGCCACAGATTAAAGGGAGATGAGAAAGTAAGCTTCAATACAACTGTTTCACAACATGCTACCATCCAAGTGTAACGATCTAGCTATGTTTACCGTGCGATGCGTCATAGATAGAACATCTTTTAATGTACGTATATTAGACTTGGGAGCTGCTATTAATATCATATCACGGCAAAGATGAATCTCTCAATCTTGGACCCTTAACACGCACCGATGTTATCATATCTCTTGCAGATTGCAATGATGTTTATCCATTAGGGATTATTAAGGATGTGTTAGTGCAGATCGAGAGCTTGATTTTTCTTACAGTTCTACATACTAAATATGGATGAAGATCATTCTCTCGAGACTCAGCCCATCATTCTTGGATGTCCATTTATGGCTACAAAATGGACCAAGATTGATGTGGTTAGTAGTACACTACCAATGGAGTTTGGCGACGAGGTGATACAAATGAGCATCTTTGATACTCCAATACGGCAACCATGATATGAAAGATTGAGCTCCATTTATATGGAGGATCGCATAACTAGAGAGTTGTTCAATGAGTTAGAGAAGGAGAAGTTGGAGAAGTTTCGAGTAGAACCGTCAATAGTGATTATAGTTTCGTCAGATAAACCTAAGAGTTTGATACATATGCCTGAAAATTTTATGTTTCTCCTTTCACGTGTATGGGCTAAACATATTCCTAACCCAGGGCATAAAAAGGATGCATCCTTATCAAAATATGGTCGACATGGATACAGTTAACCCAAACTCAAAGAACTTCCCGATGATAAGCCAGCGCCAAAAATCACGCTACATCATCGGATTTGAAAAAGAATGATCTTCCCTCAACATTCAAGAAATATCTTAAGAAGGAATTCCACACGATAGCGAATGCTTGCTATTCTTACCGGAATTTTCATTTAGGAAAACATAGGGGCAGCAGCCAAAAAACCACCTTGAGTTCGCAGATATTCAATCAAGCAAGTCACCATAACTGATATGCGATGTATCATCGAGACTAAGGTTAAATAAGGATGATTGTTGAGAAGAAACTCACTTTTCAATTTCAACAATTTTAAAAATTATTTTATTTGTTTGAGTCAAGATAGTTTTATGAGTTTTTGTTAGTCTCACCAATCCACCAACCATGTTAATGTTCAGGTGTGGGATGACATCACAAATATGATGCAGGTCAGGCACCTGAGAGCAAAAAGAAACAAACTGTGCATGACCTAACTGGTCAGCACGCAGCTGATCATTAAAACGTCGAGCGAAAAATGAATAAACCATGCGTGCGACTAGCGTACGGTCTCGAAACTAGAGAAAAAGACATATTTACGCTCAGATTTACTTTTCAACCAAAGAAGTAAATCCTTACACTGCAGACCTGCCAAGCGCAAAGTCCAGATAGCCATCATGTTCGCCACCGCTCTTGTCAACCATCGCCTCCCTCATATTTGCCACCGATACCTACATCAACTACTCATTCACCAACTGCCACTGTTCACCAACGACAATGATGAATCTATGATTAAGAGACCCTATGTGGATTGCAGCCACCGTGCACAAGAGCATTGTGCACGGCATAAGATCCGTGCGCTCGCCTAATTTCTGTGTGCGGCATAAGATCCCTGTGCACGCCTAGTTGAAGGTCAAATTTTTCATTTCTTTTCTATCATCTTTTTACTTTGCTCCAATGGCACTGAGGGACTATACTATTGAGGAGAATATATAGAGGCTCTTGTCCAGGCATCAAATGCCCAACTCTCTATGGAGAGGCAATTCTCGATTGAGGCCATGAGAGAGTTAGAGAGATAGCGCACTCGATTGGGTTACAAGAGATGCTTGACTTACATTAATAAACAGATATGCTCGCTATTGTAGAGTTTCTGGCATCTTGTCAATACATACCTCGGAGGGAGACATCATATCTTCGCTTCTCTGTAGTAGGCATGGGGTCTGATATCTCTTTGGAGACTATCCAAGGAGCATTTGGATGGCCTACAAGGGATGCTTTATGAGACCAAACTATTCGGTCTATTTTAAAGCTAAATCTCGTATTTGTTGACCATTCTTGAGTATCATTTTTGTTTCATACTTATCTTTGATATTGACATGAACATTATAAGAATGACAGTTTTAGAGCAAAATTCTGACAAAAAGATAAAATAAGATAGACAGTAACTTTTGCGAAGTATTAATCAAGTCTCATATTGTGACACCAGCTGCACTCTGAGACACCAGCCACACACATGACTTATGTGAAAAAGGGTAGACACGTACCATATTTAGGAAGAACAAGAAGCTGAGTCAGTAGTTGGCTGCACGCGAGAGTCGAGCATGCGGGACATAAGTGACAAGTGCGCTCTAAGTGCAATATTTTTGAATCTGAAGACAGTCAACGTTTCTTCCTGCAATGGCGTAAATTTTATGCCAGATGTCCGATTTGCAATATTTAAGTAGCTATAGAAATATTGAAAAATTATTTACAATTTTCTGAGAGGAGTAAGAGCTTAAATCTTAACGGATTTCTGCCAGCAACACAAGTAAAGTCAGTAAGCCAATATTTTCCAAATCCGAGTCTATCTTCTATTAGCCTTCTAAGTCTGATTTCTGTTAGATCTTTATAAAGATCTACATCAAGTTTTCATATAATAACCTAGCTTAATTTGTAAGATACATCAAGAAATAATAAGTAGTTCTTTATTTAATTGTTCTTTATGCGTTCTTTCAAGTGCTTAGACCGACAACTTCAGGGGAGTAGAGGAGACAGCAAAGAAGCTCATCTTAGATTGTTCAGATTTAATTTATAAGGTTTACTTTTTTAAACTAATTATGTCTATCTCAATGGATCGTAGTGGCTAAGTCTCTTGTTTAGCTGAGGTGCTATGACTTGTGTTGTTATAAGATATATGAACTTTATAAATTCTTGTTGTGATGTTATATTTATTGTGCTTAACCTGAATGATTGTTTTGTTGCATGATAACTTGTGAATTGTTGTTATAAGATATATGTGAATTGTTGCATGATTTCTTATCGCTGATCTAGTTGTGAAGGCTTGGGCCAATATCAAATAATCAAGTCGCAAATAAACCGATGTTTTGCTTGTTTATAGGTAAACATACTATAAGTTTGTGTGAGCTAAATAAGCTAAATTGAACTCCCTACCACAATAGCTCAACTTCACATATTTTTTGTTAGGCTGACAACTTAATCAATGCATGTTAGACAAATATGATTCATATCATTGGCTAAAGGGTATGATGAATGTAGAGTAGGATCAATTAATTATAGCTGGTAACATTGCCATGGTTGATAGCTGATGTATATTTTGTTGAGTTTAATTCATTACAAGAGTTTCATCATTAGAGTCGATGATCAACACATTCACGAGTTAAGTCACATGAGTTACATGTTTTATCTACTAATTCCTCTGTTTAGTATGCTGGTTGAGTGTCTGACTCCATCAATCAACTTTACAAATCTCCCTAAAGTTTTGAGTCTTTTTACTTTTAATGTAGTCTGTTACTAAGTTGTAAGAAACTTGTTCCTGTGGATCGACCAGCATTTTGTGGGAGTTGTGCCTTAAGCATGGCTGACACAGTGGTATTCCAGCTTACCTTTTTTCTTTCCTTTAGCTTACGGTATTTAGTGCATAGCTCTTTCAAATATTTTGCATATCTCAAAATTTGTTAGATTGATTCGACAAGATGAATATTTATTTTTACTTTATGAAATAGCTCCCACTTCTCCTCATCATCAATTTTTTAGGAATCTTGACCTGAGATTAAAAAGGAGGAACATGTCTATCATGATTCGTAGATGAATTTAGATAAGAAATTACCAATTGCTGCACCATAGGATCTACCGGTTTCATGTCTTCACATATCAGAATTTCTCCCATGTGTGGGGGTAAGATTTCTTATGCACGCGGGGTTTGTGCTTTAACCCGCGTGCTCGAGTAACTGCTCAACCATGCGTGATGTTGTGTGTAGGGACTTATTAGAGTGCGGCAGATTCTTCATCTTCTGGTGCTTAACCTATGGTAGCCTACGTCCGCTTCTTTGTGTTGTTGCCCTAACAACATAGAGTAGATTTTCTACAGATTGGACTCGAACATGGCTTTCCTTCACACTAATGGTTAAATGCATGAGCTGCTATTCCATATTCACAATCCTTGATCCATCTTCTTGTCGTATTCTCTGATGTATTCTTCCAGTTCTTAGTAGTTTTTTATTTGATGCTGAGGTATCTAAAGAGAAAAACAAGCGGCAATGGTATGTTTAATGGACATGCAGAATCACGCTGTGTAATTGTTGTTGGTTTCATGGTTTGGAGCAGCTCTTGTATCGTGGCCTTCATATCTGCAATTTTTTAGGATTGGGTTGTTGCTGATATTGTGGGTGCTGATATGATTGTTTCAGAAGTAACAAACTTTTACACTTCGTAAGTTTGATTGGATAAGCAAGTGTTTTCTACCATCTCTTTAATAATGGACCATATTTCATCGGTATACATGTTCATAATTAAATCTCTAGCTTTGTGGCCACCTTTAATTGTGTATATTTTTATCACTTTTTGATCAAGTTGCGGCCAAAGAAATAATAATTTTTCATTTTTGGATTATCAATTAAGATCGAATCTAACAATAAAAAATCACGTAGTTTCAAAAATAAATTAAGTAGTGAAATTTAACAAGAAATATTTTATTACATAAACCAATTGTGTAATATAGTAATTTCGAATTACAAAAACAAAAACTTGTCCTATAGAACCCATGGTTGGTTGCTCAATGTTTGGCTGCTTGGTGACTTAGCTCTTTCGGGAGTAGTGGCACCATCATGGTGATTAACTATCTTTTCTACTCACTTCAGCCACAACATCATTGGTCCTCACCTTCCATCGCCAATTCATAAAGGTCTTAATCCTACAATAAGCACAACAAACGACTCTTATTTATGCCAGCACAATGTCAAGAAAATGATGTTTATGAAAAGCACCTTAGGTCACCAAAGAATGTCATATTGACAATCATATAATAGATAAATCATAAAGAAAATTATTACTGGGAAGTAAAACTAAAACTTAAATAATCATTTTGAGGGGAGTGAAGCCTATTGAAATGATGACCGGACATTTGAAGTTGGTCATTCACGAAGATAAAAAGTAAGGAATGTCATGTTAAAATTAAAATCAAGTGGCAGATAAATCACAAAGAAATTTATTACTGGGAAAAATGCTAACTTAAATGACTATAACGTATCTGATGGTGGAATTATTTTCGAAGATGATGGTCTGGGGATAAATGGAATGAGTTGAGAATGATATTAAAATATTGCAAGGTTTATCCTAAAAAAATTATTTTTATCAATTTTTTTTGCTTGGAACTTATATTCCACAGTTGTTATTTATGCATAAGTTTCACTGATTGTTGACCTCAAGTAAATTATAATGTGGTTTGAAGAAGTTTTAGGGAAAATAGAAAATTAACATATCATATAAAAAATAAAAATGTGAGCCATATATATATTTTTATTAATAAATCATTAGTGTTGTTTTTACAACTTTTCGGGATTATTTTTTATTAGAAATAAGTTTCCTTCATGAAACAATTAAGATGTAATAGTATTTTTAATATCATCATCACTCTCGTTTGTCAGTTTGGTAAATGTTGTAGTTTGAAGAAATTGACGAAGTCCCAGCTACAAGTTGTTCATGATAAGATTATTAAGTAGTTTTATATCTTGATTGTATTTCTCATCTCGAACCAGTGTAAAGTTAAAAAAATTGTAAATATTTTCCTTCAATATACAATTATGATATGTATTGGATTGTAATCAAGTTTCATGTTTCTTATTATTGGATGTATTGTTGACGTTGAGTGGTGAATTTGTAAGGTGCACTAGCTTCTTATGAAACAGATTTACATTTTTTAAATTATTTTATCATTTTTCAAAACCAGCTATAATCTTTCCAAATATTTTTATAAATATATTTTCTCTTGGTTGAAAAAATGGTCTAAAACACTCTTTTTTTTTTATATCATTTTTTTTTAATATAATTTTATTCAGAACATATAAATGATAAGAACAGTTAGCCAATCCTACATGCAGCTGTGTGGTTGCGATCTAGAATTATCAACGCCCGAACATGGGCGCTGAAATCAAGCCACGATGAAGAGACTTTGAGACCCGAGGCTGGAGCTT
>NQLW01001251.1:0-62727 GCA_002312845.1 Kalanchoe fedtschenkoi | reverse complement strand
TAAAATAGATAATCACCATCATGTCCTGCCTCTTAACTCATGATCAACCCCCTACCTCTAATTCCAAACCTCTAAGTCCTCCAAAGTTGTACTAACGACAAATTAATCAAAGTGAATAGCACCAACCATAAATCAATCACAATCACATTTACTCCCTCTCTCACTTAACAATAATCATTTAATGTTAAATAAAGTGGATCAAAAAAAATATTAACATTTAGTGGATTGAAAAAAATATTAACATTAGTTGTTGATCAATAATATGAATGTATTTAATATATTTTTCAAAATTCATGTAAAATGTGATGTATTATTACTGGTGTAAAAATATTTTTTTATGGATTAGGATGATGGATAATTATTTTTTATTTTTAAAATGTGTGACAGTATTAAATATAAATGACATGTAAATTACTTTTGCCCATTTGTATTTATGAACTTAATTTGTTTTAGTATAATTAATTCAAAAACATATGATAAAAATTAAAAACTAAAAAAAAGTGGTATTGAGTGTTGTCTAACAACCCCAAGGTCATGAGTTCAAGCTCTGTTGTTAGCGCATTTACTCTTAGATACGCTGGAGGTGCGCGTGAGCTGGCCCGCAGTGAGTATGGGCATACATTATCAAGGTGAAGGGGTATGCGGCCCCTGGCCACCAAGAAGAAAGTGAGAACCACCATCGATCCCCTTAAAAAAAAATTATTCAAATAAAATTTAATATAAACACATCAACCTCAAATCTCAAACACCAGTCACAAAATTTCTCCCAAGTTAGACTCAGTACAAATTAATCAAACTGAAAGCCAAATCTCAACTACTACACATTTCGACAAAGTGCATACTACATGGAACCCAATTACCCCAACGGTCAAAAAATTCCTCAAGAATCTCGAACCCACACAAACACAGAGCTGACAACAACCCAACAACAACGTAGTAATTACCAGACATCAATGAGTTGGAGAAGCAGCAGTGGTAGTGTCGGTGGTGAGTGATTATCTCGCCTAAAAGGTGTCACGATTTGCACCAAAATCGATGCCAGAAAGGAACCCGAAAGCAAAGCATCACGACTCACAACTGGCCCCTTCTTCTCCTTTCTCCTCCTTTCGTACTATAAACGACAACGTTAACAGCATCGGCAGCGTGCCAGCAAGCGAGGCGGAGTCGATTGAGCTACGCAAGATCAGCTGCTGCATCCTCGGCTTGGGGTTTTGGAATGAGTGAGTGAGTGATTAATTATTGCGGAGAAATCGGATCGGTGTTGAAAGCTGTAACCTCGACGAGGACGAGGATTGGCTGCATCGGCGAAAGCGACGCGGCTCTCGTGCCAGCTGGGCGGACACCTGTCCTCTTCTTCTTCCGGATGCGCGTGCAGCAAGCAAGTCGAGTTGCAGGAAAGCTTCAAGATTGAGGGCGATTCGAGTTCCGGGCTGACCGTTGCGCTGCAGATCACAATCCCTAGTTTTGACTCTATCCGGTTCGGAGTGAAGTGGCTTGTTTGCGTCGGTTGGCGAAAATTGGGGACTAGGGTTTTTCAGATCTGCGAATCGGGTGTCCAAAATGGCGAAGCTTTCTGGGTTCGGCGGTGGTCGGCGGAGGTTCAATGGCGGCGCGATGGCCGGGCTTCTGGTGATTCTTCTGCCGGTGTTTTTTCCGGCCTTGTTCAAACCTCTCAGCCGCGCCTCGCCCTCAGCTTTCTCGGTAATGTTGGATTCAATTTATCGCAGTCAATTTTTTCCTTCCTATGATGTTTCGGATTTGGTGAAGTCATGAGTTCAAGAATGCCAATCATTTTACTGCGAATTGAGAATGATGTTTTGTGTCGCGTTGGTTGTGTGTGCGCTTATTGTAACGAGGTTGTTAGTTCTGTGGCTGATTTGGTTGGCAGTTGAGGATTAAGTGGTTAATCGGTTAGATGACGTTGTGTGTTTGGGTCTTGCTGCTGGTTTGATACTATTTCCGGAAGGTAGTGTTGAATCACTGTTGGTTGTTTAAGGTGGGAAGCTAGTCGGAGGAATCTAAACCTAGAATCGAAAAATGGTAGGAGTTGGTGAGGATTGAGGAATGTTCTTGTAAGCGTTTTCAATTGTGTGATAAGGCGACCTGGCCCTCAGGTTCCGTACAATGAATTTGAAAAATCACACATTACGAAAGTCAGGAAAATTAGAGTTTTCTTCTTCGGTTGAACGAACTTCTGATTGTTACAACTTACAATCTTAAGATATACTCGGTGCTCGTTGCTATAACTTGCTGGTAGTTTGCGTCCGCATAAGCTCGTTTGTTCGGTCTTCACTATATTTTTCCTTTTTGAGTTTGACGGATCATGAGTGACCTGACGTTATATTTGATTCCATGGAAAAGGATGTCTGTCTGGTTATCTGATGTGATGATTTTCCGCAGGAGTGGAATGCCCCGAAACCAAGGCACTCGCGGTTGCTTAATAGTGCGCTACGAAGGCAATACGTAAGTAGAAAAAACGTCCCCGGTTCAACGATTTTATTAATTATTTTCTTTTCTTGACTTGCATATTTTTTAACCATTCCAGTAAATGATTTCAATACGCAGCCTAGAGAAGAACAGAAGGACCTGTGGACTCCTTTGCCGGATCAAGGGTGGAGGCCTTGCATCGATCCAACAAAGCCACCCGGTAAGTGATGAAACGTCTCTCTGTGGTATCACTAGGCCGTGCATCGAGTTTCGTCTAAGGCCTGAAGAGTTTTATTTTGTGCTAATCAGCGTTGCCCGAGAAGTCAAAGGGATACATTCAAGTGTTCTTAGATGGAGGGCTGAACCAACAGCGAATGGGCGTAAGTCCTAAAAAAAATCGGCTTTCGCTATTTTTGAGTCATGCTATAATTTTAGCGAGAATGTAGCGCTGACGCTATTATCTGCTGATTGTGAATCTAGATCTGTGACGCTGTTGCCGTTGCTAAAATCTTGAATGCCACGATCGTGATCCCGCATCTGGAGATTAATCCCGTTTGGAAAGACTCGAGGTACTTCTCCCTTCCGGTTAAATATTTGAGCGCATAGTGAAATATATCAAAGGTATCACGAGAAGAAGCTGACGTCGAGGTGTTTTTTTTATCATGTTGCAGCTCGTTCACGGATATATTCGACGTCGATCACTTTATAGACGTGCTAAAGGACGACATATCGATTGTGAGAGAATTGCCATACGAATTCTCATGGAGCACGAGGGAGTACTACGCCACGGGCATACGAGCTACGAGAGTCAAACTAGCGCCTGTCCAGGCATCCGCCAGTTGGTATCAGGAGAACGTCTCGCCTATTTTAGAAAGGTAGGTATTTAAACGCTTTTTTACCGGATATTATTTATCAAGGATTGATCGGGTAGATCCGGCTTGAATATCTTGTGGATGTTTTAGCTATGGTATTGCGGCGATATCTCCGTTCTCCCATCGTCTGGCGTTCAACGATTTGTCAGCAGATATTCAGCGTCTTCGCTGTAAAGTCAATTTCCAAGCTTTAGCGTTTGTCCCCCACGTTAGATCACTCGGGGACGCTATAGTTGGCCGTCTTCGATACCCGTCCAAGGCCGATGATAACTACCTGCGTGAAGTCACCGATCGGGATAATGGAAAGGGGACCGGGAAATTTGTCGTCCTCCACCTCCGCTTCGACAAGGTGCCACTCCTTAAACCCATCGAACATTTATGAAACCATTTCTGAATTCCCTTCTCACCTATGGTTCTTTTGCAATCAGGACATGGCCGCCCATTCAGCATGTGATTTCGGAGGCGGCAAGGCTGAAAAAATGGCGCTGGCCAAGTACCGACAGACGATATGGCAAGGACGAGTTGTCAACTCCCAGTTCACTGATGAGGAGCTGCGGAACCAAGGACGGTGTCCGTTGACTCCGGAAGAGATCGGGTTGCTTCTCGCCGCCTTGGGCTTTGACAACAGTACTCGCTTGTATCTCGCCTCCCACAAGGTAGTTTTCAGCCCCGGTTTCTTCCTTTTATTCGATCCACCAACTTTTTTCTGAGCATTTTTTTATCTTCTTGTTGGACTTTTCACTCATAATTTTTTTGTTCAGGTGTATGGCGGAGAAGCTAGGCTTTCGGCGCTGCGTAACTTGTTCCCGCTTATGGAGGATAAAAAGAGCCTCGCTTCAACGGAGGAGCGCGCTCTGATCAAAGGGAAGGCTTCACTGCTGGCTGCCGTGGATTACTATGTCAGCATGCATAGTGACATCTTCATCTCCGCTTCACCCGGAAATATGCACAATGCCATGGTACGTCACCACCGGAAATCTTAGAAATTTAGTCTCGTCGATGATCTTCTAAGAAGAAAATTTTAGCTTTATGAACTTTCGTTTACAAATTCGTATTAGTAATTGATTGCAACTATTATACTTATACAAGATTGTTACGCATAGGGAGAAAATAGGTATGTTGACAGGCATTTTTCGCTAATGCTATATGTTTTGTCGCTAAAAGTGAAAAATGCGTTGGTAAAAGATTTATTTTTGTCTGAATTCTTAACTGGATGATCGGCATTTTTTTTGTAGGTGGGTCATCGGACATTTGAGAACCTGAAGACGATAAGGCCGAACATGGCCCTGCTCGGGCAGCTATTCTCGAACAAAAGCCTGACCTGGCCGGAATTCCAACAAGCAGTGGTAAAAGGCCACAAAGGCAGGCACGGCGAGATCAGGCTGAGGAAACCGAAACAGTCGCTGTACACTTATCCGGCTCCCGACTGTATGTGCCGTCGCTAGTCCATTCAATATCTTTTCATATTTATTCGTGGCTCTCGTTGCGTCTATATGAGTCCTGTTCTCTAATTTATCACACGTCACACGTACTAGTCTGTAGCGCTGTTACCGGGATTTTGTATCGGATTGAGGGAAAGGTCAGAGTTGGATTCGGCCGCTGTGTTTTGGATTCTGTCGAGGTTTATATTCACTCAGATCATTTTTATTGTTGCGTTATTGCGGGAATTCTCATATAGGATCGAACTTTTACCTGTCCAAAATCTTGATTTCTGAAGGAAGAATATTCTGATCACTTCATTCACTTGGCCAAATGCGGGTTGGTGATGTTTTGAACTGTTTCACCGGAAAGCTTTAGGCTGTGTTTGGTTTGGGGAAAATTTAGTGGAAAGGAAAATATGGAGGAAAATTGGTAAAATCCAATGTTTGGTTTAGATGGAAAATATGAAGGAAAGAAAATTATGTGGAAAGTTAGAAGAAAAGTTATGGTAAATTAAAAGGAGTTTTGAAACTTTCTTTCAAATTTTTCATTCTAAACCAAACAAAGGAAAATAAAATGAAATCTCACATTCCATCAAATTTTTCTTTCCCTACAATTTTCCTTAAACCAAACACCGCCTTAAGTTGAAGAATAGTTTATGAACGATTCAAGCACATCCAAAATAAATGAAGTCTCAGTGTTCAGAACTCCCAGCAGCTTCCTGGCATCCGAATCATCCGGCAGCTGCGGAAGCTCCTGTTGGCTGCATTTCCCGGCCACCGGCATAATATCATCCGTAACCGCGTCCAAAGCCAGACGGTACTCTCCCGCGTCGAGATGCGCCTGTAACCGGTCGAAAACCGCCGAAGCGTTCTGGAGGTCGTTGAAGCAGTTAGTAAGTGTCGTTTGGTCGAGTGGGTCGTTCACGTTGGACCGGATGAACCCTGCCACGAGCCCGTACTCCTTGACGCTGTCCCTTGCGCAGGCGGCGACGATGTCGGTCAGTGCTATGCCGTCGGAGGCGGTGGCAGTTCCGTTGTAGGCGCTGATGCATCTCTTGCAGTAGAAGGAGAGGTCGGTGCAGTACTGGTCGACGAGCTGCTGGTCTGCGCGCGCTGGCGGAATGTGAAAGATTTGCGTGATGGAAAGGAGAAGGAGATGAATGAGAAGAAGCAGAGATTTCATCATCTTGTAGATGAGATAGACTGGGTTTAATTGAGTGATTTGTGTGAGTTGGGATTTTATAGCGTAGAATTTCGCATTCTTGAATGAATTCTGGAATGTGGAGATCTCGGCGGATTTGCTTGCTTTCTGGGCGTAAAGCGGGATTGATGGAAATAGTGGGTAATGTTTTAGTTTGGTTTGATTTTAAAAAAAAATTCAAATTAAACTGTTCGGTTTGAAAATTTTGAATCAAAAAATTTATCAAATCAAATTATATAGTTCAATTTTGTTCGATTTATTTTTTTTCATAAATTTTTTATTTATTATTAAAGAGATGTTTTATATAAATAATAATATATAAGTACTAATTTTATAATATATATTCAATCAAATTTATAAATAATATAAAGGGATAAAACCCAAAAGGGGCCCTCAACTAACACCGCTTACCCAATTGTGGTCAGAACTACCACGATTTCCAAAAAGGATGCAATGGAAAAAAAATTGGATTGATTTTCTAAAATAAAATTTATCATCACATTCCTAACATAATATTATTATAAGACTTAGATTTGTGTGCGAAAATTACATCGTTTGGTTATCAAAATAAATTATATCATTTTGCACACATAAAGAAAACAACGTCTTTTGGTAATCAAATGATAATATTTTTACACACAAATCTAAGTCTTAAATTAATATTAGATTTGGAATGTAATGGTACATTTTAATTTAGAAAATCAGTCTATTTTTTTTTCATTGCACCCTTTTTAAAAATCTTGGTAGTTCTGACCGCAATTGGGTAAGCGGTGATAGTTCAGCCCCTTTTAAGTTTTTTCCCCTAATATAAAATATAGTGAAATAGCTGCAGTTGGTTTGGTTCAATTTTAAAAATAAAAGCTTTCTTTAATTTTTCAGTCAGGGTGGAAAAAATCGAAAGCGATGATCCAATTAACATCGAATTGTTCTTCAGTAAACTGACATAGGTTGAAACGCTGCGTCGTCGGCCAATGGGACTCCTCACATGCACGTAGACACGTCGTCGTATTACTTCATCCTCCACGTCGTCTGCAACGCAATCGAAGCAGAGCGGAGAGAAAATGACACAACCAGGCGGCTGCGGCAACGGCGAGGAGAGAGTCAGAGCCGAAGCTCTGAAAATCATCGATCTCCACCGGATCTTGCCTCGCCTCGTCGTCTTCGATCTCGACTACACTCTCTGGCCTTTCTAGCGGTACCTGCGCTCAATATCACGATCAATCGCCATCCAAATCGATTTTACTTGAATTGACTCTGCGATTACGATTATGAACTCAGCTTCTCATTATTCGATTGTGACGACAAATATGATGCAGGATGAAGTGTGTTAATTTTTTTTTATTTTGGTTTTTGACATTTTGATGAATTAATTTGGCAGTGAATGTTGAGCTGAGGATGAGGTGAACTAGGAATTTTTTTTTTTTTTTGAAATTTTGATGAATGTGTTTGAGGCAGTGATTGTTGCGATGAGGATGAGGTGCGGTGGG
This sequence comes from Kalanchoe fedtschenkoi, assembly GCA_002312845.1. Taxonomy (NCBI): domain Eukaryota; kingdom Viridiplantae; phylum Streptophyta; class Magnoliopsida; order Saxifragales; family Crassulaceae; genus Kalanchoe; species Kalanchoe fedtschenkoi. Next base: position 55,319 of record NQLW01001251.1, on the reverse strand, counting down.
AAGTGGATTGCTTTTTTTTTTTTGGCTTTTGATTTACAAAATTGTTTGACACATGAAAATCTGGCAGTGAGTGTTGCTATGAGGATGAGATGCCGCATTTGTGTCCACAGGCCAAAGGCATTATTCTGGGATGAAGGACAAAGAGATTGACATGGCAATTTCTTCAAGGTCTCCTACTTCTGAAATTGCTAAAAGATTTCTTGATAAATTTGGAATCAGATCTATCTTTGTAGCCAAGGTATAAAAATTCCAATTTTCTTGATTTTGGTAAGGAAAAATTACCAGAGTTTAGCATTTTAGAGAGTACTCAAGGTCTTCACCTGTGAAGCCATAGAAAATGTTACCTGGCTTTATTGATACCAAGGATTATACATTTTTTTTCACCACATTTTGCTTGCAGTGCGTGACAATGAAAATCGATCTTGCTTGGTAAAGTCATAACGATCTTCAATTTGATATTTTTATCTTTTAATTGTTGTTTACTTTTAATACTTCTGTTGGACTCAGTTCGCTGAGATGCGTATTTCATTAGCATGTGGTTTATTTATTGATTTTTTTACAGGAAATTTATTCTAGCTGGACGCGCAAGAGGGAGCATTTTGACAAAATCCACTGGACGACTGGTGTGCCATACAGTCGTATGCTCTTCTTCGATGATGAAAATCGAAACATAGAAGCGGTAATGACGATGGATTGTGGTTGAACTTTGCTTTATTTTTTGCTCTATTACATGGACTTGATTTTTGTTGTCATCGCATAGGTTTCTCAAATGGGTGTGACTAGCATATACGTCAATAATGGGGTCAATCTGAGAGCTCTGAGGGAGGGCCTCCTCAGTTTCTCCCATAAGTGTGGCTCATCGGGAGCAGTCTAGTAAAGACAAGCTTGTCGACATTATTTATAAATGTAAGTTGCATCGTTCAGATGTGAACTTTTTCTTGTGAATGAAATTTAATTATCATTACACTGTCTTCTTATCATATGGGAAGCGTTTTTGTCAATTTCTTTGTATACAATGGAAAATGTGTCTTATCCATGCTTGTCTTTAATAACAATCAACAAAACATGAAGTAAACTCAGCTCAAAGATGTGAAGCTGACTTGGCCGTGAGTAACAAGACGGTAAACTCATGGGTACGAGTTCAGCAAATGGCACTGACATTATGAGACACTGTTGAATCTGACTTGTCAAAAGGCTCTACACGAGTAAGTTCTGGCATTTTAGGTCTTGTTTTACTGGCTTCATCAATTTTGTGAGTTTCTTAAAGTCCTCTTATGGCTTCCCCGAGTCGAAATAGATAGTATCATCTTTCCGAATAAGAAGGCTGAATACACATAATGAAGCCAGTTATCACATGAACAAATTTTTTGTTTTGTTTAGTTGACCTGGGAACTTGGCACAACCTTACATGACACTAAGTGCATTCAGCGGCTGCAGTCTCACTTGGCCTGATTTTTCGGTGTGCCTGACTAGCATCTTAAAATATATATATAACTAGCTTGTTTATTCATAATCTCATGCGACTATGGAATCAGACTTTTCTTTGATCCGCTTCAAACTCTGAATGGCAGATTGGATGTCCATTCTGTCCCTTGGGGATTCTGCTGCGCATGATATTCCCAACTCAACCAAAGAAATCAGAAACGCAAGAAACTGAAGTTTGGTTTCTTCCGGGTTCCTTCGTGTGAGTGTGACTTCATGTAATTCACCCAGCAAAGATTGGTGGACAATCTCCTCTACATGGTCTGGTACACCTCTTTCACAGAAGCTCCGAAGACTCATTTCATCGTTGAATATGTCATCAGTCGGTCTTCTTCCGGTGATCAACTCCAACAACAGAATTCCATAGCTGTATATGTCCCCCGGTGGCGAGACTGCCGCACCCATTCCGTACTCTGCCATGCATCATTTATACATCTCACAGTTATTACCTCTGTTATTTTATGAAAGAAAAAATCAACTCAAGAGCAAGGGGCAAGCAGCTTTACCTGGGGCAATGTAACCAATAGATCCTCCGAGGGCTGTTGATATGGATTCCCCTCCGCTGAAATCTCCAAGAAGGAGCTGCGCTAATCCAAAGTCACCCACATGAGCAACCATGTCATCATCAAGCAGAATATTGGTGGGCTTAAGATCACAGTGAACAACAGGTGTTTCACAGCCGTTATGAAGATAATCTAAAGCGCAACCCACATCAATAGCAATTTCCAGCCTCTTTGCCAGAGTCAAAACTCTAATTTCTTGACGCCTATCAACCGAATGCAGCCAATTATCAAGAGTGCCGTTGGACATGAATTCAAAAACCAAAGCCTTGAAGTCATTTCCTTTGTTGTCCAAACTTGAACAAGATGTTATAATACTGAGCAGGTTCCTATGCCGGATTCTTCTTAATATGTTGCATTCAGCGGTGAAGCTTTCTGTAGCTTTGTGCTTCCACAACTTGATTACTTTCACGGCAACCGGTTTTCTTTCATTTTCGTGGAGGATGACAGCTCTGTAGACGTCACTGAAACTCCCTGTACCAATGAGGTTGGATTCTGCAAAACCCTCTGTTGCCTTGAAAAGTTCTGTGTACGTAACACGCCTATGTCTTTCAGCCAAACTATCCACATCACACTTTTTGTGTTTCCACCGGATGCGGCAGAATATGCACACGATTACGAACAAGGAGAAAGATGTAAAGGCACTTAGAGAGATGGCAATGACACCTTTTCTTGAAAGAATTGCTCCCTTCTTTCTCAAATTATTCTTACAAGTCTGAAGGTGTAGTTCTGGGTTCCCACCACAGAGCTGACGGTTTCCTGCAACCGAGACTGAGACTGTGCTTACATTTATGAAGAAGGGAACCTCACCTTCAAGTTTGTTGGAAGATAAATTCAGATACCGGAGGCTTGTGATATTTGCTAATTCTGGTGGAATCGGTCCGGATAAGTTGTTGTCAGAAAGATCCAAAGCTATAAGGCTTCTCAGACGGCCTAAAGATGCAGGGATACTTCCTTCAAAGGAGTTCCCAGCAATGATGAGATATTCCAATTGAACGGCTTCACCGAAATCATTCGGAATTTGTCCAGAAAAGTTATTATCATAAATGAATAGTTGATTGAGAACTCCCAACTTGCCAACTCCCAAGGGAAATATACCGTCAAAGGAGTTACGAGATATGTCGCAAGACCAGAGGTTTTTGAGTTGGGTAAATAAGTCATCCGGTAAATTCCCCGTCAAATGATTGCCTGAGAACATAAATGCCTCCATACCTGTACAATTCCGCAGGGTTGATGGAATATTACCAGTCAAAGAGTTTCCTCCCAACTTAAGTCTTGACAATTTTGTGAGGTTGCCTATGGAAGATGGGATTCCACCACTCAACTTATTTTCATAGAGATACAACTCAGAGATGTTTCCAAGTTTTCCAATGGAGTTTGGGATCGCACCACTGAGTAAGTTAAAACTGAATGAAAGGAAGGATAAACCAGAAAGCTCTCCTATACTTTCTGGTATGGGTCCTGTGATGTAGTTGGTGGACATTTGGAGATTCTGCAGACTCGTAGAAAAATTAGCAATAGAACCTGGAAGTTGACCACCAAATCTGTTGTCACTAACATCCAAATATTTTAGTTCTGTGCAGTTTGTGAGGAAATCGAGAAAACTCAAATCATTTGACTTCTTACTACCGAGATGGTTATTGCGCAACTGTAAAACACTCAGGTGTTTGAGCTTTCCTAAATTATCTGGAACACGCCCCGTCAAACCATTTTTCTGTATTTGTAAGATTTTCAAACCGGAGATGTTGGATAGAAAAGAAGGAATTGCCCCTGTGAAATTGTTATCCCAAAAGCTCAAAAAGGTGGCTTTTGGGAATGCAACATCCATGTCTTGGGCAAGAGTTCCCGTAAAGTGGTTTCTGGATACATCTAATGAGTGTAAAGATGACAGGTTATAGAGTGGAGAGATCGAACCAGAAAAATTGTTCGATAACAAAGAAAAGAAAATCAGATTTGGTAACCCTGGTAAAGAATTTTGCATCTCTCCGTGGAAACGATTCGTGCCGAGGTCAAGTACAATTAAAGAAGAAAGGTTTCTCAGAAAATTTGGCATCTCTCCCACCAAATTGTTTCTATTAACACAAAAGGAAATTAGCTTTGAAAGAGAGCCAAACTGAAACGGGACCGGTCCAATAAAATTATTGTTTGTTATGTCCATCACTTGGAGATTTGAACAGTTACTTATCTCAACTGGGATTCGGCCTTCAAAGGAATTTCCAGCAAGATTTATATACCGAAGCCTCCGTAATTGGCCTATTTCTTTTGGTACTTGGCCGTGCAACGAGTTGCGACTGAGATTCAGCACTCTTAGGAAAGTCAAGTTTCCAATTGATGGAGGCAAGACTCCGTCCAGCTTCTGTTCCATGACCCTTATTCTCGTGACCCTCCTGTGTCTCTTCCCACATGTCACGCCTTGCCACTGACAGAAATGAAGAGAAGAATTCCATGAACTTAGAGCAACCCCATCCGGCGGAGTGCCGCCGCTAAGAAACCCATCTCTCAAAGCCACCAAAGCCGTTCTGTCCTGCTCGTTATTACTCTCTTTGGAAGAATTTGAAGAAGTTGAGAACGAAACTAAAATAACTGACAAGATGAAGAAAAGGCGCATATCACAATACCTGAGTGATCTCAGGCTGCTGTGCCTAATACACATGGATCAATTAATCTGCTCAATGTGCCTCACTATCAATAGCTTGCCCAATAGTATATCCAAAGACAATAGATGCTATATTACATGGTCAGAGCAGTGTAGGTCATCTTCTGTATGTCATAATACTAACTAAGCCGGAGATATTCTTATATATTGTAGATATGTTGGATCCACACTCAAAATCAATTGGCAATGAGTGGGGGAGCCCAACTTTATATAAGGATCGCTTAAGAGCTTCCACTGGGCGATGTGGGATAATACCACCATGCTCAACACTCCCCCTCACTTGCGAGGACCTTTGTTAACCTCGACAAGTGGGATCTCGTGCGGACCTAGTTAACCGTCACGGGCATGTTCTAAGAGTGCGGCCAAAACCCGCTCTGATACCATGTAAATTTGTCGGATCCACACTCAAAACCAATTGGCAATGAGTGGGGGAGCCCAACTTTATATAAGGATCGCTTAAGAGCTTCTACTGGGCGATGTGGGATAATACCACCATGCTCAACATATATATATATATATATATATATATACACTAAGTGCACGTTTGGTACGCCGTATTATTTATACGTGTATTATTAATACCCGTATAAATAATACCACCTATTGAGGAGGTATTATTAATACAGGTTTCCAAAGGTAAATTTTCTCTACCCGCATTATTTATACGTATTCCTATTTTGTACCAAACGCATCACCATGGTATTAATAATACTATCCCATTCCTAATACATGCTACCAAACGAGGGCTAAGCAGTTTAGACATATCCGTGGGAGGGGATCATATATCGATCATCATTGCTGTAAGTATGTTTTGTGTGAAGGAGATGAGTTGTTGACTTCGATCACTTCTTTGTGTCGTCTTCCGAGCGAGTACTTACAAAACTCATACCTTACTCAACTCTATTTCAAGACTTGTCCAAGTCTTGCATACCCCACTAGCTCAGACGTATTTGGAACAAATTGAAGAAGCGCCCGCCTTGGACTGACAAAGACAAGACTGAAAACAATCAACAAGACGATGCTGGACCCAGAATAATCAAGCAACTTAGGATTTGTGTAGCAACAGCAGCAGTAGGAAGCTATTCCGCTGAATGCGTGAATAATTAATTAAGGAGACTTGGCTGGCTCTCTTGACTTGGGTGGGTTTAAGTCGTGCATGCAATCACAAAAACAAGAGACTTATAATCTCAACTGATTGATGCCCGGGCCTCACGCCAGCCAAAAGTAACTATATACTATACAACACACCCATTTTGTGCGCCAGTGAAAGGCTAGCTAGTGTGGAGACATTCTTACATGGATACGGACCACCACGTGTCCATGAACACAGTTAATGGGAGAGTGTCACGTGGCGCGTTGAAAAGTCAACAAAAATGTCCAACCAATGGGAGAGTGTCAGGTGACATGTTGATTTTTCAACGCGCCACGTGACACTCTCCCATTAGCTGTGTTCATGGACACGTGGTGGTCCGTGTCCATATAAGTCTGTCTTAACTAGTGTTAGCATTAGAAGACTTGACTTGCTGGTCAAGTCTCTTGCATTGCCTGTTTAATTTGTTCAACAACTGAAACAAGTTGAAGTTGTGCCTTCTGGCTTGTGCAGCGAAACTGAAGCTTCTCCCTAACTTGACCTTCTCTTAAACATTTCCTTAAGTGGGAAGTGAACCAAATTCGTATTACTTAATATTTTGAACCATAATTTTCACTCAAAATCATTTCTCACTCGCACGTCTAAATTATCTAACAAGTATTTGAACTTGTAGCTGTAAAGTACAAAATGCAGCCTCATAGTCTCCAACTGGATACTTATAGCTAGGAGTGTTAAATATTCGATTCATTTCAATTTTTAATAAAAATCTAAATACAATTATTCGTAATTAATTTATCAATTTTTATTTACACTCTTACTTATAGCGAGGTACATGCCTTTTTCTTTCAAAAATGTCATTTGTGGATTATTTGATTTCTCTTTTACCCTATTATTTAATTTTATTTCTATTCTATGTCACTGGTTAAATATTACAAATTTAAATTACTGCTTTACCCACAAACTGTAGTTTGTTCTTTAAACATTGTGATTTTCAACTATGATTTTAAGAAAGCAAATCATGATTTAATTGCTATGGTAATAAGCTGTTTATAGTTGCGGTTTTCCACACAAATTTAAACTGTAAAATTTTTAAGTAAAATAATTATAATAAAACTAAAAATAGAGTAAGAGGATATTCAAATGAAGCAATCAGAATTATTTTCTAAACAAAAAAAATCAATGCGTCATCCACTTTTTGTGACTATTAGCTACTCCCTCCATCATCTGATGATAGTTCGTTTAAAGTTAAATTGAGTGAATTACAAAATTATTAATACTAGTTGTTTAACAAATTTTTTTAAATTTCATGTAAAATTTACAGTGTAGTGTTTTATTTTTAATATAACAGATTATTTTTTTTCATAAATTATGATGATAAAGTCAGGGGCACCAATAAATATATTAAGCGGGGCCAGTTATTCAAGAATCTCATTATGTGAATATATATGTATTGTATATTTTTAATTTGTGAGGGAAATGAGAGTTATTTTGATTTTTATATGATCGATTATGATTTTTTTTCTTTCATTTTAGGTTTTAGAAACATATAAAGATAAGTAAAAAAAATTTTGGGTGGGGGGTCATAATGTGCATCTGGCATTGGATGAAGTAAATAATTTTATTTTAAAAGGTCGACATAAATTATTATTATTTTAAAATATTTACAAAAATCGAATTTGCGATATTTTGTAATCAGTTATGCACACATATTTGTCTGTGATCTGACCGTTTAAGTTGATACCAGATTAAATGAGCCGGCTTCGAAATTATTATTCTGAAACCTTTCTTGTTGCATTTTTCTCACTGAATCTAATTATTAAAGTGCCCCAAATCTCCTTTGGATCCATCAAGTATAGCACAATTTTGACAACATGCACAAGGAGATGTTGTCCACATAGCAGATGATAAGTTTATGAAAACATGGGGAGTTGGTACGGTTCGATTGCAGAATCGTGACGGATCAGAAAGGATCTTAACAGATGTCCGTATAATTATAGTGGTTATTGTGCTTTTAATTGCCTAGGAATATCCTGTCTAGGAACACCTGGGGATATTCTGAATAGTGGTTCTGCCTAGGAGATTGGATATTCTGAAGTAGACCGGTGTGTCTCCCTAATTTTTTCTGAGAATCATTCATTGCAATTAGCGGTTCAATAATTTAATTGTTATATTACACGCTTCCGCACAACAGATTGTGTCTACAGACGCTTGAGGCGGGGTTGTTGATTGTTTTGGTCAGAAATGAAGAGAAGTGGAGTTTTACAGCCATCTGTTGGAGTACCACCACTAATAAACTCATCTCTTATGGCCACCAAAGTCGTTCTATCCTGCGCGCTATTATTCTCATTGGAAGATGTGGAAGCTGAGAACAGAACTAAAATAATTAACAGGATGATGAAGCAGGCAGTGCTGGAAAAGCTGTGCGAATCGTTTGTTCTAACTTCTGATCCTGAAACAATGGTGTACGCCGTCAATCGGAAGCCGGTGGACTGACCGCTGGTGTAGCCCTCCGATACGGTCAGGATCTTTATGTGTTCATCTACTTATGTGATCCGCGGGAGAGAGATTTGGATACTGAAACTAGAGACTCTTAACTTGGAGCAAACTGACGAGTCATCTGTTAGAATGGTGCAATGCTACTGGATGTTATCATCATCTCTTGGATGATTGACTCACTGCAGGGAAGATGTTATAATGCCAGAGGAGTGACGGTTGCTACATTTCTATGAACACGAAGCAACACAGTCAAACCCATGAGCTTGCCAAGACAAAGAGCTCTTTGAGAGATCTATGCTGCTAGCAGAAGAATCTTTGAAGCCGGGGCTCATCAATTCTGTGAGTTTTCGTACAGTCCTATGGTATCCCCAATTCTAAACAGATAGCATGCTCATTGATGTCAAGTAAATAGGGTGAATACACTTATTGATGCCAGCTCTTACATGATCAAGAAATTTGTTTGGTTTATTTCGTCCGAAAACTTGCCAAAACTTGCTCACACAACATAATATATTAATGAAGCGTCAAATGTGACTTCAGCGGCTGAAGTCTCACTTGGCCTTTTTTTGCGGTGTCTGACTTAGCATCTTAAAATATAACTAGCTTGTTTATTTGTAATCTTATGCGACTATGAAATCAAACTTTTCTTCGATCTGCTTCAAACTCTGATTGGCAGATTGGATGTCAATTCTATCTCTTGGGAATTTTGCTGCGCATGATATTCCCACCTCAACCAAAGAAATCAGAAACGCCAGAAACTGGAGTTTGGTTTCTGTTGAAACTGAGGAAGAATTGTTTACTGCATACAGGTCTTCAAAGTTCAAAATTACTTTTCTGTTGCTTCTCCTTGTACAGTCGTTTAGATCTTGTAATTTAAGTTAGTACACAGGGTAAATATTGTATAGTTTGGGGCTAGCCTTGTATTTTTCTTTATTCTGCTTATGTACCCTATTTAAGCAACATGATGTTGCTGTTTTATCAAAAGATATAAGAAAGGGAATACAGTGCACGCTGCCTTCTCCTCCAGGGTTTCTGGAAAAACTCCATTACTGGAGAGTTGCCTGATCATTTTATTACCCTTAGTCTTCTCGATTTCTTCATGGTATCAGAGCAGTAAGAAGGTCCTTCCTTACTCTCAAACCACATCTCATTCTTCTGTGTTGATCATAACACATCTATTTTTTTTCATCATATCACTGCAATCCTTATATCAAAATTTTTTTGGATATTTTTCAAAATGGCTGATGCTATTCCTATACCCACTGATGTTGCTGGATCGGGTGTCTTGAGCCCTATGCCTGCTATAGCTGATGATCCTCTCTATGTTAATCCCAATGAAAGCACAAGTATTTATATTGTAAGCGAGCAGCTTATAGGAACAAAGAATTTTGGTTCATGGAAGAAGTCAATGAAACTTGCTTTGGGGGCTAGATCCAAGCTGAAGTTCATAAGAGGTGAGATTCCAAAGCCTCAAGATCCAAATAGGCTTGAAAAATGGGAAAAATGCAGCGACATCATTATGTCTTGGCCGATATGTTCTGTCTCTAAGTCCATTGCTAGAAGTATACTAAGGTCAAAGAATGCTATCTCTGCCTGGGCAAGTCTCCATATAAGGTATTCAGGTTCCAATAGACCTCGAATCTTTGCACTGAAATCAATGATTTGTAGCACAAAACAAGGAGAACAAAGTGTGGCAGAATATTTTGAAAAGCTATTGGAGTTGTGGGATGAGTTTGAAGCATTGATAGAAGAAGAAGCTAATTATGTAATCAGTGAAAAGTACAAAGAAGATGACAAGTGTATGCAATTTCTTATGGGACTTAATGAAAGACATGATCAATTAAGGGCACATATTCTTGCCTTGAAGATTTTCCCCAAGGTTGATGAAGCATATAACATTATTTCTCAAGATGAACTCCAAAAAGAAATGACTAGATCAATCACCATGGAAGCCTCTGCTCTCTATGTCAGTCAACCACAAACTAGAGATGAAGTATCTACTATTTATAATCACTCCAACAACTTCAACAAGGGGCAAATAATGAGACAATACAAAGGGAAAAAGGGACCTGTGTGCAGTCATTGTGGCCTAGTAAGTCATACTAAAGAAGTGTGTTATAAACTAGTTGGGTATCCAGCTCATTATCGTTTCAATAAGCAACAAGGAAACATTAGGATCAACAATCAACCTAACAGGCAATATGGAAAAAGCTCAGCAAACAATGTAGTATCCAACACTCAAGATATGAATATGAGTTCTGTTTCATCCCAACTTGTTACTCAAAGTTGTCCTAGCACAAATACTGCATCCATTGGTTATCAGGTCACCTAAGAACATGTTCATCAAATTCTATCTATGTTGTCTCCTCAAACAAGCAGTATGGAACCTGGAGCATCCCACTTAGCAGGTATTAGTTGTTTATCATCCACAGTTATTCATCCTTCTACTTGGGTAGTGGACAGTGGTGCCACAGACCACATAACTCCACACTTATCTTTGCTATCTAATATCACTGAATTGGATGTTCCATGCAAAGTTGTGATGCCTGATGACACTACAGTTTGTGTTAAGATGACATGTTGTTTTGTGAATGAACACATCAGATTGAAGGATGTTCTTTTGGTGCCTCAGTTCAAGTTCAATTTGCTATCCGTAAGCAAACTAGTTTCTGATTCAAAATGCATTTTGAGATTTATTGACAAAGAATGTCTAATACAGGGCCAACCTCAGCAGACAGTTCAAGGGATTGGTGAACTCAAGGATGGACTATATCAGCTGAAAGGAAGACTCAGAAGCATTGAATCACCAAGGCACCTTGTTTCCTCTATTTCTACAGATGTTAGTACAACCAAACTCTGGCATTATAGGTTGGGACACCCACCTTTCTCCAAATTAATCACCACCTTAGGGACTACATTTCCAGTTGTAATAAAACATCCAACAGATGTTCCTTGTATGGTGTGTCCCATGGCAAGACAAACTAAGCTACCATTTGGTCACAGCAATATTAAGACCAAGAATAAATTTGATTTGCTACATATGGATGTGTGGGGACCTTATTCAACTGAAAGTATTACAGGTTCAAAGTATTTCTTGACTATAGTAGATGATTATTCAAGAGTTACTTGGGTTTATTTGATGAAACACAAATCTGATGCAACTCAGATCATCAAAACTTTCTTCAAAATGGTTGAAACTCAATTCGGCATAAAGGTTAAGACCCTCCGAACGGACAATGGTGGTGAGTTTCTAAATTCAATTTTACAAAATTTTCTTCAAGATCAAGGATGTGTTCATCAATTAGCATGTCCCTATACTCCTGAACAAAATGGTGTGGCTGAGAGAAAGCATAGACATATTTTGGAGGTGAGTAGAGCTCTCAAACTGCAATCAAACGTTCCAAAAATTTTCAAGGGAGATTGCGTCTTGACAGCTGTTCACTTAATTAATAGGCTACCTTCAAGGATATTAAATGATAAGTCACCTTATGAAATATTTTTTGATCAGCCCCCTTCTTATGATCATTTGAGATCATTTGGTTGTCTATGTTTCATCAGCAGCAACCACATTGATAGAGACAAACTTGACAAAAGAGCAAATAAATGTGTATTTGTTGGGTATCCGGCAGCACAAAGAGGGTATAAAGTGTATGATTTGGACACACACAAGATCACTGTTAGCAGAAATATTAAGTTTTATGAAGATTATTTTCCATACAAAGAAAATAATAAAGGGGGATCATCTTTAGTCCTACCAAGCCTACCTGATTTACCGGACCTGAATATGATAGATTTATCACAAGATGAGACAAATACACAACAAGAAGAGCTAGAAATGTCAAACATAAATGGGGCATCTCCTCAACATAATACAGAGAATGAAGAAATGAATGGGGATGAGCCAATGTTACGGAAGTCTTCAAGAATAAGAAGAGCACTAGGTTGGACATCAGACTATTATTGTGGAGCTACGACTAGCACACCCTATCCCATTGACAAGTATGTTGGATACAAATGTTGCAGCCCATTATATAAGAGTTTTGCTCTGCAAATTACATCTGAAGTGGAGCCTGCATCTTATTCATAGGCATCTCTTAATCCGAAGTGGGTCAAGGCAATTGAAGATGAGTTAATGGCTCTTGAAAGAAATCAAACCTGGACTCTCACTGAGATGCCTATAGGTATCACACCTGTAGGGTGTAAGTGGGTATATAAGATTAAACATAAATCTGATGGAAGTGTTGAGAGGTACAAGAACTGGAGCTAACAAGATCTGATGAAGGAATTTTCCTCAGCCAAAGGAAGTATGCCTTAGACCTGCTTACTGAGGCAGGATACTTGGGATGCAAACCACATTCAGTGCCCATGAATGTGAAACATAACTTGGCTTCATCCACGGCACCTTTGCTGGACAATAAGGAAAGCTATAGAAGATTAGTTGGAAAGCTAATTTACTTAACAATTACAAGACCTGATTTGGCATATAGTACCCATGTACTAAGCCAATTCATGACTTCACCGACTAAGGATCATATGGAAGCTGCTAAACAGGTTCTTAGGTACATTAAAAGGACCCCCGGACAAGGAATATTATTTGCCAGCAATTCTAATCTCAGGTTGCAGGGATATTGCGATGCCGATTGGGCGGCATGTCCATCAACAAGGAGATCAGTCACAGGGTACTGTGTAATGCTTGGTTCCTCTATAATCTCTTGGAAAAGTAAGAAACAGTCAATTGTGTCAAGGTCGTCTGCAGAAAGTGAATATAGATCAATGGCACACACTTGTTGTGAACTAGTATGGGTGTATCGCCTTCTTCAAGACATGGGGTTACAAGTTCAAACTCCAATAGCTCTTTACTATGATTACAGAGCAGCAATTCACATTGCCCATAATCCAGTGTTCCACGAAAGGACTAAGCATATTGAACTGGATTGTCATGTTGTTCGACATTATATCAGCAGTAAGTTCATTGTGCCATACTCTGTTTCATCTCAAAACCAACTAGCAGATGTTTTCACTAAGCCATTAAATTCAGTCCAACTTCAGAGTTGTATACACAAGCTAGGCATGTCAAATTTTCTTCATGCTCCAGCTTGAGGGGGACTGTTGAAACTGAGGAAGAATTGTTTACTGCATACAGGTCTTCAAAGTTCAAAATTACTTTTCAGTTGCTTCTCCTTGTACAGTCGTTTAGATCTTGTAATTTAAGTTAGTACACAGGGTAAATATTGTATAGTTTGGGGCTAGCCTTGTATTTTTCTTTATTCTGCTTATGTACCCTATTTAAGCAACATGATGTTGCTGTTTTATCAAAAGATATAAGAAAGGGAATACAGTGCACGCCGCCTTCTCCTCCAGGGTTTTTGGAAAAACTCCATTACTGGAGAGCTGCCTGATCATTTTATTACCCTTAGTCTTCTCGATTTCTTCAGTTTCTTCGCGTGAGTGTGACTTCATATAATTCACCCACCAAAGACTGATCGACAATCTCCTCTACATGGTCTGGTAGAGCTCTTTCAAAAAAGTTCTGGAGGCTCATCTCATCTTTAATTATGTCATCAGTTGGTCTTCTTCCAGTGATCAACTCGAGCAAAAGGATTCTGTATCTGTATATGTCCCCCTGTGACGAGACTGCTGCACCCATTCCATACTCTGCCATACATCATATATACATCTTCATTACAGTTATTACCTCTAATATTTTACGAAAGAAAAAATCAACTCAAGATCAAGGGGGCAAGCAGCTTTCGTTACCTGGGGCAATGTAACTAATAGATCCTCTCAAGATCAAGGGGGCAAGCAGCTTTCGTTACCTGGGGCAATGTAACTAATAGATCCTCTGAGGGCTGTTGACATGGACTCCCCTCCGCTGAAATCTCCAAGAAGAAGCTTTGCTAATCCAAAGTCACCCACATGAGCAACCATGTCTTCATCAAGTAGAATATTGCTGGGCTTAAGATCACTGTGTGCAATAGATGTTTCACAGCCGTTATGAAGATAATCTAAGGCGCAACCCACATTAATAGCTATTTCCAGCCTCTTTGCTAGAGTTAAGACTCTATTTTCTGGACGCCTATCAACCGAATGCAGCCAATTATCAAGAGTGCCGTTGGACATGAATTCAAAAACCAAAGCCTTGAAGTCATTTCCTTTGTTGTCCAAACTTGAACAAGATGTGATAACACTGAGCAGGTTCCTGTGCCTGATTCTTCTTAGTATTTTGCATTCGGTGGTGAAGCTTTCTGTAGCTGTGTGCTTCGATAACTTGATTACTTTCATAGAAACTGGTTTTCTTTCATTTTGGTGGAGGATGACGGCTTTGTAAACGTCACCAAAACTCCCTGTACCAATGAGGTTGGATTCTGCAAAATCATCTGTTGCCTTGAGAAGTTCTGTATAAGTAACACGCTTGAATCTTTCAGCCAAACTATCTACATCGCCCTTTTTGTGTATTCTGCGGCTGCGGCAGAATATGCACACGATTACGAACAAGGAGAAAGATGTAAAGGCACTTAGACAGATGGCAATGACACCTTTTCTTGAAAGAATTCCCCCCTTCTTTCTCCAATTATTCTTACATATCTGAAGGTGTAGTTCTGGGTTCCCACCTCAGAGCTGACGGTTTCCTTTAACCAGGACGACGCTTATATTTATGAAATGGGGAACCTCACGTTCGAGTTTGTTGAAAGATAAATTCAGATACTGGAGGCTTGTGATATTTACTAAATCCTTTGGAATCGGTCCGGATAAGTTGTTGCTGGATAGATCCAAATAAACAAGGCTTCTCAGACGGCCTAAAGATGTAGGGATACTTCCTTCAAAGGAGTTCCCAGCCATGTCAAGATATTCTAACTGAACAGCTTTGCCAAGACCATTCGGGATTTGTCTAGAAAAGTTACTATAAGAAATGTGTAGCAAATTGAGAACTCCCAACTTGCCAACTCCCAATGGAAATATACCGTCAAAGGAGTTACGAGATATGTCGCAAGCCCAGAGGTTTTGAAATTGGTTAAATAAATCTTTTGGTAAATTCCCATTGAAATGATTGCCTGAGATGTTAATTAGCTTCATGCCTGTGCAGTTCCCCAGGGTTGATCGAATATTACCATTCAAAGAGTTTTGTTCCATATTAAGTAATGTCAATTTTGTAAGGTTGCCTATGGAAGATGGGATTCCACCACGCAACTTATTTCCAGATAGATACAATCCGGAGAGGTTTCCAAGCTTTCCAATGGAGTTTGGGATGACACCACTTAGTAAGTTATCATTGAATGAAATGAAAGATAAACCAGAAAGCTCTCTTATACCTTCTGGTATAGGTCCTGTGATGTAGTTGTTGGACATACTAAGATCCTGTAGACTTGAAGAAAAATTAGCAATAGAACCTGGAAGTTGACCACCAAATCTATTGTAACTTATAGCCAAAAAATTTAATTCTTTACAGTTTGTGAGGGAATCGAGAAAGTTCAAATCATTTGACTTCTCACTGTTACCGAGATGGTTATAGCTTAACTGTAAAAAATACAGGAATCTAAGCTTTCCTAGATCATTTGGAACACGCCCCGTCAAACCTTTTTCAAGTATTTGAAAGAGAGTCAGTCCAGAGATGTTAGATAGGGAAGAAGGAATCGCCCCAGTGAAATTGTTACCATAAAAGCTCAAAAAGGTGGCTTTGGGGAATGCAACATCCATGTCTTGGGCCAGAGTTCCCGTAAAGTGGTTTATGGAGATGAGATCAGAGCCTTCCTCATGGCCGATGCCAGAACCCTGAACATGTCCTGCCCAGCATACGCCCGGATGCTGGTCGACATTGACCTTAGGAAGTCGCTAACAAAAGAGCTCTACATCGGTTGTACGACCGGAGAAGGGGAGACCTTCGAAGTGATCTATGAAGGCCACTTAGCCTTCTGCTCAAAGTGCCAGCTTCAAGGACATAACTTGTCCGAATGTCGTAAAGCCATTGCCGCCATGTCCAGGGGTCCTCCTGATGCTATACTGCGGAATGGCAAAGATCCCGTGATCCCGCTCCGGCGGTCTGGCCCTGCGCGGCCCCAGCGTGATATCGATCTGATACGGGCTAAGGCTTTCCGCGAGTGGTGCGCGCGGGATGATGCTCGAATTGCGGCCGAAGAGGCGGCGATGGCCCTGGGTGGAGGAAAGTCTCCAGGCGCTGACACTTCCGGGAAGGGCCCGGTGGGTCCTGGCCTGCCTGATGGGGTTGGTCGTGTCAACAACCCTTTCAATACTCTTGCTGACATCCCTGAGGAGCCTAGTGATCTCGAGGCCGCGGATAATGCGGCTCCCGATGTGATGATTCCTGTGGCGTGCAGCAACGAAGCAACTATAGTGGTTGCGGTTGCTGAGCATGCGCCCCATGCCACGGAGCCTAGAACCGAGAGCATGAACGAAGTAGTCCGAGCCATTAGCGAAGACGAGCCGAGACCCGAGAAACCCAAACCCAGCAAGAAAAAGAAAAAGCACGGAGCTGAGGCTCCGCAGAGCCATGCCGCGGCTGCGGATTCCTTAGTGGCCATGGTTATGGTCCAGCCTGAGAAGCAAGCCTCCCTCGAGGAGCAAAGTCAGTCTACGTAGCGGTCCGTGAAGCAAGCCTCCCTCGAGTCGAGTACGCTGGCGGAGTCCCGAAATATTGCAGAGGCCCCTTTGGCTGGGGTTTCTCCCGAGGACCAGAATATCGAGGCTGGGGTCCACCAGACCGAGCTAGCAGCAGCCGAGATAGCAGCTGCGACCGTGAGCCCCAGTGAGGCCCCGCCCGAGACACCATTACCTACTGAGCTTGCGGTTGCGCTCCCAACCCAGGAGCAAGAGCCGGACTGCGAGAGCCACATCCACACAGAGGGGAACGCAGATGGATCCGACTTCCTAATGCCCCGAAGCTACCTCCGCAAGCAAGGCACAAAGGCTACCCGGGTAGAGCCCGAGGACCAAGCTGATATGGAGATACCCAGCCCGGTAGCTTCAAAGAAGAAGAAGAAGAAAGCTAAAGCCTTCGCTTTTTTTATCGAAGATGAGGAGGAGGGAGCTTCGGCTTCCCAGCATCATTCCATATGGGAAGATGATTACCCAAAGCAAAGGAGAGAGCCGAGAGAATTGAGGAGGACTTTCAAGGATAAAGCTAAAGTCAAGACCAAGATATACGCTAGGAAGGGACGGAAGACATCCTCTCCTCCGCCATCGCCTCAGCCCTCAGATTAGTAGAGCTTTCGGAAGTTGTCTTTTCCAGTCATGTTTCATGCTTTTTTAAGCTCATCGAGCCATGCCCTTAGCTCTCTTTCCCTTGTAGGCTCTTTGAGCCCTAGGTCCTTTGGACCATTCTAAATGAAATAAAGTATTTAAAAAAAAAAAAAACGTCAATGAGAGGTGAGTCAAATTCGATAAACCTTGTAAAGAATTGTGTATTTCTCCGTGGAAATGATTCGTGCCGAGGTCAAGTTCAACCAAAGAAGAAATGTTTCTCAGAAAACTTGGCATCTCTCCAACCAAGTTGTTTTCATTCACAAATAACACAGTTAGCTTTGAAAGAGAGCCAAACTGAAACGGGAGCAGTCCGCTAAAGTTATTGATAGAGATGCGCATCAATTGGAGATTTGAACTGTTACTCAACTCGATCGGGATTCGGCCTTCGAAGGAGTTCCTTTCTAGATCTATATAGCGAAGCCTCCGCAAGTGGCCTATTTCTTTCGGTACTTAGCCTTGCAACGAGTTGCTACTGAGATTTAGCACTTGCAGAAAAGTCAGGTTTCTAATTGATGGAGGCAAGACTCCGTCCAGCTTTTGTTCTGACAGCCATATTTCTGTGACTCTGTTGTGTTTCTTTACACATGTCACACCTTGCCACTCACAGAAATGAATAGAATGGTTCCATGAACTCAGGGCACTCCCATCCGACGGAATACCACCACTAATCAACCCATTTCTCAAAGACAACAAAGCCGTTCTATCCGGCTCGCTGTTACTCTCTTTGGAAGAAATGAAAGCAAAGAGCGAAACTGATATAATTGACAGTATAAAGAAATGACGCCAATACCTGAGGGATCTCATGCTGTACCTACCTAGCTAAACACACATGGATCAATCAGCTCAATGCTACTCTTGGCTTGCCCGGCAGTGTATATATCCAAAACCAGAGTTGATTACACTGTATTAGCCAGGAGCTGGTAAAGTTTATCTTCTGTATAAGTAAATACGCACTGTGTTGGAGATACTCTTATTTATGTGCTGTTGCCGCAGATTTTGCCTTGTAGAAGATCAGATAGATATTCATTACTGTGAGTATTATTTGTGTGAAGGAGATGAGTTGTCTCCCAGAGAGTACTGACAAAACCCGAAATTAGCTGATCAACTTCCATTTCAATGCGTGTCCAAGCTAGTGTCTTGCATGCCCCCACTACCTCAGACGTAATAGGAACGTATTGAAGATCCGACAAGACTGATGAACCTCTTTTGCCTTGTAGCTACGTAGGATATCAAATCCATCTTCATTATTATTGCTGTGTGATATCTATCACATGTAGAGGCTCTTGGCGTCTTTCCCTGTTCCAATTACTTACAAGACACTTGTTTTCAATCTGTTTTTTTGGATAAAGTACGAAAAAGGGGGTTTGTACTATCATCACTTGTAAATTTAAGGGTGTTATTATCCTTAATTTGCAATTTAGGGATAGTTCTCCTTTTTTCGATCGACACAAGCAGATTGGTGGTGCGGTATTGCTCCTGCAGTTTTGGTGCTGGGAGCGCATGCCACTAGGGCATCCACACCAGACAGGATTGCTAGTTCATAACTGGTCATATGGTACGGGTGATCATCCACGGATGCTGCCTCCTGTTTCTTTTAGGTATATAGTTGAAACTATGTTCAATGATTTTTCTTTTGAGATGAAGCTGTTGTTTCTCATTACAAATTATTTGTTATTTATAACAGTCGATACACCGGCACACGGAGCTACGCTCAGAGCCCACACCAGGTCTTATTAGCTTATCGAGATCATTTGGACCACCATAGTGGATCTGATTTGGTGTGGGAGCCTTACCACGATGACCGTCTTTTGGAGGTCAATGAGTTGTGCTTACAGGGTCGCCACATATGGAGCACGAAGGCGCCCCTTATTTCGTTCCACATTGTGGAGTGGCATTACCCGGGACGGGTAATGCATCAGTTTGGGTGGCAACCTCTTATTCCAGATCCACCTAGAGACGGACACTCTGACTTACATAAGGTCAGTAGGAGGAAGGACAAATTAGATTGGGCAGCTGAGCACCATCGATGGATTGCCCTATGGGACCAGAGGGAGGAGTATGTGATGGTTGGCTCTGAAGAGTATGACCGAGAGATGCACACTACCGACACTGTGTGGTATGACAGGATTATACGTAGGATCATCTAGCCCACACACTTTCATGTTAACGCATATCAACCGAGCGTACTACTCTGGTAAAAAACATGTTAATTATGTATATTTGATTTGCAATGTCTAATACTTACATGGTCATATGCTTAATTTGCAGTTAAAGACACTTGTGCGGTCCTGTAAAGCCGCCGCAACTATATTCTTAGGAGATTCTAGCGTCATGAAGAAGGTAGCGCACGATCTTTTCCATTCATGTCGCGCTGACTTACGTGACATGAATGAGGCCGCCTAAGTTTCAATTGATCCCGGTTTTATCAGACTGTCTGATAGTAAGTGTTGTTGATTATAATATAAATTATCTTCATTGTTTTAGCCTAACAATCAAATGTATAAAGTTACAGGACCTAGATCGGTTAAATACACGGGGGACGCTGCCAAGCCAGAGATTGCTCTTTCTACTGAGGATATCAACGGTCCCTCACAGATCACACAGTTATTCGGGATCTCAATAGGTACCCACCATTACTACACTGTCTCAGCAGGCGAAGAGGAGTCGGATAGCATACTCGCCTGCTGAGCAAGAGAGGTTGGAACATTAGGCCGCGCATGAGCGCTACGAGCAGGAGCGAGACCGGAAGGCGCGACGTGGATAGATGCTCCTGCTTGATTACATTTTGACAGGGTCGGCCCCAAGGTTGTACATGTGGTGCGACCGCACAGGGCCTCAAATTTTAGGAGGCCCCAAGCACAAGACCCTTACTTAAAAAAAGATCTCAAAATTTTAGAAGGCTCTCTTTGAAAGGGCTCAAATTTTTTAACTTCATTTCTAAGAATGAAGCTTTACGAATCATACTTCAATAATCAACTTCTTTATATGGATGTCCACTTATATAATGATGCAAACTCAAATGAGCAATGAATTTAAGAGGTATGGGATAGAAGACAAGGAAACATATTTTCATATCGCATATCAGCTAAAAGCTTGATAAATGAGTAAGGATTGTATATAAAGTAACAAGCACGGTTCTTATGTTAAAATGATAAGGCAATTAAGTACATATTTGCTAGCAAAGTAAGTGCTTAATCAAAGTTTAAGTAACTTACATCAATGTAATGCATTGAATAAATTTTATATTGTCTTTAATATTATGATGTTTGGCTGAAGTTTGGTCTTGAAAGATACAAATTACTGTCCAAGTACATAGTCATAGTCATCATCAGCAACCTAACCATAGATCATCTATTTGAGATCGGGCAATGTATGATAAATGTTTAGAAAGAAAAATTCTACCATCCCACATAGGCTAGAAGGTTGAGAAATAAGAAGTTTGTATATAAAATTTCAAGGCATACTTGTAGATGAAGTAAAAATTTAGCAAGACATTTCATGTTAAGTTAAAGTTTTTTTTAGCCTCATCTTAGTAGCATTATGTTTGTCTACCTAATAATTAGTGGCCTTTGATGTAGGAATGATATCCCTAGAAGTCTCAAAAATTTTTATGCAAAGGGCCTCCGAAATCTCTGTACCGGCCCTGCATTTTGATGTAAGACATTAGGGAGCATTATGATATGACATGCTACCGATTCACATGTGTATGATACATCTACTTTATGTGTTAATATGATTTAGTTAAAACAGATTTGTGCAGGCTTTTCATTGTACGTGATATATTTTCATTTTCTTACCCAGTTTAATCGGGTGTATGGTGGGTCAAAATGGGAGATGGGAATTATTTTTTTCTTCTTTTTTCGCGGTTCAGAAGTATTGCATTTGTTAAAAGAACATGATAGTTCTGAAACACAAAAATTAAACATGTTGTTGTTGGCTCCAATCCCACATCGGGTGGGATGGAGTAGTTGGCTCCCTCCAAGGCCATATATAAGGAGGCCCCCTCCTTCCTTCCAAAACACACCAATCCTAAGCTACTATCTTCTAGTAAGCTAAAGGATAATCTTTCCCCCTCTGTAATATTTCTTGAAGTGAAATATAAATTTTGTGTTGGTGTCCGAGGACGTAGGCCCCACTGGCTGAACCTCGTTAAATTTTGGTGTTCTTCCTTTATTATTGTTTTAGTAGCTTTTATTTTGGTAGTATAATTTTAGTGGTTATTGTGCAATTAATTGCATAGGAATATCCTGTCTAGGAATACCTGGGGATATTCTGAAGGGTGGTTCTGTCGAGGAGATTGGATATTCTGAAGTAGACCGTTGTGTCTCCCCAATCTTTCCTGGGAATCATTCGTTGCAATTAGCGGTTCAATAATTTACTTGTTATATTACACGCTTCCGCATAACAGTTGTAACAATTCATAACAACAAAAATTGTAACGCAAACATCCTAGTTCCGAACAACGAAAAGCTTAGGACTTTTCGCATTTCATAAACACGAAAATCTTACTAGGCAGCCACGTGTGCAGGTGACTAGGCAAAAACGGACAGGTGGGAATGTAACAGTTAAGAAATTCGAAAATCTACCCTATTTGGGCGGCTGGGCGCTGCGGTAAAAGCCTAAAATGCGAGATAGGTTTGGTGGTCTAGGCCACCGGCAAATATTGATAAGTGAGAGAATTCTTTTGCTATCTCTTTTGAGATACATAAACTTCGCAGCCTCTCATTAAATTGTGAAGTGAAATTCTTCCTTGTCCAACACGTCTAATTTCAATCACACTCATTCACAGATTTAGACGGCCAGAAGAAGAATCTCTTGCTGCAGTCTGGTTGAAGGAAATAGTTTAGTCCTGGTTAAGAGATGATGAGATAATAAGGAAACTAAAGAGAGGTACGTGGATTACTTTCAGAGTTAGACTTTACTATTTTGCTCTGAAGCTCCCTTTGAAAATATGTGTATGTTAACAGCTCGGCTTCTTACATTTTTAGAATTTCTTACAGCCCTATGGTATCCCAAGTCTAAATCGATATCACCGTCATCTTTCCATGTAAAAAGGGTTAATACACATCGAAGCCAACTCTTATAGGAAAGAGAATTTTGTTTAGTTTATTTTATCTGGGAACTTGACAAAACCTTATACGACAATAACTGAAGCGTCAAATGTGACTTCAGCAGCTCAAGTCTCACTTGGCTTGATTTTACGGTGTACCTGATCAAGCATCTTAAGATTTATAGCTTGTTTATGCCTTCTCTTATGCGAGTATGGAATCAGACTTTTCTTTGATCCGCTTTAAACTCTGAATGGCAGATTTGATGTCCATTCTATCTCTTGGAGATTCTGCTGCGCATGAAATTCCAACCTCAACAAAAGAGTTCAGAAAAGCATGGTACTGGAGTTTGATTTGTTCGGGGTTTTGTTTTGAGAGAAACTCATCCAGTAAGGATTGGTCGACAATCTCCTCTACAAGGTCGGGTAGAGCTCTTTCACAGAAGTTCTGAAGGCTCATTTCATCATTGAATATGTCATCAGTCGGCTTTCTTCCAGTAATCATCTCGAGCAAAAGGATTCCGTAGCTGTATATGTCCCCCAGCGGTGAGACTGCCGCACCCATTCCATACTCTGCCATGCATCATATAAATCTTGCAGTTATTACCTCTATTTTATGGAGAGAGAAAGACTCAAGAGCAAGTAGCAAGCTTTACCTGGGGCAATGTAACCAATAGATCCTCTGAGGGCTGTAGACATGGATTCCCCTCCGCTGAAATCTCCAAGAAGGAGCTTTGCTAATCCAAAGTCACCCACATGAGCAACCATGTCGTCATCAAGCAGAATATTGGTGGGCTTAAGATCACAGTGAACAATAGGTGTTTCACAGCCGTTATGAAGATAATCTAAGGCGCACCCCACATCAATTGCGATTTCCAGCCTCTTTGCCAGAGTCAAGACTCTAATTTCTTGACGCCTATCAACCAAATGCAGCCAGTTATCAAGAGTGCCGTTGGACATGAATTCAAAAACCAAAGCCTTGAAGTCATTTCCTTTGTTGTCCAAACTTGAACAAGATGTTATAACGCTGAGCAGGTTCCTATGCCGGATTCTTCTCAGTATTTTGCATTCAGCGGTGAAGCTTTCTGAAGCTCGGTGCTTCAACAACTTGAGTACTTTCACAGCAACCGGTTTTCTTTCGTTTTGGTGGAGGATGACGGCTCTGTAGACGTCACCGAAACTCCCTGCACCGATGAGGTTGGATTCTGCAAAACCATCTGTTGCCTTGAAAAGTTCTGTGTACGTAACGCGCCTATATCTTTCAGCCAAACTGTCAACGTCACCCTTTTTGTGTTTTCTGCGGCTGCGGCAGAATATGCACAGGATAACCAACAAGGAGAAAGATGTAAAGGCACTTACGCAGATGGCAATGACACCTTTTCTTGAAAGAATTCCCCCTTTCTTCCTCAAATAAAAGTGTTCACATGGTTGAAGGTGTAGTTCTGGGTTCCCACCACAGAGCTGAAGGTTTCCTGCTACTGAGACTGCGCTTACATTGATGAAGAAGGGAACCTCACCTTCAAGTTTGTTGAAAGATAAATTCAGATACTGGAGGCTTGCGATAGTTGCTAAATCCTTCGGAATCGGTCCGGATAAGTTGTTGCTGGATAGATCCAAATAAACAAGGCTTCTCAGACGGCCTAAAGATGCAGGGATACTTCCTTCAAAGGAGTTCCCAGCCATGTCAAGATATTCCAACTGAACAGCTTCGCCAAGATCACTAGGTATTTGTCCAGAAAAGTTATTATAAGAAATTGATAGCGAATTGAGATCTATTTCTTTCGGTACTTCACCATGCAACGAGCTGCTACTGAGATGTAGCACTCTCAGAAAAGTCAAATTTCCAATGGATGGAGGCAAGACTCCGTCCAGCTTTTGTTCTGACAGCCATATTTCTGTGACTCTTTTATTTTTCTTTCCACATGTCACACCTTGCCACTGACAGAAATGAAGAGAAGAGTTCCATGAACTCAGGGCACTCCCATCCGGCGGAGTGCCCCCGCTAATAAACCCATCTCTCAGGGCCAGCAAAGCCATTCTGTCCTGCTCGCTATTACTCTCTTCGGAGAAAATGGAAGCTGAGAGCGAAACTAAAATAATTGACATAATAAAGAAAAGACGCATAATGCAATACCTGAGTGATCTCATGGTGTACCTTGCTAATACACACTGATCAATCAGCTCAATGGAACTCGGCTTGCCCGGCAGCAGTGTATACATCCAAAACAAGAGTTGATTACACTATGAGCTATTAGGAGCAAGTAATACGCACTATGTTGGCGATAGTCTTATTTATATGCTCTTGCTGCAGATTCTGCCTTGTATAGAAGATCAGATGGGTACTCATTGCTGTGAGTATTATTAGTGTGAAGGAGATGATGAGTTGTGGGCTTCACTTCTTTTCGTCGCGTCTCCCAGGGTACTGACAAAACCCGAAATTAGCTGATCAACTTCCATTTCAATGCGTGTCCAAGAGTGTCTTGCATGCTCCCACTAGCTCAGAGGTAATCGGTGGAACATATTGAAGATCCGATGAAACTGATCAACCTCTTTTGCCTTGTAGCCACGTAGGAGATCAAATCCATCTTCATTATTATTGCTCTGTAATTATTGTGTGTGAAGGAGATGATGAGTCGTGGACTTTTGACTTCTTTACGTCTTCCATTTACTTACAAAACACATATATGTTTTCATTAACCTGTTTTTTTCCGCATTCAAATTCTCATGATCCTCGTGTGTCTCTTCTCCACATGTTACGCCTCGCCATTGACATAATTCAAGGCATGAATGATTTCTCATAAAACTCCCTTCCGTTAGGCTGTGTTTCGTTTGAGGAAAGTTAGTGGGAACAGAAAATATATGAGGGAAAATGAATTTTTCTTAAAATCCATCTTATTTTCTCTTGTTTGGTTTGGAGTGAAAATTTTTATAAAAAGTATTAAAACATTCTTTAAATTAAACAAATTTTTCCTTCAAATTTTCTATCTAACTTTTCATTTAATTTTCCATCTCCAATTTTACCTAAACCAAACAAGGAAATCCATTTCATTTTTCCACAAATTTTCCCTAAACCAGCCTTAGAGTGCCACAACTAAGAAACTCCATTCACATGTGCCACGACTAATTGCAAATTTTTGTATTATTATATTTCTAGTAATTAACCTAATCAGATAATTACAAATATAAATTTATTCTTTTTAGTTGACTGATTAAAAAGCGCTAGTTGGTACTAGGCGATGGATTTAACATTTAGCCACTAGTCGGAGATTAATCGGACAGATAGAATGAGTTATATGTATTAAAAATGAATATATTTATGATCAATCGGCTAGATGCTAGGCAGAGCGTTTCAGCACCGCATAACGATTAATCGACCATTTAAATGTCTAGACGGATATCTTTTAGAATGATGATGGTGACGAGTATATGAATTTCTCTCTTCTCATTTTCTTGCAAAAGATCAACATAAACTATTATTATTTTATACTCTTTATGTCCTTCTTTACTTAACACTTAATCAAAAAATATAGTCGTCACTTAACAATCTCAATACATGATTAATAATTACAATTATCTTAAAAGGTCCAACACGTACTAATTAATGATTTTATTTTACTAATTCATAACAAAATTCATTTTGCATCAGTATAAATTATTCTTCATTACATTAATTGCACCTAAATCTTCACAAAAATATGTTTCCAACACAAAGTCCAATGTTTCATACAATGGAGACTGCGCTTACGTTAGGAAATTCTTTACTGTGGAACCTTCCAATCGAGTTAAGTAATTGCATGAATCTGTGAAGGATGATCATATCTTACAACCCAGCAACAAAGACGCCCTCCGACTACATCCGCCTTGTGATTTCTCGCTGTAATCCAACAATAACTCTCCGACCTCCAAACATTGATGAGCTAATTTTTCTTCGGACTCTTTTACCTTTGATTCTTAAATGGGTATCATGTCCGCTTTAACTTAGTCTCTCCTCTATGGCCACACATGGATCCATCAGCTCAATGCTACTCAGCTTGCCCGGCAATGTATATATCCAAAACCAGAGTTATTGAATACACTATCAGCCAGGAACTGTTAAAGATTATCTTCTGTATAAGCAAGGCGCACTAGGTTGCTTGGCGATATTCTTATTTATATGCTCTTGCTGCAGATTTTGCCTTGTAGAAGATCAGATAGTTATTCATTGCTGTGAGTGTTATTAGTGTGAAGGCGATGATGAGTTGTGGGCTTCACTTCTTTACGTCGCGTCTCCCAGGGTACTGACAAAACCCGAAAGTCGATGAATTTCCATTTCAATGCGTGCCCAAGAGTCTTGCATGCTCCACAAGCTCAGTGGTAATCGGAACGTATTGAAGCTCCTCGGACCTACAGCCACAAGACTCGATCAACCTCTTTTGCCTTGTAGCTTGGAGATCAAATCCATCTTCATTATTATTGCTTAGTAATTATTGTGTGTGATATCACATGTAGGCTTGACTTCTTTCAGTCTTCCAATTACTTACAAAACACTTGTGTTTTCATTAATCTTTCTTTGCATTCAAGTTCTCGTGATCCTTGTGTGTCTCTTCCCCCCACATGTTACGCCTCGCCATTGACATAATTGAAGACATGAATGAACTCTCAGAAAACTCCCATCCCTTGGAGTGCCACAACTAATAAACTCGACTTTGACTAATATATTACCAAGTGCATACACATTGAAATAAATTGTAAAATAGGTCGAAATTTGTCGTGTTTATCATTTTATAATTTTTTTTTATAAATTTTTCGTTCACATTGAAACACACATCTGATATAACATCTACAAACAGTTAAAAATTAATTTAAATAATTAATTGTAAACAGTTAAAAACCTTCATTTTTACTTTTAAAGCGCCATATCAAAGTAATATTATTTAATTAAAAATCTTACACTATATACAACGTTTCTAAGTAAAAACGTCATATGTAGTCCGGTACAACAATTATATATAGAACTTTTAACCTAAAAGCACAACATGTATTTTGTTCATACTATAGATGACGCTTTAAGTTAAAAACGTCGTGTATTATATCAAGAGACTATATACGACGGTTTTAAGTTAAATGCATCGTATATTGTCTAACCACAAACCACTTCATGAAATTAAAGCGGTTCATTATAAGAAGATGAAAAACGATCTCCCACAGTGAGATAAACCATTTCGAAACCTGACCCAAAACTTATTTTAGAGATTTAATGGGATGCTCTAGTATCATACTTCATGTGGACCACGTTGAAAGATAAACTTAATTTGGATCTTAGTATTGGGTTCCTAATTGGGTTTGAGTTAATTGGGCTTGTAAACGAGTTTTATTTGACTTTGTAGTAGATTGAAGTTGCTTAGGAAGTTTTAAAATAGTTGAGAAGATGATAAGTGGTAAATGGTAGTTGGAGGTTGTAGAAAATGTTAGACCCCTACCCATGAGTAGTTTAAATAGGAGTCGTGTTATCACTTATAAACCATCCTATTCTCAAATAGAATCACCTCTTCCAAAATTATGTCCAAGTTCTCTCTTCCATGATTCAAGTCTTTTCCAATAAAGTAGTGAATCACAAGATTCTTTCAAAAATGGAGAGTAGAGGAATGGTCCCCTTTCAAGTTCCGGCCCTATACAAATCTAACTATGACAATTGGAATATAAAGAAGAAGGCACAACTAGGAGCTTAAGATGTGTGATATATCGTGGAGGAATGCTTTGTTGAGCACGAAAAGGAGAATTCCTAATGAAAGTTCAAAAAAGAGGCGTTGAACGAGTCAAGATGGAGGGATAAGAAATGATACATGGGAGCTTGTCACACTTAATGAAAACTAAGATAATATTACACTCTTATGACTCTTTGGAGATTGCGAATCATTAAACTATCAAGAAGCGGTTGAAAGTAAGAGGACTAGAGAAGCGATGGAGGAAGAAATGAAGGCAATCACAAAGAATGATACTTGGGAGCTTGTCACACTTTTTGTTGGAAAAAAACAATTGGAATTAAATCGGTCCACAAAATAAAAAGAAATACAAAAGGCGAAGTGGAGCACAACAAAGTAAGATTGGTGGGGAAAGACTACAATCAAAGACAAGGCATCGACTATGATGAGGTATTTACACTTGTCGCTCGTATCAAAATCATTAGACTCATAATTTCATTGGCCGCCCAAATTGCTTGGAAGATCTATAAAATGGATGTGAAGTCCGCTTTCTTAAACGGATTTCAATTATTTTTTGGTCTCGGACCTGGTTTGTTTTCCAATCTAACCTTTTCGTATTTCGGAACGATACAAATAGGATAGATTTTTGTATTTCCAAACTATTACATATCCACCTGTCCGTTTTTACCCAGTCTGACTGCCTAGTAAGATTTTCGTGTTTCTCTTTCATTCCTCTTTCATTCTTCTCCTCACCTCATTTTTCTCCACCCAAGCGGCGATTTGTAGCACCACAATCTCCATAAAAATGATTCGTGCAGAGGTGAAGTGTAGTCAAAGAAGTAAGGTTTCTCAGAAAATTAGGCATCTCTCCCACCAAGTTGTTTTCATCCACAAGTAACACAGTAAGCTTCAAAAGAGAGCCCAAGTGAAATGGGATCGGTCCACTAAATCTATTGTTAGATATGATTATAATTTTGAGATTTGAACAGTTACTTAACTCAACTGGATTTCGGCCTTTAAAAGAATTTTCAGCAAGATTTATATACCGAAGCCTCCGTAATTGGCCTATTTCTTTAGCTACTTGGCCATGCTATTTCTTTAGCTACTTGGCCATGCAACGATAAGGTATTGAGGTCTAGCACTCCCGTCCGGTGGAGTGCCGCCGCTAAGAAACCCATCTCTCAAAGCCACTAAAGCCGTTCTGTCCTGGTCGTTATTACTCTCTTTGGGAGAACTGGAAGAAGTTGAGAATGAAACTAAAATAACTGACAAGATGAAGAAAAGACGCATGTCACAATATAGTGATATCATGTTGTACCTAATACACATTGATCAATTAATCTGCTCAATGTACCTTACTATCTATGGCTTGCCCAATAGTATAGCCAAAAACGATAGATAATAAATTACATGGTAAGAGAACAATGTAGGTCATCTTTTGTATATGTCATAATACTGCGTTAGAGAGCTTCTTATATATATAGGGGTAGTTCTATTGAGAACTCAATATTAGATGAGAACTGAGAACCAAATGCTGAACTTTGGATGATGAGATCTGATGGCTTTGAGGCATGGACAGGTGGCGAGTGTTGGGTATGGGAGAAGAAGATGTGGCATTTTGTAAGGGGGAAAATTGGGAAGAGGTGGTGAAAATTGTTTGTTGAAAAGTACACTGTTAGCCGAGAAAGCACATCGGTTACTGTGTGAGAGGAAAACACAAAATACGAATAGTCACACCGGCTATCTATTTCTCTCACCCTCATTTTGTAAAACCTTCACTCGAAGCCATTAAAGTCCATCACAAACCATCAAAATCCATTAAAATCAAAACCCAGCAAAACCAAGTGATACGAGAAGTACAACAACACCAGTCATCAGTGAAGAAGGTGAGCATTGTGTTGGGTGTTCAGTGATGAGTTTTGACCAGTGCAGGATGTTGGATGTTGGGTGTTTGGTGATGAGTTTTGACCGACGCAGGGTGTTGGGTGTTTGGTGATGGGTTTTGACCGATACAGGGTGATGGGTTTTATGTTGTTGGGTGTTGAGTTTTGGGTTTTGGATGTATGAATAGCGATTAAGTTGGGCGTTGGTTGTACAAATATCAATTTTTGATAATAGTACTTCGAAGCATGATGTTTGGGATTTTTGTTAATAGGACTTCGAATTGGGTGTTGCACTTTGTACGTTGTTTCTTGTTTGATTCCATGATGTTTTTCCTTGATGGGTTTTTGGTTTTGATAATAGGTTTTGAAGTTGTGTTTTGTGAATTGTGTTTTTTTTCAACCACATTGTTTTAGCAAGCAAGAAGACTAGTGATGTATCCCTTAACAAATTTTCTCAGAAAGGTAAAAATAGAAAATATTTTGCTTCAAGTGAACTTTGTGTTGTAGTGATATATGTTGTTGCTATGTGATATTTAACTTTGTAATAGTTATAAAAAGTACCCTTCAAATAATGTAACTTCTAAAGACAGCTCAAAGCACATGTACATATGTAAATCATTCTCCTTTAAATGCTAAAATACAGGAAAATTAATCTTTTAAATGTATTTTTGCATAAAAATCAAGTGATTCGGATGTTGTATTTGAGCGAATAGCGGTATCACAAAGTAAAAACAAAAAAACGTGTGTATTTTAATTAACGTTCATGGGATATTATGTTTCGTACTTTCTATGTTGTGCTTTTCCTCATTCAGTTGAAATTGGTAGATGTTATGTTCTGTGTAAACTATAATATTTTTTGACTGGATCTTTGTGCTTTTCGTTGTTTAAAATGTTGTTATTTGTGTACTTGGCATATAATTTATGTTTTGTTCTGTTCTTTATACATTGTGTTTTGTTAATACTCTGTGTGTCGTTTAAAATATTGTGCTTTTCTTAAGTGTTATTTGTGTTTATTTTGAAGTCAGTGTGTTGTATTTTGTTTATCTGTGTGTTGTACTTTGTTGTAAATTCATGTGTTTTTTGTGGGTTTTTTTGTGTGTAGTTGATCGAATAGCGGTATCACAAAGTAAAACAAAAAATGTGTATTTAAATTAGAGGTCCATGGGATATTGTGTTTCATACTTTGTGTGTTATGTTATTCAGTTGAAATTGCTAAATGTTGTGTTATATGTAAACTCTTAAATTGATCTTTGTGCTTTGTTCTTGTGTTTTCTGTTATTGGAATGCTCTGATGTTCTTTGTGTTTGTGCTTTATACTTTTTGTCATTTGTGTTTGATCACAAAGGTGTAATTACTTCCATAGGATATTGTGTTTCATGCTTTGTGTGTTGTGATATTCCTCATTCAGTTGAAATTGCTAGTTGTTGTGTTCTGGGTAAATTTTGATGTTCTTGAATTGATCTTTGTGCTTTCCGTTATTTAAAATGTTGTTCTTTTTGTACTTGACATATAACTTATGTTGTGTTTTGTTTTTTGTACGTTGTGCTTTGTTTTTTGTACGTTGTGCTTTGGTAATACTCTGATATTCATTGTACGTTGTTTAAAACATAAAGTCAAACAAGTCATGGCAAACTGCGTCAACTAAAGTCAGCGAATACTATACACAACAAAAAAAAGAGTGGGAACTAAGTCAAACAAGCCAAAGGAGGGTCTCAGTAGAACTGCAACAAAACAACAAACAAAACAAAACAAAACAAAATTGACGACTCGGATTCAAACTTCATGACTCAACCAATTGCTGAATTGAAAAAGAGAAGGCCACCAATATGTTCACATCCAATAAGTTACAAAAAAGCATGGAAAGAGCAAGCAACCATAGAGGAACCCACTACAGATAATACAGGTGGAACACTATGTATAAAAACTACACCCAAGACACTAATGGATGTGATGAGGGATATCAGTAAGAGTCCTGCAAAAATCCAGGCAGTGAGAGCAATAAGCTTTGGTCAAGTTCTTCATTTCTCTGTGGATGAGCTGCCACTAAAATTGGCCTTCTAGTTAGTGAATAATTTTGATCAAAAAAACTGTGAACTGAGCTTGGCTGATGGACGGATAAAAGTGATAAAAGATGAAGTGCACATGGTATGCATACCAAAAATGATGATTTATTAAGAAAATTTTGTAGTGAAACAAATTTAACATTCGTTTTGTTATTTAAGGGGACTGTATGCAAAACATGTCAGAGATGCCCAAGAAAAAAGACCATATCGCACACCATGCATCTCATGGCTGAACGGAGCAGAGCTTATGGAAATATAGAGATCAAAATAGCCTCATCACAAACACACTACAAAAGAAAGGGTTCGTGCTTCCCTAGTTTATGTTATGTGTTTGCACTTTCTTTTTTATTATCTTTAATACCTTATGTGTTGTTTTATGTATTTTATGTCATATTACTTCATGTCTTATGTTTATTTGGTGATTTCATGTTTCTTCACATGTTGTGTTATAGGTTAGCAAAAAGGAGGTGCATAGCAGGGGAGCTTGTCCATATAAGGTACAGCAGGTCACCCAAGACAGTGAGGAAACACTTGCAACTATGATGACAAGAGCAAATGCGCTGGATGATGTTAACTTGAAAGACAAATTAACTACCTCTGCTGACCTAATGGCTAAAGATAAAGCAGTAAGCTGGGTGATGATATGGTTGATTCCTCATGGGATGCAGATGATGAACCACTGGTTAGTTGCACTTTAATCTTCAACTATTATAATTTATTTTGTAATTTTGTATTGTGTGTAACGTGTTTTGTATTAGCTGTTGTGTATTTATTTGTTATAAAACAGCTATTTCTTGTGCTTTCGAATTTCTTCGTGTTATGTTATGAAGTTTGTGTTATGTTATTATTGTGCTTACTGTTGATATATGTGTTTTGTGTTTTATTTTTTGTATTTTGTGTGCTTTTTGTTAATTGTTATATGCTTTTGACAAACGCAACTGTATATTTTCATGTCCACAGTGTGGACAAAAACAGAGACACTAGACACCAGAAAATGTTCGGGATCAGGATCCAGAAAAAAATGTAACAATATAACATGACTAATACTTTTTTGATATTAATGTAAACTAAATTGTTATAACATGTCATTTTCTTTTTATTTATAGGATGAACTTACTTCCAGAGGTGGTACTGTCTAAAGAACTGCAGAACTTCTTATTCCAGCCAACAAAGAATAGGCTACTGCGTATGCATTTGCTATCCATGCATTTTCTGAATGTGATGAGCTACTGAACATCATGTACATAAAAAGACAGCTATCTTCACATTGGTCAATGCTAACTCTAGCGAATTGACAAATATCAAGAGATAGTTGCACCTCTTAAGAAAAGAGGCTTAGAGCTAACAACTACCTACATTCAAGATTTATCATCAATGGTAACTGATAGTTAAATTAATAAAAAAATATTATTACCTCGCTTCAATATAATAAAAAAAATACTATTACCACGCTTCAATAATAGATGACTGCTTACCACGTTTAGTAAGATAAAGTGTGGTAAAAGGTGTCAAAATCAATTACTAAAATCAATTATTTACCACACTAGCTTGTTATTTTAGAAGGGTGGTAATAGTTCATTTATTACCATCTTTCTAAATAAAGAGGGTAGTAATAGGTTCACTTACCACCCTTCTAAAAGGTGTCACATACCACACTATCTCATTTTTAAATGCACATGTACCACCTATTACCGCGCTTTATGTAGGAAGCGTGATAATAACTATGTCATTTAAATTGAATATTCTTATTTTATACTATTTACCACGCTACATAATAGAAAGCGTAGAAATAGGTATATCATTCAAATTAAATATTTTTATTTATCTTATTCACCACCCTTCTTAGTAAGACACATGATAATAAGATAAAATGTTAAAATTAAAATCTGTGCTAGTAGAGATGTCTCTTCCCCTAACAATAATGATTAAAAATATTCATACAATATATAAAAATCACTCTGAATGACGGAATAAAAATTATCTCTGTAATACATGCTTCGTTCACGCAAATCATTTGAGCTAGAAATCAAACCCATGCCTGATTATGTGATTCCAGATCTTCATTTGGCCCTGGCCGATGATCGAGTTACCCACGCACTACTTAACTGTACCAAGAAATCTCTAGTTAAATATATATGATGCTGATGAAAACTATATTTAACAATACACGAAGTATAAATTTATAAGAAGAGTCTAAAACCTTCAAAAGTAGAGCTCAAAAGGAGTTCAAAAGAGAGTCCACAAAATATGAAGAGTCCAAATGAGGTGAAGACCAAGAGGAGTGTGCACATTACAGAGAGACTAATATATAAAAGAATATGTTAAAAAATATTCTTAAAATTTTTCAGAGTCATCATTCATATATTTGATAACATTTATCTCCGCAATTCATTTAGTTTGTAACTAGTATCAATACTATCATGTACAATCATTTGTAATCATTCAAGAATCAAAGTGTAAGCATCTGTTAAATAGTGAAAGTTTGCTATAATACTCTATTCCAATAATTCTCTCCATTTTTCAATTCTCTTCTCCTAATAATTGGTATCAAGAGTTAGACGATCTAAAGGTAGGTGAAGCGTGGGAGCATCTTTAAAGAAGTTAGCAAATAACTTATTGAAGCGTACACTCTTTTCCTTTACATTGTAATGACGGATATTGATGTTTTGCTGGGATGATGGAGGATTAAAAGAATATAGTTGCTGAGATTGGGAAATATGCATGAAGTTATATCTTAAGAATCAAAATTTATACAATATAGTGAATCAAAAACATCTCCACAGATAAGAGTTTTCTCACTCGTAATAACGATGTGGATACCCCAAAAGCTAGAAACATGAGACATTTTTTCCACACTTTTTTCAAGATGGAATGTCCCACACTAATGGGAGCAAATTATTCGGTCTATTTTATACCTAACTGACCTGATTCTTGATCGTTTTAGAGTATTATTAAATGGTTTTAGTTGATTTTCATATTATAGAGCAAATTTGTGGCTTAACGAGAAAACATTCTAAAATACAAGTTTTTAAAGCAAAAGACGAAGGAAATCAGATTAACTATTCGAAGTTACTGGCTGATGAAGCGGGCATATGTGTGCTAGGACTACAGGCACACGTGCGGTAATGTGACAAAGGGAAGACACATGGCGTGATAAAGATAAGAGCAAAATACGCTGATTGCGCGCATGGTCATGTGCGCGATAATTGGTTGAATAGCGCGCGACGCGCAAGTATGTTTTCTAAACTCGGGTCAGCAGAATTGTGCAACTTTTGAGATTAATATCTTTCATACCAGACATCTGTTTTGAGTGGCTCAAATTGTTACAAAAAGTGAAAACAGATATCTAAAATTTCCGAAGAAATGTCAAAATCTAACTATCGACGGATCTATGCTAGAAGAGACAACAAAGTTGGTGGAAAACATTGTCTTAATTCAGCTATAGATTTCATAGTTTCCGATTTTGATAATTATCAAGTATGAATCCAAAAGCTTCCCAAAGATATTCATCATAGATAGTTATCAAATTCGTCCAAATTATAATTACTAAAGATGGTGACACTCATGGATATGTAAGGAGGTCTTTTCCTCTTCATTCCAGTGTAGTAATACCTATCACCAAGCATAAATTAGGGCTATATAAGAAGGTCTTAGCGTGTGTTGAGTGCTACCGGCAACCAAGCACAAAATTTTCTTAGAGTTCTTACCCACATCCGTCAGTGGAGAATCGCAAAGATGAAGGAATTAACTAATATGGTTTGCAAGGATCATTCCTACCTATCTTATTATGTATATTCCAATGGTCCTGCGTGGCTAAGTTCCTTTGTGTAGTTCAAGTGCGATGACTTGTGAATTGTTTTTGTGAAGTTATTGTTCTTAAAAAGTATATGTTTTTATTATATATTTATTGAGTTTCATCTTATGAATGTTGTTTGATAGCATAGTCTGACAACCTATAGACTATGCCACCTTACAATTATTCTATCATTGATGTAACTATTAAGGTTGGGGCCAATACCAGTTAATTGAGTGACAATATACATATGTCGTGTGTGTTTATATGGTAAAAATATTATGAATTGTCTAGGGCTTGCTTATCTTGACTAAACTTCCTATCATTGCTTGTTAATGCGGATATCTTTCTTCTATGATTATGTCTCGCATGATTGTCATTTATAATTTATATCATTGGCTAAAGGGTATCATAACATTATGATAGGGTAATTATTTACTTCCTGTCATACTATCATAATGAATAAGAACATACATTTTGATGAGTTTGATTCATTACATGACTTTCATCTTTTGTATTAATGATACACAAAATAACAAGTCAGTCACCTGAGCTTCACGTCAATTCATTTAATTCTTTTCTCACTAAAAAACAAGTTTTGCGGCAAAAAAAACTGGCCGCTACTTGCGGCCAGTTTCTAGCCACCTTTCGATAAATTATCTACTAGATTTGGATCCACGCCTCATCTTGTGATCCAAACTCCTGGATAAAAATAACAGTTAATGATTCTGTATCATGGATCCACGCCTCATCTTGTGATCCACTCCTGGATGCTCTCCTTGATCTTCTGAGGCGCCGCTCCGGCACCCCGTGCCCTCAAGTCTCCACCTGGCCTGGAAGGCCTCGCGTCCGGCCCTTACGAAAGGCCCCGTGCTTTCGGGACTTGGTATTGGTCCTCCGAGCTGCCATAGCCCCACGCCTTTAGGATCCAGGTCTGGCCCTGCCGAGCCGCCAAGGACCTGCCTGGATCCTCGTCTCGGCCCTTTAAGCCAACTTGATCCATTTGATTCGAAATCCTCGCCCTCCTTCGCTGCTATGCCGCGCCTTTAGATCCCGCCTTGCCCCCTTCGAGCGGTCAAGACCCGACTAATTTATCCGGATTAGTCCTCCAACTTATCCGGATCAAGTTCAAACAAATTCATATTTTTCTAACTGAGCCCCTAATTATCTAAATTGATCAAGTTGAATCTAATCCAACTTTAAAATCGTTACAGTAACCAAGATGATGACTTAGCGGTTGATAAATAGTAACTCGGTAAGTCGGGGTTAAATATGTTTACCACAAAATCAAACATGCATCCTGAAAAAATAATCTAATTAGTAATAACTAATAAGTAATCTAGTTTTATCAGTAAAACTAAAATAGACTTTATGTCCAGATTTAATTTTCTTAGCATCAATCCCCAAGCATGAGGATATAATCCAACGTTAAGGTCATTATAGTAATCAAGATGATGACTTAGTGGTTGATAAATAGTAACTCGACTTAAATATGTTTTCCACAAAATTAATCTAATATGTTTTCCATAAGATGATGACTTACTGGTTGATAAATAGTAATTCGGTCGGGGTTAAATATGTTTTCCACAAAAGTAATCTAATATGTTTTCCATAAGATGATGACCTAGCATCATCCCCAAGTATAAGGGTCTATTCCAAAAGTCAAAATTTTGGAAAGAAATTGGAGGATTCGATATAATTGTACTTGTTCTTGAGTTTTTGTACGGAGGAAATGAAATGATTTGAAAGGACCAAATCCCTCCAAACTCTACATTTTCAAATCCTTCTAATCAGAAAGGATTCAAGATCGAATTACATATTTATCATTATATTTCATAAATGTTAAATTATTAGAAGAATATTTAAGTAAATCAACATTAATTTATAATCTACTCCTTATTCCTCTCTCTACTATTGAAAAATTCCTTACACACTTATTTTCTCATTTTTCTCAGTTATCATCCCCTCTCTATTCTTCTCTTTTCCTTTTTTCCTTTTTAACTCCTTCCAATTACTCTCTCTCCATTAGATTTAAAAACTCAGTATCATAGAATTGCTATCACCTAAATACTTCACCAGGGTGATGTTACAGATGCCATAATGCCCACGTCACCTTATTAAAGCAAACGAGTTGGCACAATCTTATAAACTACATCGATCATTTATATCACTCCAATTCAAAGAACCCTAGCTAGCATGGGAAGATATGCAGAACAGGGTCATGACATCACACAACAATTAATGAAATGAAAACGATAAATAATTTAAATGATTAGGATCGGAATATTTGTCAAAGTTACCTGAACAGCAGCAGCTCATCACCTTGACCTGAAGAAGTAAAATTGCTCCTCGTTTCTTTCATTCTTTCTCGGATGGTTCAGTGTATCGTAAAGCTAGGATGATGATAATGACGCTTATATACATGACCCACACAAACAAGTTAAGCACTGCCATGTCGAGCCGCGCAGAAATAGCAGCGGTGAAGGCGAAACTTCCAGCCAGGAATGCAGCCTGGCGTAAAACTGCACCAAGCACTGGGAATCTGGTCCCACTCTCTTTGGAGAGAAAGATCATGAAAATGGCCAGTGCGATGGCCACAGGAAGAACGCCATGACTCGATGTTACCTCGGGGGCAACGTAGAGTGCCACTGCTGCGGCGTAGCCGGATGCCATGAATCCATATAGATCATGGTTATCTGCTGAGCCTCTGGGTTTTCTGCCCAACAGCAGCTTCAGCAATAAAGTCTTATATTTGCTCTGCGAGTTGATGACATCAGAGCTCCCTGTCTGCTTTTCCACCACCACTTGGATAGTTGTATCACGCTTGTCCGCTGAGGCATCATAATCAAGCTCCTCCTTAACAGACG
This sequence comes from Kalanchoe fedtschenkoi, assembly GCA_002312845.1. Lineage (NCBI taxonomy): Eukaryota > Viridiplantae > Streptophyta > Magnoliopsida > Saxifragales > Crassulaceae > Kalanchoe > Kalanchoe fedtschenkoi. Next base: position 16,443 of record NQLW01001251.1, on the reverse strand, counting down.
CTAAGAAGTCAGCGCCATTTTCATCATGATATTTGGTTATTATGGGGACCGGAATCAGAATTATTATCTCACGTGTTCCAGCCTTGGCGGGATGGTGTGATGATTCGCTCTCGGGGTGGATGCCATCAGAGCTCACCGCATAATATTTATAGGCCCCCGCATGGATAGTTGGATCATGCGGATCAGCTGAGTCACCATTATCAAGCTGCTTTTTACCAGACTTCTTAAAGAGATCAGATTCTCGTGCAGGCCTAATGAGATCACATGGCGGCTTTCTAAGCTTGGAACTGCCATCAGATCTCAACTCCACGGAGTCAAACGCAGAAGGGGATAGACAATAATACTCCCGCAAGAATAATGATCTCTCGGGCCTCGATTCATCCATGGGGTCAAGCTCCAAAGGAGCTTGGGCAGCAATAGCCACCCCCCTTTCTATTATTTTCCTTAATCTGTCATCAAAGCTTACCGCCGTATCAGACTCCGGGATCTCTGTATTCTCCATATCCGCTGCAGAAAATTTTTCCGCTCCCAACACACCTTTAACAATTGGGGGTGCAAGTAGAGGCAGTCTTGTATATATTACAGTAGTCTCCGAAGGCTAATTCCTCACTATGAATAATGCAAGGTAACCAATTTTTATTCTAACACAATTATTAAATATATTTATTTTTAAGAAATACAAGTAATTCGACTATATTTTTAAACTGTCAAATAGTGACACCAGGTTGACAAGTTCTTTGTTGGTTGACAAAATTATGCGTGTAAACAGAGAATACTGTAGGGAATTTTATACCGTATACATGATTTGTATGTAATAATAATGCGTGTATTTATTTAACAAATAAAAATTACTTGAAGCATTCAACTATTTGACATCATCTCTTCCAAAAATAAAAAAATAAAAAAAATCCTGATCCAGCTAGTGGGAGATTTAAAATAATTCAGTGAACAGTAGAAGAAAAGAGGTTTTTGTATAAAATACAATATAGCACATTAATGACTTTAAATAAATTGCACCCATTAACAGAGGTTACCAGGAGCCTATACGAATACGAGTGTTCACATTAAAGACTTTAGTTAAAATTAATTCTCAGTAGGTTGTGCGGTAACAAAATGAAGCGTAAATGGAAACGTGATTAAAATTAAAATTTGTACTAGTGTGACACATTTTTACGGTTTAAAGAGTTTGGAGATCATGCTTCCTTTTGTTGATTATCGACATACGATAGAAGAATTCATTATCGGCAATGAGATTATTCTAATTATATCGAGGGGAGGCTGGTTCCGATTTGAATATTGACGATTCACATATGGTTAAAGAATAGATCAAAGCGAGGATATTTGGATACATGCATGTATACTTGTTATATTATATTAAATTATATTTTATGAATTTTCATAATTTCATATATGTTGTCATGTTGTTTAATATTTTTGATTAACCAATTATTAAATTAAAATAATGATATATTTACGAATTCAAATTGAATTTAAAAATTTAAATTCAATTCAATTTGTATCAATAGTGAATTGAACCCGAGACATTCAAGAAGTTTATTTGACACAACCTGTTGCATCTGAGTTATTGGAGCTATTCTACTATTTTTGAACAGGTGATATAAGTGTTTTAGTATATACGACACTTTTAATTGAAAAACGTCGTATAAACTTTGCACATCACTATATAAACCATTTTTAAGTTGAAAATACTCGTATATAGTGATGTGCAGAACTTATACGTGGTTTTAAGTGAAAATCACAATACAAATGCCATATAGACACAACCCATGGCCATACCCTCCTCAGTCCTCTTCCTCTCCAAATCACCAAAACCTGGCAATCGCTCCACCAAACATACAACCCATGGCCTCCTCAACCGGTCAATCCTTATCATCGATCCAATCAACAGATACAAATATTTTTGGTGTGGGAGCCGGAGCGGATTTCGGCGATAGGGAGGGCGACTGATGATCGATTTGAAGAAATTAATTAATCAAAACGCGATTTTATGTACAGAATGATTGATTCATGTTTATTCAAAATTTATCCGCAACTTAAGTATGTGTTCACAACTGATCCAACTTCTCTATATTTATGATAGGACACTCGCAGGCTCCTGAAAACCTCTATCAATAAGGTGTAATTTATTTGTAAATCTTTGGCGTGCTTTATAGTATTTCTATACAAAATATTTTTCTTTTGATTGTTCACTTAATAATTTAAAATCTCCACTTGATGGATGAGGATTTTTTTAGGAGATTATCTTAAATAGGAGTAGCTCAACTCAAGTACAAGTAATTTTATTTGTTGATAAATACACGTATTATTGTTGATAAAAAAACCTCTACTATTCTCTGTATGCACAAATAAAAAATTTGTCAACCCACACAGAACTTGTCATCCCATAAAAATTTCAACTACAAATTTAAATTTGATATTTAAATTTATAACTAAAATCAGTAATATGAATTATAAATACACAAAAGTCTTAGTTCGTTTCTTCTAATTTATTTTTTATTGATAAAATGAATACAGTGAGATAGGTATTCTGGCTGATTAAAAAAAATGCACTGCAATCAAAATTACCAATTTTAAAAAAATAATAATAATTTCAATTTGGAGTCGTATCATAATTAATTAGCCCAGCGTTTGATATCCGGGATTAAAAGTATGATAAGATAATTAATAATGAGTAATGTGTTTGGTTAGAAACAGGATAAGTATAAATAATCCCAAAAGATAGATTTTAATTTAAAACCCAAAATTATTTATTCCATCAAAATAGATGGTATTATTTATTCTGTTGTTATTAATGCACACACTGCTACTTAACTTGCCCTTAATTTATATTTCCATTAGATTCTTGCTCATTCGACTATTCACATGATTATTTTAAATATTTCTGGATGAGCTTATTATATTTTTCTTTTTTGAAGAGATGATGTCAAATAGTTGAATGGTTCAAGTAATTTTTATTTGTTAAATAAATACATGCATTATTACTTGTTGGCGGTATAAAATTCTCTCCGGTATTCTCTGTTTTACAGGCATTAAAATTTGTCAACCAACAAAGAACTTGTCAACCTGGTGTCACTATTTGACAGTTTAAAAATATAGTCGAATTACTTGTGTTTCTTAAAAATAAATATATTTAATAATTGTGTTAGAATAAAAATTGGTTATCTTGCACTATATTCATACTAGGGACAGCATTTGAATTAGCCTTCGGAGACTGCTGAATATATACAAGACTGCATCTACTTGCACCCCCCAATTGTTAAAGGTATGCTGTTGGGAGCGGAAAAGTTTTCTGCAGCGGATATGGAGAATTCAGGGATCCCCAGGTTTGATGATGCGGTAAGCTTGGATGACTTTATTATAAGGAAAATGGATAGGGTGAGTATGGCTATTTTCGTAGCTCCTTTGGAGCTTGAACTCATGGATGCATTGAGGCTCGAGAGATCATTATTCTTGCGGGAGTATAGTCTATCCCCTTCTGCGTTTGACTCCATGGAGTTGAGATCTGATGGCAGTTCCAAGCTTAGAAAGCCTCCATGTGATCTCATTAGGCCTGCTCCAGAATCTGATCTCTTTAAGAAGTTTGGTAAAAAGCAGCTTGAGAATGGTGGCTCAGCTGATCCGCATGATCCAACTATCCAAGCGGGGGCCTATAAATATGATGCGGTGAGCTCTGGTGGCATCAACTCGCAGAGCAAATATAAGACTTCATGGCTGAAGGTGCTGTTGGGCAGAAAACCCATAGGCTCAGCAGATAACCATGATCTACATGGATTCATGGCAGACGGCTGCGCCATGAATTGGAAAAAGCAGCTTCATAATGGTGGCTCAGCAGATACTCATGATACACAGGGCATCGGCTCCATGAGCAAAGTGCCATACCATGTATTGGAAAAAGCTGCAAAATCTGATTTATTGGAGCAGCTGATTAGAAGACGGGATGAAGATGGTGGCCCGGATCCCAAAATGCGCAGAAAAATGGAGGAGGTGAGTGATAAAAAGCGATCAGTTGATCCAAATTTAGTCATGGCATTCTGCTTGGCGGCTGCCATAGGACTCCTACTTATCCCCAAAAAAACCAGGTCAGGCAGTCCGTTACAGTACGACCTCCTATCCGTTGCAGTGGCACTCAATTTCAGCATCGTTATCGTCACCATTGAGACCTCGACCAGATTCCCGGCGGCTAGTCAGGCTCTAAACGTGGTTGGAACCTTGCTTGCGACAATGACTGCTATCGCCATGGCTCTTTGCTTTCCCCTCAGCATCGAACTCTGCTGTGTTTTGCTGTTTCTCATTTTTATCTTATCCATGCCCGGCAGTGTATCTGCTTAATTGTCAACGGTGGATAATACCCACCGGGGAGGAGTCCCCCCTCCAATCCTACGCCTTCCAGAAAACCAGCTACTGTTCTGTTCAGGCGACTATGTACGTACCTGAGTTTCCAGGTCACACATGCCTGCCTTAATAATAAGCGTCAGCTTTCTTTCAATCATCATGAAGTTTGTAAAATGTACTGTTTGTTGTATGTGTGTATGCGTCGAAGTGATCATTTCACGAGCCCTGCTCGAGCTTTTCTTAATTACTGATTATACTTTGCAATATCATCTTTGCTATTAAACTTTCCTCTCTTTTTGTTCTCTACTTTCTCGTGTACCTGCTGGTATGTTGCACTTCAAAAATTCAAAGCACAAACTCAAAATAAAAAGTACAAAACACACATCCAGATTTGAATTTATAAAAACACAACATCACACGTCAAAATTCAAAAAATGCAACAAAACACATCACACACCAAAAAAATACAAAACAATATACGAGTCAGCTGCATATGATCTATTGTGCTTTTTAGGATTTTTGGGTTTTGATGGTTGATTGCAAAGTTTTAAATTACTCGCATGTTATGTTTTATGTTATCGGTTGTGTTTTTTTAGGATTTTAGGCTTTTGATGGTTGATGTTGTGTTTGTGATCTTGTGTTTATGGGTTCATGGTTTTCAAATATGCGTTTCAAGTTTTCATATTCATATTTTGTGATGTTATGTTTCAAATATGGGTTTTTTCTTTTTGAAATATATTTTTTTGTTCTGCATTTATGATTTTTTTCGATTTAGAATTTATGCATTTTGTGTTTCAGATCTAGTTTTTCTGGATTTGTTTGCAAAGTTTTAGATTACAAAGCACAATACGAAAATGACAAAGTATAAAGTAAAAAACACAAAACACAGAGTGCAAAATGTTAAATCTGAACTTTAAACCGTAAACATTATCACAAAGTATAAGACTCGGAACCCTAAACATAAGCCGAAAACAGAAAGTACATATGCAACGCACAAGACATAAAGCACAAATGCAAAACACTAGCTAACAACATACAACATTAAATGCTTATCAATATTTTAAAAAAATACAAAAGCACAAGTACAAGACACAAAACATGAAACTAAATACGTAAAACCTAAAACACTAAACATAAGTAGAAAACAGAAATTATATACACAACAGAAATTAGAAACCGTAAAACCCCGAACACTAAACGTTGCCATTTCCTCCTTTTTCCCCGCCACCTGTCCACCTGTCACAGCCATCAAATTCTCCCATCCAACAGTTTCAAATCGATTCTCAGTTCTCACACAAAAGAGGGTTCCTAGTAGAACCGCCCCATATTGAGGCATAGCTTTGTGAGCATAGTTATGCTATTAATTTCTGAAAATTCGGACGTGACTCAAAACTTCTTCACAAAAACTTAATACACATCAATCTGTGTCTTGTGTTTTAGTTTTATTGTGAACAAAATTAAATTTGATTCCATGTAAATGGTGTTGGCCAAAGCCATGGATCTCTTCGCTTTAGTTTGTCAACTTCTCCGATGCAACTCACTCACGTTGTAAACTTTTCCATTTGGTTCCTATAAATAGCCGACTTGGTAATTTATTGATGCATATTTGTCTACCACAACACGTATAATAATATTGCCTCAAATTGTATGAAAATTTCCCTAAATAATTTATTTCACTTACGGAATATTTAAATACAATTCCCTTGGGCAATCTACTTTCTTTACATTAACTTTTTATTTTTTGAGCAAAGTATAAAAGTAATATATGTACTGTCATATGTGTCTGAAAATTTTAATTCTTCATTTTTAATTAAAGTGATAACTTAGTTAAGTCCCCAAGACTAATTTAAAGTGACTGTCGTCCAGTTGACATTTTAATTGTTCCTGCTCACATCAAAAATCATGTATGGAATTGAATAAAATGAGACCAAAATAATAAATTGAAGTAAATGTCAATTATTTATAGTTTTAAGTCACTTTAAGACTTAAAACCATTTCAAATGTAATAGATTGGAGTAAAATGAAACAAAAGTATAAAAAATTAAGGGATTAAGATATCAAATAACAATGTAATAAACAACCAAATCAATAATGTTTTGCATTCTTTCAAAATTCAACATTTAATAATATATTAACCCATGTTAAATAATTAAAATATTAACATTCAATTTTACACGTGTCAGCATATGATTTGAATCGTATTCTCAAACTACATATGTTTGCTAAGTCCTACCCTTCAGGTTTTAAATGATTGTTCACTTAAGTAGAAAATGGACCAATTAACACGGATTTGATTCCTCAAACTAACACGTAACAACCATAGGTTCAAACGCTCAATCACTAGACTGTCGGATTCCTCATGTCCACATCGAGATGTCGTCGTATTGCACTAAGTTTATGCGTTTAGTCGTAGTTTGATAGTTTCCTCCACGTCGTCTTCTGCAAGACAATCGAACCCAAGGAAAGAGAAGATGACAGCCATATTATTGATGTAAAATGAGTTTTGATTCCTAAGGCTACGTTTGGACTGGGGGTAATCAATCTCATTTTCTTTTATTTGATACTGATTGAAATTCATGGACAAGTGCTAAAACACTTTTCGTTTCGTTAAAATTTTCCATTTCATTTTCTTCTTAATTTTCCCTCTCTAATTTTCTAAATCAACAAAAAAATTTCATTTCCATTTCCCTTACATTTTCTCTAATCCAAACACAGCCTAAATGCTGTCAACTTCTCCAATCGTATTCACGTTGTCAACTTCTCCGCTTGGTTCCCCGAAATTGCCGAATGGTAATTTGTTGTATTTTTTTTTTGTCAACATGTACAAGAATCTATTTAATTACAACAATTTGTATAAAATGAAAAAATGGATGCTACGTGATTTTGTTAATAAAATGCGAGAATTTAGATTTAGCTTTATGCTGATTTTGTCAATGATGCTCCAATATTGACTTTGAGAGGTTCAACCGGCTGGAAATACTTAGAACAGTGGTGGATCTAGAAAAATAATTTATGTCGATACACGATGAATTTTCATATTTTGAAATCACTCATAAATAGGTATTCTCTTCTTACGCCATTCATAATATTTGTACTTCACCAATATTTGAACTATTCACAACATTCCTAGAATTGGATAGTTTTGAAGTTTTTTTTATAATATTTATATATCTAAAATGTATTTTTAAAAATTAACTACAGGAAGAATAAAAAAATTGTACAATCATCAACTCTTTTTAACAATTTAAACAAAAAATAGAATACGCGATCTTTTATAATACTCTTGTTGTCATCTTCTACATTAGGCTCCTCTTTTAAGAAATATTCATTGAACAAATCTGAAAATAGAATACTCGATCTTTTACAATATCATCTTACTATTCGCATAATTTTTTTATATAAATTTTTCATTCACATTGAAATAAATATTATATAATTCTCTGTAAACAGTTAAAAATTGATTTAAATAATTAATAATAGTTAAAATGTCTTTTTTAATCTTAAAGTGTCTAACAAAACAAATTTATTTAATTGAAAAAAATTATTGACTGTATACAGTGCTTATTAGTCATATAAAATTTGCTAGTACGTAAGTGATTCTCATATGTCACATGAAAAGAAATTTTCAATTAATCGGTGATTTGATTCCTAAAAATTGTCAACTTCTCGACTTGGTAATTTATTGATGCATATTTTTCTACCACAAAATCTATAATAATATATTTAATTACCTCAAATTGTCTATAATTTTCCCAATTTTACAAACAGAATATTAAAATACAACTTCCTTGATATCTTATGAAGGCAATCTACTTTCTTTTCATTGACTTTTTATTTTTTGAGCGAAGTATAAAAGTAATATATTTACTGTCATATGTGTCTGGAAATTTTAATACTTCATTTTTAATTAAAGTGATAACTTATTTTAAGTCCCCAAGACTAAATTGAAAGTGATTGTCCAGTTGACATTTGATTGTTCCTCAATGCAAAATCAACTTCTCCGCTTGGTTCCCCGAAATTGCGGAATTGGTAATTTGATGTATATTTTTTTTATCAACATATGTACAATAATCTATTTAATTGCTTCAATTTGTATAAAATGGAAAATGGATGGTACATGATTTTCTTAATTAATAAATTGTGAGAAATTGTATTCAGCTTTATGCTGATTTTTCAGATTACATTATAATATTCATGTTGTCATCTTCTACTACATCATGCTCCTCTTTAAAGACATTTCCATTCAAAAAAATCTGAATGTAGAATACGTGAAATTTTATCATGTCATTTTAGTATTCACATGAATTTTTTTTTTACAAAATTTTCACCCATATTAAAACAAAAATTATATAAATCTCAATAACCAGTTAAAATTTAATTTAAATAATTAATTATAATTTAAACAACATTTTTTAATCTTAAAGAGTAAATTTTTTTAATTGAAAAAACTATTGACTATATACGGGGCTTATTGGCTGTATAAAATTCGGCCTAATAACAATATACAACATTTCTAATTTAAAAATGTTGTATCAAAATATAATCGAGTAATAAGCCGCATATTCTTAAAGCACTGTATAACATCTTAAAAGATTATACGACACTTTTACTTAAAAATGTAATATATTGTCAATCCATGAACCGTTTCGTGCAAACGAATCAGTGTTATGTCAGAATGCTACAAATCACACTCCATCAATGTTTAGGGCTTTAGGTTGTGCTTGGTTTAGGAAAAATTTGATGGAAAGTGAGAAGGAAATGAAATCATTGAAAGATTTCATCTAATTGTACTCTTGATGTAAAGTTTTATGAAAAAAGTGGAGGAAAGCGTTATATCATATTTGTATCTTCAACCTCATCGAATACATTGAACTTGATAAAAGAAATTTGTCGGATATATTGAACTTGATTAAATACATTGAACTTGATAGAGAAGTGGTTATCCACTTAAATATATTGAATTTGATTTGATATTATTAGATTTGTAGATTAAGAGTTAGATTTGTAGATTGCATTACATAGAACTTTTATCGGATATATTGAACTTGATTAAATACATTGAACTTGATGTAATAGCATTCATGACATGAGTTATTGTCATGTTGTTTGAACTTTCAATGTGATTCAAGAAAGTCGTGTGAACCTCAATCTCATAAATAAGTTATTGAAATATGTTTGAAAACTTGAGTCAAAAGAGGGGTAAAGAATTTTATCATATAAATAAGTTGCGACTTGTTATCCATTATTGAGTCAAAAAAGGATAATAACCTCCATCAAGTAAATAACTTATTGACTTTTATTTTAGTCTTTTAGTCGAGGGAGTAAAGACCTACTCTTATATTTTAAATGGTATGCTTCTAAAGGGTGGTAGTCTATTTTGACGAGTAATTGATACTTCAAGTTGATAATAAGGGTGAGATAGAGACCTATTGAGTTTTAGGGCATACTTTCGAATAGTAATATTCTTTTGAGCATAATCGATGTGTAGAGTTGATATAAAAGTTGGAACCGAATCCTCCAAACATGGTACTCTAAATTGTCATATTTGATTGGAGCAAGATTGACACGTGGAATTAAGTCATTATAGTCAAATTGATGAGTATGCTGACAAATCGAGTATGGGAATATGCCACAAAGTTTGAAGGACTCTTCTTGACTTCAGAGTCATTTTCGTAATTATTAAGCATTGGACCTTCGAGAAGACGGGTGGCAAAGAAGAAAATGGATTGTGAATGTAGACTATAATACGAGTCTAACGTTATGTGGATCGCATAAATCGAATAATTGATTGCTCTGAAAAAGCTAGTATGTAAGGAAAGTGATAGTGAGTTTGGCCTTCCCGGAATAAGTATTCGAATGCGAGCTCTAAGTGAGTTCAAGTGATCTAACGAGTCTCAAAGATCTTCCTAATATGTTGACTTTATGAATGCTGTTTTAATGATGTCTGAGGCTAGATGTACACTGATCTCTTATCCTTTTTTAAGTGTCAAGTATTATAAATGATCGGTTGAATCTAATAAAATATGAGAATAGAAAAGAAACTCTAAGGCTGTGTTTGGTTAAAAGAAATTTTGGTGGAAAGGAAAATTTGAGGGAAAATTGAAAGGAAATGAAATTCTTGTAGGATTTCATCTAATTTTTCCTTGTTTAGTTTCATTAGAAAAATGTCAAGGAAAATTGTTTGGAATTCATTTCATTTTCCATGATCATGGAAAGTTTTATGGAAAAATATGTCAATAATATCAACATTTCATCACTTTATACATTGAATTTGTTTAAAAATTGATTATTTATTTGAGATACATTGAATTTAATTGGATTGATTTGTTAGAGATAAAAATTACATTTTCCATCAAATTTTCCACCTAATTTTCTTTCCCACCTATTTTTCATCTAAACCAAACAATGAATTTCACTAATTTTCCATCAAATTTTCTTTTCCTCCAAATTTTCCCTAAACCAAACACGCCTAAAAGAAGCAGAAAACAGAAATAAAAAAACAAAAGTAGACACAAACTATATTCAGTAACATTGAACAAGAAGTCTCCCCGAAACTCTCCCATGCCTCCTGGGATTAACTCTCACAGACTCAGCAGCATAATCTATCATACTTTTCTTTCAACCCCTTTACGCGATTAATGGCAGATTGAATGTCCATTCGATCTCTGGAGGATTCTGCTGCACATGATATCCCAACCTCAACAAAAGACACCAGCAATCTGTGGAACTCAAGTTTGATTTGTTCCGGATTATTCCTTTGTGCCAGAACGGCTTCACGTAATTCATTCAGCAAGCGTTGGTCAACCACCTCCTCTATGTCATCTGGTAGAGCTCTTGTCGTCGGTTGGGCTTCTTCCCGTGATCAGCTCGAGCAAGAGAACCCCGTAGCTGTATATATCTCCTTGCGGTGAAATTGCAGCTCCCATTCCATACTCTGTCAAGCATCAAATGTTTTATAAGTAGAAAATCAGGTTGTGTGTAGAGGAAGTCATAGAATAAAGTTTATGTACCAGGGGCGACGTAACCGATAGATCCTTTAAGAGCCGTTGACATGGATTCCCCTCCACTGAAATCTCCTCCAAGAAGGAGCTTAGCTAATCCAAAGTCACCAACATGAGCTACCAAAGATTATTCATGCTCCAAAATTGGTAGGATTATTTAATCCATTATTATTAATATCCGTACTGCTATCAAATGCGCCCTTAGTGCACGTTTGGTACTATTGAGAATGTATTATTAATACGAATTTCCAAATGTAAAATTTTTTTGTCAACACCCATGATCACTAGGTCAACACCTTGTTGATATTCTTTTGCTATTAATACATAAACTTAGCAGCAGCTGATTAAATTGTGAAATGAATATCTTCGTTGTCACATGTGTAATTTTAACCACACTCATGCTCCTATTGGGAATTGTTGGGATTTTGAGATTTGACTCGACTGACTGTATGCTTACAGTGATCACCCCCTCAACACTGGTCTAGCTGGTGTAGTAGCCCTCCGACTAGTCATGTATGCATCTACTTTAACTTACGTAATCCGCATGAGAGATATCTGGATACTGAAACTTGAGACTCTAACTTGTAGGAAACCGACTAGTCATCTCTTCGAATGGGGATAATGCTACTCTATGTTTTCATCTCTTTGAGGATTAACTCACTGCAGGGAACATCTTGTAAACTAACTAACAAACTAACGGTTGCGACATTCTTATGAACATGAAACAACCCAGCGAAACCAAGGATCTAGCCAAGGCGAAGAGCTCTTTTATAGATCTTGGCTGCTACAAGAAGAATCTTTAGCTGCAAACTGGCTGGCTCCTGACAGTTACGTTATAGTGACGTGTATGGTCATGAGTCATGAACCAGCATAGATTGATCAAAGATGATGTTGAACATAACTGCAGACTCATCTTAAAGAAATATTAGCTTGTTTACACGAAGTGTCGTAATCTTGTGCGAGTATGGAATCATACTTTTCTTTGATCCGCTTTAAACTCTGAATGGCAGATAGGATGTCCGTTCTGTCTCTCGGGGATTCTGTTGCGCATGATATTCCAACCTCAGCAAAAGAGTTCAGAAAGGCACGGTACAGAAGTTTGGTTTCTTCCGGGTTCCTTCGCTTGAGTGCGACTTCATGTAATGCACCCACCAAAGACTGATCAACAATCTCCTCTACATGGTCTGGTAGACCTCTTTCACAGAAGCTCTGAAGGCTCATTTCATCGTTGAATCTGTCATCAGTCGGTCTTCTTCCAGTGATCAACTCCAGCAACAGAATTCCGTAGCTGTATATGTCCCCCAGCGGCGAGACAGCCGCACCCATTCCATACTCTGCCACGCATTATAAATATACATCTTGCACTTATTACCTCCATTATTTTATGAAAGAAATTAAAATCAACTCAAGAGCAAGGGGCGAGCAGATTTCGTTACCTGGGGCAATGTAGCCTATAGATCCTCTGAGGGCTGTTGACATCGATTCCCCTCCGCTGAAATCTCCGAGAAGGAGCTTGGCTAATCCAAAATCACCCACATGAGCAACCATGTCTTTATCAAGCAGAACATTGCTGGGCTTAAGGTCACAGTGAACAATAGGGGTTTCACATCCGTTATGAAGATAATCTAAGGCGCACCCCACATCAATTGCAATTTCTATCCTCTTTGAAAGCGTCAAGACTCTAATATCTTGACCCCTATCAACAGAATGCAGCCAAATATCAAGAGTGCCGTTGGACATGTATTCAAAAACAAGAGCCATGAAGGCATTTCCTTTGTTGTCCAAACTTGAACAAGATGTTATAACACTGAGCAGATTCCTATGCCGGATTCTTTTTAGTACTTTGCATTCGGCAGTGAAGCTTTTTGTAGCTCCGTGCTTCGACAACTTGAGTACTTTCACAGCAACCGGTTTTCTTTCATTTTGGTGGAGGATGACAGCTCTGTAGACGTCACCGAAACTCCCTGCGCCGATGAGGTTGGATTCTGCAAAACCCTCTGTTGCTTTGAAAAGTTCTGTGTAAGTAACGCGCTTATATCTTTCAGCCAAACTGTCTACATCACCCTTTTTCTGTTTCTTGCGGCTGCGGCAGAATATGCATACGATTACCAACAAGGAGAAGGATGTAAAGGCACTTAGACAGATGGCAATGACACCTTTTCTTGAAAGAATTCCGCCCTTCTTCCTCAAATAAAAGTGCTCGCATGGCTGAAGATGTAGTTCAGGGTTCCCACCACAGAGTGCGCTGTTTCCTACAACGGAGACCGCGCTTGCATCTTTGAAGAAGGGAACCTCACCTTCAAGTTTGTTGAAAGATAAGTTCAGATTCTGGAGGCTGGCGATACTTGCTAAATCCTTCGGAATTAATCCAGATAAGTTGTTGCTGGCTAAATCCATATAAACAAGGCTTTTCAGACGGCCTAAAGATGCAGGGATACTTCCTTCAAAGGAGTTCCCAGCCATTCTGAGATGTTCCAATTGAACGGCTTCGCCAAGGTCAGTCGGGATTTGTCCCGAAAAGTTATTATAAGAAACATCTAGAGTATTCAGAACTCCCAAGTTGCCAAATACCAAAGGAAATATACCGTCAAAAGAGTTATGAGATATGTCGCAATACCTGAGGTTTTTGAATTGAGTAAATAAATCATGTGGTAGATTTCCTATGAAATGATTGCCTGAGATGCCAATTTCCTCCATACCTGTACAATTCCCCAGGGTTGATGGGATATTACCATTCAAAGAGTTTTCTCTCATATTAAGCAGTGACAATTGTGTGAGGTTGCCTATGGAAGATGGGATTTCACCATGCAACTTATTTCTTTTCAGTGACAGTTGGGAGAGGTTTCCAAGCTTTCCAATGGAGTTTGGGATGACACCACTGAGTAAGTTAAAACTCAATGAAAGATAGGATAAACCAGAAAGCTGCCCTATACCTTCTGGTATAGGCCCAGTGATGTAGTTATCCCACATAGCAAGAGTCTGAAGATGCAAAGTAAAGTTACCGATGGAGTTTGGAAGCTGACCACCAAATTTGTTGCCACTAATACCCAACATTTTTAGTTTGGTGCAGTTTGTGAGGGAATCGAGAAAACTCAAATCATTTGACTCCTCTTTACCGAGATGGTTACCGCCTAATTCTAGAAAACTCAGCTGTTTAAGCTTTCCTAGATTTCCCGGAACACGCCCCGTCAAACCATTTCCATCTATTTGAAAGACACTCAGCTCAGAGATGTTGGATAGAGAAGAAGGAATTGCCCCGGTGAAATAGTTTAGTGAAAAGCTCAAGAAGGTGGCTTTGGGGAATGCAAAATCTATGTCTTGGGCCAGAGTTCCCGTAAAGTGATTACTAGATATATCCAATCCCTCTAAGGATGATAAATTATAAAGTGGAGAAATCGAACTAGAAAAGTTGTTTGACATCAATAAGAGGAAAATCAAATTCGATAAACCTTGTAAAGAATTGTGTATTTCTCCATAAAATTGATTATTGCTGAGGTCAACTGCAGCCAAATAAGTAAAGTTTCTTAGAAAATTTGGCATCTCTCCCACCAAGCTGTTTCCGTCCACATAGTAGGAAACTCCAAGCTAGCTTACCTTTTAAAGAAAAACTGCTCTGAAGGATATCCTTGACACCCAATCCTCCTTCTGTAATAGGAGAAGTTGTAAACTACTGGAGAAGAAGAAACCAAAATAACAACTAGTAAAAGTTGAAAAGTAGTTCTTCCCAACAGAAATGAAATGATTACACAAAGGAAAATTCTGATATAAAAGTGCCATTTTATAATTATTCGAGGTTAATTTTGAATTGTATCATTTGACCGTGAAAATTATAGAAAAATACAATTAAGTATTTTATTTTTGGCGTTAACTAATTTTTATGAGACACTAATTCAAACCTATATTGTAATAAATTTAAAAAAACTTAAATTTTTTAAATTAGTTTATTGGGTGTCAATAATATTAGGATGGTAGTAATGTATTTATTTTAAAAGGAATCGTATCTTGTGTTGCTAAACAATTTGTGATCAAGAAAAACAGTGTTGGTTTCAAAAAAATTTATTTGATGGGACAAAATTATATAATTAAGATTTTGGGTTGAATTCAGATGAGCAAAATTAAAAATCTAATCGTAATTATAAATATATATATTTTTATAAGGGTAGATGTATTTTCACTATTTTGAGCAGAATTCGAAGGGTATTTTCCCGTTGCCCTCAGCAGAACCGTCACTTATACAAAATGATTTTTAGTTCTAAATTAAAAAAGTAATTGCCATGAATCAAAATAATTAATCTTTGAATATCATCTAATTTTATGGCATGTATATCAATTAAAGATTGAATATTAAAATTCTAAAAGACTTTCAGATTATTATTTCAAAAGACTCAAACAAGAGGAGGGATGAACTATATATTGACCATCTCATGGTCATTCAAACAGATTAAAAATTGCGAAGCCTTGTGAAGGAATGCAAATTATATGAAAATTTGCGTTTTTATGTTTTTATAATTTATATTAATTTCCCAATTTTAATAAATAAGATTACGATAAATCAATATGAAAATTAACCATTTCTCATTCATTTACTATAGCAATTGTAAAGACAGAATAAGTGCCTAATTTTTTTTCTTTCTTTATTAAAAACATAGATGATTTTTTTTAATGAAAAAGTTGGTTAATAGGCCGGCACAAATTCTGTCATTATACTGGCACCTTTTTATTTTTCTATATATAAAAGACATCCACTAAAATTCCAAATCAGATTTTTTATAATGGCAAAAGTAACCACTAAATTTGCAATGATTTAATTAATTTGCATCGAGTCCCAAATCAATAATTCAAGAGATTGATAAGCACAAGAAGGAAATTACTACTAACGAGGCACAATAATCTTTGAATGAGTTATAACTTGCCACGTTTGGTAGCTAGCATAGGATTAGAAAGCATATTTATCACAACCGGATCGAAGTTGAACCGGTCAAGGTCTCAGTTTTCGGTTTTCTGGTCGAATCAGCGGTTCAAACCGGTTTGATCATCGGTTCAATTATATATAATTATTATGATATATAAGAATTAATATGTTAATTAT